>OY744527.1:113759369-113764369 GCA_963556195.1 Sepiola atlantica
GTCTGGTTGTCAGAGAGTGACAACCGATCTGCAGTGCTACAAATCTCTTCACTGGTCATAACTGAGTGTGGAAAGTGTAAGGTTATCGTACTTGGTTTTGATGAACAGCTTGGTGTTGTCTCAGTGTATTCTGAACCCTCACTAGTACCAGAGCCTTGACTGTTCTCTGGGTCTTCATCACTTGAAATTTTCCCAACTTCTGCTGCTGCAGCAGTCACTGATGATAACATTCTCTCTTCTCTTTCTTCTCGGAAGCTTTTCTCTCTAGACTTCTTCTCAAACACCTTATCATGACCTGACATGTGTGCCAGGCGAGTTGTCTGTTGGTCCAAGTAGAAATTGACGTCCTCTTCCTTGGTCTCCTTTGTGAGCAGCCTGTTGCTTCTTATCTCCTCCACAACATCCTTTGCTCCAATATCAAATAACTTGTCTAAGTCCTTCAGAAAGTTAGCTCGTTTCTCTTCCTCTGGTTTGTTATTTCTTCCCTTGTTTTTAACAATTTTCCTGTACTTTTCATGGTCTAGTTAGTGTTTTAATCCTTGCCATATTCCAGAATGGCAAAACGACATCCACTGTATCATGGGCTAAAGACCTATTGTCACTGTTGGGATTATCATTCCTCAAATGCAGGAAATACTGGAACACCTGGCGATTAGTAGGAAGTTGAGAGCCCCTGATGCTGGAGCTGGGTTGCCCAATGAGATACACATCACTGAATGACCTTGTGGCAGGAGTTGCCACCTTTCTTCTCTTTTCAGTTGGTTCATCCCGTTCACTTGTATCGCTGACCACTTTCCCACAGCATAGTTGTCTTCCAGATGCCATGTTGTCAGCAGTTCACAAATCTTAACAAATCAGCTTTAACTTACAATCTGAAATGAAGAGATAAAACATACTTAGTGATAATAAATTATATACATGCATTAAGAGTAACATTTTTGAGATAAAGTTATGTATTATATGATGGCATCCTTTCCAAGCATAAAAAATATATATGTTTGTGCATTAAAATTAATTAAAATTTACACAGGTGTTCATGTGTTTACTACCATATGCAAGAAAATTTTATTAGCTTTCATTTGGTACCACTTTCAATGCTATAGCATCAACCTCTGGAAAGCTACAATGGAAATAAGGACATAATATCCCAAATTTTGCAGCGTTTGTGAAAAACGTCAACAATAAAATTACATGGCTCTTGAGGCAGGCATAGCCAAGGTCCAAGATCACAATAACTGGTATATTTAGCTAATTTAGACCTTGGAGAATGGGAATAATAGCAGTTTCCATATGTTTGAAGAAAAAGGTCAATTTTGAAGAGGTCTAATATATATATATGTGTGTGTGTGTGTATTGTGGTAAAAATAAGATTTAACATTAATAGTTAAACTAAAATACTTGTCTTCAATCTGTTCAGTTCTGTCAGAGAACTCATGAAATTACTTCTATTTTTTCTTCAAGACGCATGACACAGCGATCTAACGGTTGTCGCCGAACAATTAGGCAGGTCAACGCCATTGCCTGAGTGATTAAAGGGAAAAGGATGCTGAAGTAAAAATGATCAACCTATTTCGTAGGCACCAACAGGAAAAGAAAGGAAGCGATATGATTTCTATTTTGCGACGAGTTGCATTCGACAAACGAAATAATATCTGAGAAAATTGTAAAAACCAACTATTTCTTTTCCCAACATTTTTAAGCGCCATTTTTATAAACATTCTTTTAATGTTTTTTTTGTTGTTTTTTTTAAGTGCGAGCTTAACCTGTAACGCGTTACAGTATTTTCTGGTATAAACATTTATACTGCACTTAAGGAGTTAAAAAGTAAAATATGAACTTTTACTGTGCACGTTTCAACAAAGGGGTTGCCATTGATAAACAAATGAATATCTTATGGTATTCTCTTTTTTCTATGCATTCTTAAAGCGGTACAACATGAAAAGCTATGTTTCTTATGGTATTCTTTTCGCCCTGCGCGTTCTCAACGATGGGTCACCAGTGAAAAACTAATATTTTATATTCTAGCTTTTACGTTTTTTTTTGTGACCACGTTGCCAGTTTGCGTGTTGAGTTATCGTTGAAAAAGTCGCAAAAAGATGAAAGAAACAGATTTAAATGCACATATATTTATTCACAGATAAACAGTTTGTTGAAGACATACGTAAACAGAATTACGGAAACATGTAATATAGTACACAATATATTATCCAAAACGAAAGAACGACAAACATAAGTACTAAAGAAAGAATACATGAAGGCTCCAGGTACAATGAGAGATACAGATGTTGCTGGGGTCGGATACAGAGAACTGACCGTGAGCAATAGATAAGTAAAATTTACTTAATTTGCGCTTCTGAGAGTCTATTTCTGGTATCGGAATACGTAATCTTGAGTCAAAACCTGTCAGGTTTTCATAATGCATACTCCTAAGAGGAGTTGGATGACCCGTTCAAGCGCTTCGAATAATACGCTAGAAAGAGACTAATATCTCGTCCTAAATTCCTCATTTGGATAGAACGAGTTTTCTTAACTTCATGACAGGATTGTACATTCTCTAACGTTTGCCAGAATAAAATCAAGGAAGATAACTCGGATAATTTTCCCACATCTGCATACCTTTGTCTATTAGTAATTTGCTATGGCAGTCTGTCATACACCTCCACTCTCAATAGATTTGTCTGTTTCGAATTTCGCTAAGGAAATGAAAATGTTTATACGCAAATCAAGGTTCATTTTTGAAGGCCGATGACATTTAATAGACGACAATGATAAACTTTACTAGCTTGTCCGGTGTTACACCTTTACTTTTCGGCAGGATGAAGCAAGAACTGTTTAGACTTACGTTGATAATTTTAAACAATATGCAAGCCTACGGTTAAATCTCCTTATGGCTAGATACGAAGGGCTACAGCTTTGACAAGGCTTTAACGTGACAACAAATTAATTTCTAAAACGGCTTTGCCTAATAATCAAACAATGCGAGTACGATAAAAAAAAAAAAAGAAAGAGACATTGATAGTCGATATTTTTTAATATTCGGTATCTACTTGAAATCAATGTAAAAATTCTTAATTAAGAAAGGGAGGGTGGACCTCCTAGAACTGAACAGGAAAATACTCCAGATCGGCGGAATCAAAGCCCGAAAGCCAAGACGGTACCGGTCTAAAGAGTGTAGCATCCATCGGAACAGATACTACACTTTGATCTAATTTATCTACCCCCACAAGGTAAGATGTGACACAAGGTCGGGAAAGTGGGATTAGAAAAGCCAGCGCCCGAGAGGTGAGCACTCTGCCCATTTAAAAAATTGCCTGGGCAGCCCCGTCGGCATTCCCCGGTAGGGGCGCCCCAGGCAGTAAGCAATAAACTTACTCCTCCCCAAAGAGGGGAGGCAAAGCCTGGGAGGGTGGACCTCCTAGAACTGCACAGGACTGTCCCACAGACCGGCGTAAATCAAGCCCGGAAGGCCAAGACAATACCAGTCTATGGGGTGCAGTATCCATCGGAACAGATACTACACTTTGATCCCAGCAAAAAGATGAAATTAAATTTGTTTGTTTTAATGTCCTATTCCCAATATCGGGCATAAAAATTATCGTATTAAAAACTTTTTCATGATACCATTTAATATATATATATATATATATATATATATATATATATATATATATATATATATATATATATATATAATGAAGGGGAATGGAAAGGAATTAGAGAAAGCAAAAGCCAAATCAAAATTCAATTCAAAAGTTCAAAGCAAGGTATTTCTACCTGCTCTATCCTGGATATTGAGCTGTATACTCTTCACAATAGGGTTTTACCTTTCCTAAAAGTTCGCTTTTAGTACACCTCTTTATATATATATATATATATATATATATATATATATATGAGAGAGAGAGAGAGAGAGAGAGAGGGGGTAATCTCCTAAACACCAAACTAACGAACAGATCATTATAAATTTTGGAATATATATTCTCGGCAACCCGGTGAGTAACATGGGCACATTATCTTCTTCGTAAACTGACGACCTGGGTGTGTCAAGTTCGATCTAGTCGGTTCCATAAAAAATCACTTTCACTTAGGGATGTTGGCAACTATTACGTGGTCCCTCCTACAAAAATTCCAACATCAGAATTAAGCCGGTCAACGAAGTTGTACCATGTTGATTAATACGAATTTACTTTTACCATTTAGGAGGTTGCCCACCCAAATTCGTACCCGGCCCAAAAAAACTTAAAAAAAAAGTTAAATACAAAATATTTTTTCAAGTTATACTCAGTAATACATTTTTAAAAGGATCGGTGCGCACCAGAGAGCGTCAACATTGTGCAGGTGCTTCGTAAAATCCTAAACTATTAAACTTATTATTATGAATTATGGAATATGTATTCTAGGCAATAAGGTGAGTAACGTGGATACATTATTTTTGTTTTTGTAAACGTTACAATTTAGGGGGGGGGGTGCCATCGAAACCGTACAATAGAAAGAAAAAAACACATTCAAATTTAAAACTAATGATATATGTATTGCTTATACCCGCCCTGGGACGGGTATTCTACGAGTTATATTATAATAATTTTTCCGTCATTTTTGACGGAGGGTGTAAATTAGTTGTAACGTAATAACGGACATTTTCTAGATACCTCCATTTAAATTGTGCGTTTAGTGATGAAAATGTTCTTATAAACAAGTCCTACTGACGAACGGACAGTGACTCTTATAAAAATATGCGAACGTTTCTAAAACAAAAGAAGAATGTGATCTAATCGAGCAGAAACTCCGATGATCATGTGATTAATTAATTCGGCTCTAATTTATGATCATCTTAATTAATATTGATTTATTGATCGTTTTCTAAAGTGCAAAAGCGATAATGATAAGAACTGATGTCGCTGTCTAGGCATTTGTTATAACAGGACAAATAATAAAATTCACTGGTTATTTAATACATGCATCGAAGATAGAGCCCAGAGCCGCCGGCCTTTTGCCAGACT
>OY744527.1:113769369-113791869 GCA_963556195.1 Sepiola atlantica
ACTGATTGAGTTCACGGTAGTCCATGACTGGTCGCACTTTTGATTTTTATGTTGTACCACTGCCATTAAAGGGATAAGACCTTTTGGAGGTCCAAACTCTTGGTTGGGGTACGGGATCAACCAGCGATCTTTGATTCAGGCGCCAAGCTCTTGTTCATATACGGCTCTAACGTTCGCGGCTACGGGGTAGTCTGTGACGCTATCCGGTAGCTGGATTGGTACTTTATCGCAGCGTGAATCAAGAAGCGCTGAGCAAGCGTTTGGTTGACATGCACTCTGATGACTCGTTGCACCTAGTTAACATCTTGTTTGGGGAGCAGAACGGCGCTGACATTTTGTCTCCTGACTCGTTTCCTGGACAGCTTGAGGCCATGTGACCGATCCCGCCACACTGGAAGCACCATATACGTATCCGTCTTCTGTACATGCAATCCTTTGCAATGTGACCACTCCGCCCACACCGGAAACAATTTACTTTGCATGTGGGTGCGTCCTCTGCGAATTTTTAGCACATTTTGGGCCGACTGCGCAGCCATTATGACATGCTCCTCAAGTTCTGCTTCATCCCTGATGATAGCTCAGGCGTGCTCAAGTAACTGTTCTATCGGTGTCGCCTCTATGCTTATGGATGTCCTCAGGAGTTGTGTCACTCGAACGGGGGAGTCCGGCCACAAATGCGTATACGAAAGTCTGTTCAGGCAACCCTCCAAACAGAACAGCTAGCTTTTTCAATGCAGCAAAGAAGACACCCACTGTCTCGACTGCCTATAGTTTCCGGGTAGTAAAACGTTCGTATGCTGCGCAGGTGTCCATCGCATAAGCTTTGTAGAGCTCAACCTTCGTCTCCTCGACATTCTCGCTTAGCGGCTGGTAATCATCCAGAGCGCCTTCCGTTAGTCGAAGGAGAATGACCAATTCGACCTGCTTGACCCCACACAAACGACAGGTTAGCTTCACTCTCTCAACCCAGTCCACCACAGACGTAGATCCGTTAAACTCAGGGATGAGTTTTAGGTCGAACTTTGCGTCCGCCATTATGTCACAAATAAACAGCACATAAAAGCTGAAATATCTTGTAGTCATGAAAAGTGATTTCTTTCTTTCTTTCTTTCTTTCTTCTCTCTCTCTCTCTCTCTCTCTCTCTCTCTCTCTCTCTCTCTCTCTCTCTCTCTCTCTCTTAGCACTGGACGTGGTCCCAACGTCAACTTTTTTCTTCTTCTCCCCGGAGAAAAGTCTCTACTCGTTTTATAACAACGAGAATTCGCCCATGCAAAACAAAGCTCATTTGCATACGTGAAACGCGTTTTAAAATTATAAAATTATAAAATTATAAAATAATAAACAATTTTTGAAAAAAGTTTTTTTCAAATTCACAAATGTAAGTCGCCTCACTTCTTTAAATATACATTTTTCTCCGTTGAAACTGCACTACCCCCTCTCTCTCTCTCTCTCTCTCTCTCTCTCTCTCTCTCTCTCTCTCTCTCTCTCTCTCTATATATATATATATATATATATATATATATATATATATATATATATATATATATATATATATATGGTAAAATGAGCGTTTCCTCAATATTTTAAAGCTTTTCATATTTGGCAATCAACTTTGGAATTGTGCATTAGTTCCTTCTCAAATTGACTGTCTTGTTTTTAAACATTTCTCTTAGTTTTAAAACACGGAAATAGTTGACATCCTTCGTTGCTTTCTCTGGGTGCTCCGTATTTGAATGTTCAATCATTGTCGAGATTTCATTCTTTCATTTGAGAATGTTTTATAATATTAAAAACTGTCGTAAATTTGTCGTTACTTATGGATAGAATAACGCCATATTTCAAATTTTACCCGGACAACGCTTCCTTTTATAGAGTCAAAACAAACAAACGACAATAATAATAATAATAATAATAATAATAATAATAATAATAATAATAATAATAATAATAATAATAATAATAATGGAAGAAGACACTATCAAATCTACAGAAATAAAAGAAAAGTTTTTAAACATATACCTGAGAAAAACACGGAAAGTCTTAGAAACGAAATTATATAGTAGAAACCTAGTAAAAGGAATAAACACCTGCGCAGTATCATTAATTCTTATTAGTCATATTGCCCAGGTGTTTATACTCTGGATTATTCATAGGCTGAACCAAAAGAGAACTCAGGCATCTTGACCAGAAGACGAGAAAATTAATGACCATGAACAACGCACTACACACAAAAGACGATACGGACAGACTTTACGTAAAAAGAAACGAAGGGAAAAGAGGACTGGTAAGTATAGAAGACTGTGTGGAAGACACAAAAAATGAACTGGAGAAATACATAACCCAGAACACAGAAAGGCTGATCACCGCAATAAAATGAACAACCCGGGAAGCACAGCAACCAGAAACAAAAAGACAAGAAAAGTGGGAAGAAAAACAACTGCATGGACATTTAATAAAAACAACCAGAGAAGAGACCTACCAACATTCCTGGGCATGGCTAAAAAAGGACACCTGAACAGTAAAACGGAATATCTACTGACAGCTGCACAGAACAATGCGATTAGGACTAACTACATCAAAGCTACACGACTGTGTAGGGAAAGCAGATCGAAGATTTGCTGAGCAGAGGCTTAGTTTCCATGAGTTTTGGAGAACAACAAACAAGGTACTGAATATATGTAAGTCATATATTCCAACTCGCATTAACGAGCCAAATGTGATTTTCTCAGTATCGGACAAAGCCAAACTTTTAGCAAAGAACTCTGCATCAAATTCTACCCTTTGCGATCAGGGTAACCTTTATTTATCTTCCTCACACAAGGTAAGATGTGACACAAGGTCGGGAAAGTGGGATTTGAAAAGCCAGGGCCCGAGAAGGTGAGCACTCTGGCCTACAAAAAATGCCTGGGCAGCCCCGTCGGCATTCCCCGGTAGGGGCGCCTCAGGCAGTAAACAATAAACTTACTCCTCCCCAAAGAGGGAAGGCAAAGCCTGGGAGGGTGGACCTCCTAGAACTGCACAGGACAACCCCATAGACCGGCGGAAATCAAGTCCTGAAGGCCAAGGCAATACCGGTCTATGGGATGTAGTATCCATCGGAACAGATACTACACTTTCTTCTTAGCCAAAAGGCCGAGACAGGGTAATCTATACGCAGATTCCCCTACAAAACTAAAAATACCCTAAGCGACATCCACATATCTGTCCGGGATGTTGCTAAACTCATGAAGAATCTAGATGCAAGGAAAGTAACTGGTGCTAATAATATACCAGTTTTTGTTCTAAAGAAACTTCAGCTAACACTAGCTTCTGTTCTCACAAAGCTATTCAATCGTTGGTTTAAGGAGAAATGCTTTCCATCTTCTTGGAAAAACTTCGTTAGTCTTCCCAATTGTTAAAAATACTGGAGATCGGTCTTCTGCATTCCAGTACCAACAGATCAGTCTCCTATGCGTCATGAGTAAATTGTTTGAATCTGGGATTAATCAAGAAGTTGTCAGTCACTTCAGCAAAAGTCAATGTGCTTACTGATAAGCAATATGGATTTCGTCCAGCAAGATCAACAGCTGATGTACTGACTGTAATATCAGACAGAATCAGTGAATCTATTGACAGAGGCAACGTTTCTACGGCGATAGCTCTTGATATATCAAAGGCCTTTGATAAAGTTTAGCACAGAGGTTTGCTTTACAAGCCTTTTAGAGATGGAATATTCGGAAATGTATTCTAAATTATCAAATCCTTTCTCTCTAATAGGTCTATGAAAGTAGATGTTTATTTGGTGAAGTCTTAAGCACATAAAATAACTGCTGGCGTGATTCAAGAATCCATTCTGGGCCCAACAATTTTCCTGATCTTCATCAATGATCTTCCAAATTATATTTTGAGATGATTTATTGACATCTATGTTGACGATAAAGAATGTCTACGACAACACTTCGAAAAGCACTGATGATCAAAACCTGGCCCGTAATCTGTCTTCTAGTCTAGAGTAAGTGGTGTAATGGGTGAAAATGTGGTTTATCACATTTAACGCCTCCAAAACCAAGCTTCTCTCATTTGACCACTAACGCTCGAATCCTCGTTCTTCCTCAGTTGAAATGAATGATTCTATCCTCGAGGAAGTCCCTTGTTTTGACAAACTCCTGCAACTGACTTTCATCTCAGACTTGAAATGGAAAACTTACATCAAAATTCAACGCTAAAGTCGCTGGAAAAATGGTTGAATCATTTTACCACTTCAGAAGGTACTTGCCCCTAGATGCAATGCTCTACCTGTATAAGAGTCAGATTTCTCCCAACTTAGTTTTGATGGGGAGATGCCGCTCAGAGCACTCTTACTTGCCGTGAGAAAGTATAAAATCGACTTGGAAATCTTGTGAGGGATGATCTCTTCTTTCCCTTGCATCCCCTTTCTCACAGCAGAGACATTGTTAGTCTTGCTTTGCTTTATCGGTATTTTCATGTCAGGTTCTCAACTGAGTTTCAACCTTTGGTTACTCCATAAGATCAAAGTGTAGTATCTGTTCCGATGGATACTGCACCCCATAGACTGGTATTGTCTTGGTCTTCGGGGCTTGATTTACGCCGGTCTATGGGTCTGTCCTGTGCAGTTCTAGGAGGTCCACCCTCCCCGGCTTCGCCTCCCCTCTTTTGGGGAGGAGTAAGTTTATTGCTTACTGCCTGAGGCACCCTACCGGGGAATGCCGACGGGGATGCCCAGCCAATTTTTAAACCCCACTTTCCCGACCCGACCTTGGGTCACATCTTACTTGTGGGAGTAAGATAAAAACTGGCCTTGTGCCTAACTCCTGGAGAGGAGTAAATCAATACTCCATAAGTCCACCTCAGCAAAAACGTGTCTCGCTTCAAACACTGCAAAGAACTCCCCTTTGTTCCTCTGTATACCGAAAATCAAACGGAACTTCCATGGACAAAGTTTTTTTCCAAGAACTTCCCACCCGTGGAACACCTTACCGCAGAAATGTTTCCATATAGACTACAACATGGTCGTTTTCAAGTTTAATGTATACAAATATCCGTTGACTATTCCTATGAGTTAATCATAGTTCTCATCCCTTCATAGTACTTTCCCATCATTCAACTGAAAATATTACTAGCCTGTATCCTCGAGTGAGTTTTGGCCTTGGTAAGCCATTATTATGAAAAAAGGAATAAACAGCAGTGGTCGAAAAAATTATCTTATTCTTTCATGGATCGTTGCAACATGTTATGGAAAGGAAAACCATAATTCGATTTAATTTTTTTATAAAATAATTGTCTCAAGTCAGAATCTTTTTCGATTGGGAATAAAAAAAATTACCGATCTAAAAATAAAAATAACAGCATTTACAGGGATATATATATATATATATATATATATATATATATTATATATAAAATGAAGTAATAAAATAAGGTGTCAATCAAATTTTATTAGAATTCAAAGTTCAAGCAAAGTATCCTTAAGTCCTTAGCTCATGAGTTTTCAAAGATAATTCTTCTCTTCAGAGGAAAGACATTCAGAGGGTTAACCGAGGATTACTCCAAGTTATAAATAGCAGTCCATATACGTGAAATTGAAGGAGCTGACAA
Organism: Sepiola atlantica; assembly: GCA_963556195.1. Classification (NCBI taxonomy): domain Eukaryota; kingdom Metazoa; phylum Mollusca; class Cephalopoda; order Sepiida; family Sepiolidae; genus Sepiola; species Sepiola atlantica. The sequence continues at coordinate 113,774,965 of OY744527.1, forward strand.
AGTTATCCAAAGTTTAATTTTTTAACTTTTTAATTTTTTAATTTTTTTAATTTGTATCACCTGGATGGATTGTATAGATTCAACAAAAAGTATGTTTTTGGGTTGATATATTTGATGTTATGTATTTTTATGTATTTGTGTATATAATTTTTATATATTTTCAAAGCTTAATTTTATTACCTGTAGTAGTATAACTGCGGTAATGGTCCTCTGAAGAGAAGAATTATCTTTGAAAACTCATGAGCTAAGGACTTAAGGATACTTTGCTTGAACTTTGAATTCTAATAAAATTTGATTGACACCTTATTTTATTACTTCATTTTATATAATATTAATGCTCTATCCAGTATATTGAGCTTCAGTTTTTATCCGGATGTTTCACTAATTATAAGATATTAGTTGTCGCTTATATCTTTCGTTGGATTGCTTCATATATATATATATATATATATATATATATATATATATATATATATAGAGAGAGAGAGAGAGAGAGAGAGAGAGAGAGAGAGATTTTACGCTTTAGTGTGTGTGTCGACGTCTTGATACATTCGGACGATGAGTTACTTGATAGTTTATAGCCGCAGCAGTAACGGGGTTTCTCTCTCTGTTCTTAACCTTTAAATGCTTTATTTTTATATTGGTTTGACATCGAAGATACGTATTACCTATTTAACGGGTGTGCTGATGCAACATCATACTAATACCTACTCACACTTGCCAACAGGCCCGTTGCAGATGTGAAACTAGTTACAGTTTAACACATTTTCGTTGAATATTATATTAAATAGGCATTTTGTTGTAATGTGTCATGTTTCAAACAAAAAGCATTTAAGTACTAACACAAAGAGAGCGAGAGCGTGAGAGAGAAAGAACCCTGTTTCTCTCTCTGTTCTTAAGGTAGACAGAGAGTGTAAAAGAGAAGAGAAAGCCAGAGGGGTTACGCTTTATAAATAAAGCACATTCATAACTACACAATTTCTCTCTCTATTCCCCCCACCTCTCTTTGACTTTTTCTCTGTTCTTTAGGCAATACAATAGCCCTGTTGGAAGCGCGTCAAACTAAAGATCCAATCGTCTCGGTTTCAATCACTAGTCTTGGCAGAATCGTTCGTTTTTATTCTTTACTAGCGGTATTCACCCGGCGTTGCCCGTGTGGAGATCTATTGCTGATCGGAAATAATTTCAAATACAGTCATGTTTCAAAAATATCATTTAGACTATGAGGTTAAATAATAAAACAAAAATTTAAAAAATACTCGAAGCTATCTTTATTTAAATCCAGCAACCTACAATTAATAATATTATGTATGTAATATATATGAAGGACGTGAGTTGTCGTCCTTAAAGCAGAAAGCTTAAGCCGAAATTACCGGCCTTGTATACCAGTTTATTTTATCTTGCCTAGGGGGCGCTCTTGTTTTTGTTGTTATATAAAAAAGGTGGGACGCTTGCAGAACTTGCTTCGTCTTAGCATAAAAAAGCTAACCGTGTTTGGTTTGTGTTTCCATTCTAATCGAGACAATAAATGGCGACGTGGTAGTAGAAGACGATGCGAGGAAGGGATATTGAAGCGTTTAAAAAATAAGTAAAAGAGAAAAACAGCAGAAATGGCGTTGATGGGCAGTTTGCGGAAATGGAACGATGTAGATGAATGTTGGAATAACTACATTAACCGTGTAAAGCTTCTTTTTTTATCGCCAATGAGAATGAAGGTAAGAAAAAGGCTATTTTCTTATCGGTTATCAAGGCAAACACTATGGTGTGTTAAGCGGTGTATCTGATAATCTGCCGGAAGTGAACACGTTTGATGAGTTAGTTGAGCTTATGCACAGACATGTTAAACAAGCACCGAATATAATTCATGAAAGATTTTTGTTCAATAAAAGAGAGAAAGATTATATAAGTGACTATGTAGCCGTATTAAGGAAAATGTCTGAACACTGAACATTTGAAGAGATGGTTGGTGAATACATACGGGATCGCTTAGTCTCTGGAATCAAGGACGTGAAAATCCAGGAACGCCTACAAAGCAAAAGGGATCTAACATTGAAGCAAGCTATTGAAATAGCAGTATCAATTGAATCGGCTCGGAAATATTCCAAATTAATGCAGGAAACAATTATCGATTATGAAAACCCAATATACACATTACCTCTAGAATAGGAGTGTTACAGATGTGGTAGTACCTTACACATAGCGGGTACAGTACATCTATAAATAGTGAATGCAACAGATGTCATAAAACGGGGTACACCCGAAAAAAGTGCAGGCAGCAACAGAGTAGAGTCTTGAAAACAACTAGAAGGAGCAATGCAATGAATGTAATGGATGGAGATCAGACAGATGAAAAGGGATTCAGCATGGAAAGATTGTTTGAATGAAAACTGGGGTAAGCCAAGAACAATTGAATTTATACAATATTTCCAACCTATGAACACCACCTGTAATGGTGGAGCTGTTGATAAACAAAAAAGGGTTGTCATGGAGGTAGATACAAGAGCATCGTGTTTGGTAATAAGTCTAAAATAATTCAAAGAGCTGGGTAGGATCCAGGATTTAGAAAAATGTTCAGTAAAACTGACGACCTATACTGGTGAAATAGTGAGGCCTCAGGGGACAACAATTGTAGAGGTATTACATGAAGGCAAAGGGAACTGTCCGCCATTACTGGTTGTGAAGGGAGAGTTACCAACACTATTGGGTAGAGATTGGATGACGATGTTGAAGTTAGACTGGGAACGATTGTTTTGTTTAACAAGTGAAACCCCATCGATACTAAAAATATATTAACAGAATATGATATTTTATTCAATGGAGAATTGGGATGCCTGAAGTACTTTCAGCTGATAAGAAAGACAAACCCAAATTTTGTCGAGTCAGGCCTGTACCTTATGCTTTGAGAAGAGGAGTGGAGTAGGGGTTAGATCGCCTAGAAAACCAAAGGATTTATAAAAGAGTAGAATACTCTAGATGGGTAGCACCCATAGTGCCCGTTGTTAAAAGCAACAATGGGGTGATCCGAATATTTGGGGACTATAAGCAAACCATCAATATAGCCGCTCTATGTGTCAGCTACCGTATTCCTCAAACTGAAGATATATTTACCACACTGAAAGGTGATGAAAAATTCAGCAAATTCGATTTAAGCCACGCTTATCAGCAGCTGGAATTCAACAGGAGATGAACAAAAGGTTTATAGATTTTCCTTTCTGCAAGGTACGAGTGGATGATATACTAATTTCAGGTCCCAATCATCATAGTCATTTTAAATGAGGGAATTTTTATACGCTGAATAAAGCTAGGCTCAAATTAAAGAGGAGCGAGTGTGAATTCATCCTTGGGGAAATAACCTATCTCGGATTCAAAGTTAGCAAGGAGGGCACAGCTCCTCTACCAGAGAAAGTAGCTGCAATCACAAAAGCCCCCGCACCCATATCCATTTATCTAATTTGTCCACACAACTGGAGCCACTGCACAGTTTATTGAGGCAGTTTACAAATGGGAATCCTGCCAACAGAAAGCCTTGTAAGAGACTAAAAAAATGCTGTGTACAGGACTCTTTCTGGCTTATTTTGACCTGTCGAAGCCCACACTTGTGCAAGTGGATACTTCTTATGGTTTGGAAGCTATATTGGCTCATAGGTTGGTAGATGGCAGTGAAAGGCTAGTATGTTATATTTCCTGAACGCTCTCGAATGCTGAACGGAATTATGCACACATTGAAAAGGAAAGACAAGCGCTGGTTTTTGCAGTAAATATTTGTTTGAGAACACCTTTACGATGTTTACGAATCATAAACTGCTGTTGGGTCTATTTGCATAGAACAAACCAATTCCAGCTATGGCAGCTGCCCGGGTACAGGGTTGTACCCTGTTCTTGTCTGCATATAATTACAAGCTAGAATATCGAGATGGATCCTTCAATGGTAATGCGGACTGTCTGAGTTGTCTTCCACTGGAGCTCGGAGAGAAGACATTTCTAAGTCCACTAATGAAATATATATGATGAAGCTCCAGTGAAAGTGGAAGTTGTGATAGCAAAGACAAGGAATGGTTGGAACGGTATCAGTTGGAGTGAGCAGTTATATCCTTATTTTAATAAACGGGAGGAACTGACCTATGAAGATGGTGTGTTACTGTGGTGAAGCAGGATTGTTATAGACTCTAAGAGTAAAAATGCTGCAGCAACTACACAGACTCACATAGGCATTTTGAGAATGAAAGTGTTAGCTAGAAGCTATGCGTGGTGGCCAAAACTGGATGGAGATATAGAGTGGACCGCCAAGGGGTGTGAAAGCTATGTGCTGAATCAGAAAAAACCCAATAAACACCTATACATTGTTGGGAGTATCTAAGTCAACCCTGGGAGAGGATTCACATTGACTATGCTAGTCCAGTATCTGGACACATATTCTTGATAGTGGTGGATGCCTACTCCAAATGGATGGAGGTTTGCATAACGAAGACATACACTGCTACAGCCACCATCAAGAAGTTGAGGGGAATCTTTGCGACTCATGGTTTGCCTCTGCTGATTGTGAGTGACAACAGTCCTTGTTTCTCCAGTGATGAATTCAGCAGATTTTTAACGGCCAATGGGATTAGACATATATTAACGGCTCCTTACCATCCCTCCAGGCAGAACGCAGCGTGCGTACATTCAAGGAAACAATGAAGAGGATGGACAAAGACATTAAAACATCTTTTGTCACAAAAGTCAACAGATTCCTTTTTAACTTCAGGACAACTCCGCACACGGCAACTGGGATTCCTCCAACTAAATTGCTGCTGTTCAATCGGCAATTAAGAACAGCTTTTCATCTGTTACAACCGGACACGCTTAGACGCATTGCGTACAATTACAAAATGAAGAAAGGTATTAGGTTGGTGCAAAAACAAAGGCGTTTTCTCACATATGTTATATTTATATATGTTTTCTGAATTAATTTATTGATAAATATAGCGTTGTTATAGGTAATTTTAAAGCGCGTTTTTCGCTCTATCGAATCGTGTTATTCGTTTCCATTTTTAATCTCTTCATTTATTGTTTTTGCAGGCTTTTCGACAACGACAGCATGGCCAAAATTGAAATCCGCTCGATATTTATGTTCCAGTTCAAACTAGGCCGAAAAGCTGCCGAGACAGCTCGTGGCATCAATGATGCGTTTGGCCCAGGAACCACTAACGAACGTACGGCACAAAGGTGGTTCAAGAAATTCCGCAATGGTGACGAGAGTCTCGAAGATGAAGACGGTCAAGGCCGGCCGACTGCGGTTGATAACGAAGATCTGAAAGCCTTAATTGAAGCCGCTCCTCGCAAAACAACACGAGAAGTTGCTGATGTACTCTAGGTCGACCACTCAACAGTCGTTCGCCATTTGAAGCAAATAGGGAAGTAAAGAAAAAGCTGGATAAATGGGTGCCGCACGAATTGAACGATAATCAAAAAGATCGTCGTTTTGAGGTGTCTTCTACGCTCTTGCTGCGCAACAGAAACTGCCCATTTCTCAAGCGAATTGTAACGTGTGATGAGAAGTGGATCCTCTATGACAATCGGCGACGTTCAGCACAGTGGTTGGATGCCGGCGAAGCTCCAAAACACTTCCCGAAGCCGATTGCACCAAAAAGGATTATGGTGACTGTTTGGTGGTCTGCGACCGGTCTCATCCATCACAGCTTCTTGAATCCGGGCGAAACCATTACGGCGGAGAAGTACTGCCAACAAATTGACTAAATAAACCAGAAGCTCCAACGTATGCGCCCGAGATTGGTCAATATGCAGGGACCAATTCTCCTCCATGACAACGCCCGCCCGCATGTTGCACAACTGACCCTGCAGAAGCTGAACGAATTGGGCTACGAGACTCTGCCTCATTCACCATATTCACCGGACCTTTCGCCCACCGATTATCACTTTTTCAAGCATCTCGACAACTTCCTGTGCGAGAAATGCTTCAAAAACCGAGATGATGCCGAATCGGCCTTCAATGACTTCATCGCTTCCAGAACTCCGGATTTTTATGATAATGGAATAAGTAAACTTGTTTCCCGTTGGCAAAAATGTGTTGATTCTAATGGTTCTTATTTTGATTAATAAAGTTTGGTATAAAAGAAGTTATGGTCTTTTGAAGTTGAACGTCAAAAAACGCCATTGTTTTTGCACCAACCCAATACTAAGATTATGACCCCTTTCCGAAAATATGCGGTAAATGATCCAGTCCTCACGAGGAAGTTTGGCACTGGTAAACGGTAGATGGAAGGCATCATTACGAGGCAGTTGGGCAATGTCAATTTTGAGGTGGAGACAGAGAGAGGAGTGGCACGGAGACATTCGGACCTGATCATAAAAAGGATGATCCCGTTTCTAGAGGAGGGTGTGGCTGATGTGAATGAGACTGCAGATGACTTGGTGACAACCAGTACATGGGAGTCTTCCGAAGATGCAGGAGCACCAGGTTTAGTAAGTCAGAATGAAGCTGAGTTGGAATCTATAGACATCGGACAAGAAAGATCACCTCTTCTTCGGAGATCTGAACGTGTTCGGAAGGCTCTATCTAAATTAAGAGACTATGTTCATTGATCCATCTAAAAATAGAGGAGTGTAATATATATCAAGAACGTGAGTTGTCATCCTTAAAAAGCAGAAAACTTAAGCCGAAATTACCGGCCTTGTATACCAGTTGTTTTATCTTGCCTAAGGATGCGCTCTTGTTTTTGTTGTTACAGGGTGACCAAAAAAAAAAATGGCCCCCAAATCTAATTAGGCCCCGTTTCTTAGTGTTTCGTCCGAATGAAATTAATTTGGGGACATAACTAGTTTATTATATTCACAACATAATATCAAAACACTAGGGTATTTGGCCTTTTTTCTCCGTTCTACAGCATGTGTTCTAGATGGACTCCTTTTAGCTCCGTGCATTTCTTGAGGCGCAGAACGAAGTTGTCCATGACGTTCTTACAGACTGAATTGGGAATGGCTCTCATATCCTCCCCGATGGCTTCCTTGAGTCTCATGATGGTTCTGGGTTTCCTTGCGTACATTCTGTCCTTAAGATAGCCCCAAAGGAAATAATCTGGGGGTCTTAGGTCCGGGCTATGGGGTGGCCACTCAAAATTAGTCTTGAGACTGATCACTCGGCCTCCGAAGTTCTCTTTCAGCCAATCTCGGGACAGGTTTGAGGTGTGAGAACTTGCTCCGTCTGTTGGAACCAGAACTTGCTCATGAGCGACGGGTAGAGGGTCTGGAGCTCACTCTTGAAGGTTTTGAGGACCTCCACATACCACTCCTTGGTGACTGTCACTGCTGCGCCAGATTCTTCGATGAAGATTGGTCCAATGATGCCTCTGACCGAGATTGCAGCCCACACCGTGCAATTAGGAGAGTGCAGGGGCTTGGTGGCTACTTCATTGGGTCTGGAGGACCCAAGAAGACATCTGTCTTGGAGTTTGCCTTTCCGTCAAGATGAAAGTGGGCTTCATCTGAGGTCCAAAGGAGGTTAAGGAAACCTGGTGTCTCCTCGATCTTATCGAGCATCTTGACTGTCATAGCGCTCCTCTGCAGCGTCTGTATTCTGTATGGGTAAGCCCTGATATCGTTCACCAGCACTCTCCTGCAAGTCTCACGGGAGATACTGAGGGACTGACTTCGCTTACGCACAGAGCGTTTCGGACTCTCCTGGAGAGACTCTCTCACACTTTCGACCAGCTCGGCTGTCCGCTTCTTGGGACGTGCCGAGTGGCTTGGACGGTTCTCACTGGCAGCGTTGAAGTTCTCCACGGTCCCATACTTCTCGAAGTGGTCCACCCAGTTCTGAATTCTGCTTTTGGGTGGAGCCTTTTCACATCCGAACTGATGCATGAAACTGTCCTGGGTTTTCTTAAACGAGTCTGTCTTGTAGTAAAATTTAACACAATGTATTCTTTGTCCCAGCTTACACTGAGGTCTTGGTGTACTCACGGTCGTTGATTCTGCCATGTCCTGTAAAATAAGGGCAATTGGTGAATAAATAAAGGAGATATCACATAAAGTGTACACGGGGCCCGTTTTTTCTGAGTCACCCTGTATAAATAAAGGCGACGTTTGCGGGACTTGCTTCGTCTTAGCATAAAAAAGCTAATCGTGTTTGGTTTGTGTTTCCATTCTAATCGAGACATAATAATGTATGAAACCAATAACAACATTTCAAAATGCTTAACGTAATACAATTCATTCTGTGATTGTAACTCTGGCACCCGGAATTTAAATTGTTAACGTATCTCTTGAAACTGCACTGGTTTGTTCTTTCGACGTCTAACTTCACACCTGCGTTGTTGGCTGTTATTTGAAATTCTCTTCTTTCTTCCAGCTTTTTTGTTCATTTGTTTTTGTCACCTGAAGATTATTTGACGAAGAATCGAAAACGTTCGTGATACATATAGAAAAAAAACATTTTTTTATTTTGACACAAAAAAATAATTAGAAAAATTGAATAAATAAATAAAGGTATAATCAAGCAAGGGAATTCTGTCGTGTTCAACAATATTTGCTTAAATGGAAGAATGCTGCCCAAATACACAATACATTGCTTACCATAGGGATTATAACAACTTTATATAAACAAGAAATACTTGTAGTTTTACAATATTTCGGTTCAATTTATACTTTAATAACCAAACGATACTACTAATTACATGTAACGTTCAAACTTATATTTAAAAGCAAAAAAATATTTTGGAATAAAAAAATTCGACATAGTTTTAAAAAAAGCTACATCAAACTAAAACATTCCTGGGCAACGTCGGTTAGGTACAACTATTTTTTTATACCGCTGTGTTGTTTATTCGTTGCACCGCACCCATGTTCTATAAAAAGAACCTTCTGTTACATTACTTTGTTTGAAGATGCACCCGAAGTTGTTACCAACGTTATCTGAAAGAAAACAAACATCGTATTTCCAAGGTAAAGTGTTGTAAAAGTAGTTTGTATAATTAATTCGTTGTGTCAGCGATTGTTAAGTTAGAATGGCCTCGTTATCGCCATTTAATACTGTCTATCAACCAGTGACAAGTGAGTGCCTTCCTCGTAGAATAAGAATGTCCGTTTCTCTGATTAAAAAAAGAATAATATAACATATTTAGATTATGACGACGTATGCACTTCCTCGTTTTAATTTTGGTTATTTTAGAGTAACGTAGGCAACAAGCTACCTCTTTTTATATTGTTTCTATTCGTTACTATTTATATAATAACTATTATTATTATTATTATTATTATTATTATTATTATTATTATTATTATTATTATTATTATTATTATTATTATTATTATTATTATTATTATTTATCAATTACTATTTTTATCTATTATTATTATTATTTTTATTATTATTATTATTATTATTATTATTATTATTATTATTATTATTATTATTATTATTATTATTTATCAATTACTATTTTTATCTATTATTATTATTATTATTATTATTATTTATCAATTACTATTTTTATCTATTATTATTATTATTATTATTATTATTATTATTATTATTATTATTATTATTTATTTTTATTCTTTATTATTTGTACTCACCAAGAGTTCTCACACAGGTCATCATCAGTGATTCCTCACTGATAATTACCGGTGGTGTTCAGTGGAGTGTAACTGACAACAAATCTCCCCAGGTTTCCAGTACTCTCCACCTCTTTCAATAACTATTGCAAATGACTTTGCATTATCACAACAGACGCTTACCATCGATTTCTCGCTGGCAACGACCATTTTTCTTCTCTGGGATTTGGATGGCAATAAGCCTCCCCAAGGTCCCGGTCTTCTATGCACTATTCCAGTGGAGGTCTGGTTAGTTTTCTCCCTTCTCGGTCTTTCCATCCTCCTTGACCCTTCACGACTATTTTGCGTGGTATCAGTTGAGGTTGGTTCCATCGCTTTTTTCCGGGGGGGGGGGGTAGTTTATGAAATTTCTTGCATTTTCTGTTCCTTGGTTTCACGTGGTGGTGTTCTTTCCGTGTTTTTGTTTTCTTCCTATTGCAACTTCCATGTGACTGGTGAGTATTCGTAGCTTATGTGGGTTAGTTTCCGCATTCAAGGATTTCCCTTAAGATTTCAGCTGTATTCATCATTACTGTCCCTTATATGGTCTCAGTCTTCTGTTTGGTTCCAATTTATCACAGTCTCTTTCCCAGTTTTTTCGGGATTGTTCCTAGTGCTTCTACGATTGTTTGTATTATATTGACTTTCTTCATACTCCATATTATTGTTTACTAGCAGGACCCGTCGCCCGGCGTTTCCCGGGAGAAATATAAAAAAATTAATTAAGATTTGTCAACATCCGACAAAACACAAATAGGTCACATCGGACATTTGTAATGTTCGGTTTGGAATGAAGGAAGAAATGAAGGAAGTGAGGAGACGAGATTGTAAGAGTCTTCCTGCCCATCCCATCGTACCAGTATTTCTCCAGAATTTTTCTTTTTGATTAAACACCTGCTCTATCTATGAGAATGGGCACTTTTAAAATTAAAGAGGCCTACAGAGCCCTATTAAAACCAATTCCCCATTATCTTTGTATAGAAATTCCCTTTTTTGTGAGGAAAGAAAAAGAAAAATGAGCACAAATATAATTAAGGTGGCCTGCAGAGCACTAATAAACGATGTGTGTTTGAATAGTTAATAACAATAGTTGAAGTACTACGTATTACATTGATTTAACAGTTAAAGTACTAAGTATTACATTTATTTATTGTAAAATTACTACATAATAACGTTGAATTAAAAATAACCGGCCCGTAGTCTTCCTCCTTTCTCTGTCACGATGTCAGGATGTCTGTCTGTCCGTCCTGGGGAATTTTTGTAAACAGAAGAGAGAGGGGGGCTCGAGTAATTAAGATTTAATTAATTAAGCTTTCCAAGTCAGCGTTCATAATATTTGTATACCTGTACAATTAGGAAACTATTATTAATTAATTAAATTTACATTAGATAATATTAAATAACATTATTAGATTAGAGAAGAACGAAATTTCAAGACGAGGCTGTGATTAGTAGTGTAAACGTGGCAAGAATCTTACTTATATTCATAGATTTCAACGGCCTTATATACATTGATTTATTGTAAAATTACTACATAATAACGTTGAATTAAAAATAACCGGCCCGTAGTCTTCCTCCCCTCTCGCGTTGACAAAAGTTTAACAATGTAAACAAAAAAAAAGTTCTGTGAGTCGACTGGGATAGAACACTAAACTTCTCAGTCTTGGATCTACGTTCATAACCATTTGGACACGAAAGCGAATAGATAATTTATGGAAAAATAGGTGACTCAAACGAAGCATGTAAGCTGGCATGCGTTTTATATTACCCGCCAGAAGGCGACCAATTGTAGGGTCTACCAGTCACACGTTTTGGGTCATTTCTATACGAAGAAACCCATGTTTTTAATTTTTCGATATTATGCGTGTGAAAGGTGTAGGATTTAGAAAATGTTAACTTTATGAAATGTGTCGAGTATCTTGGCGTATATTAACTTAATTCGGAAGTCAAGTCGCTGAAGAAATTGTAGCCGTCATGTTGAATGATGAAATACTGCAAGGAACTATGTTCGTTAATTGAATTCTTTAAAAACTGGAATGAGTAAAAAATATATACGTAATAGGTAGAAATAACGTTATCCGATATTCTTGAAAATCAACGGAATTAGCGGGACATCCATTAAATGTGTGCGTAATGTATTGTATTATGTAGTAAATGAATAGCAGACAAATAGTAAATATTATGAAAAGTAGCTGTTGTTTATTAGTTCCCGGGGGAAAAGTTTTTGCTACCACCTAAATGGAGAATGTTTTGAGGAGAGTCGAAGATTGTGTGTCAAATGTAATATATAGTATTAGCTGGACAAAAATGATAACAAATTTACTAAAACACGCTCGAGTGAATAAGCGTAATATAGTGGTCAGTTTAGTACCTGTGGTGCATGTGCTTATTTTCCTATTCTTTAAAAAGGTACGGGGAAAATCGTCTTAAATATTAGATTATTATCACTTTTATTATTACTTTTTTCTTTGACTTAAGTCCAATATTTTATTCATGTTTTATCTATTATTTATCAATTACTATTTTTACCTATTATTATTATTATTATTATTATTATTATTATTATTATTATTATTATTATTATTATTATTATTATTATTATTATTATTATTATTATTATTATTATTATTATTATTATTATTATTATTATTATTATTATTATTATTATTATTATTATTATTATTATTATTATTATTATTATTATTATTTTTTTATTTTTTATAATCTTCTAACTAAAATTAATCTTACTTCTACTTACTGTAAGGTTTAAACTGCAAATCATATTAAGTTTTTTTTTCAACTTTTTATTAAGATATAATGTGGGATAATGTTTCTGGAAATAGTTCGAAAGTTGAAATTCTCTTCACTTTATTTAATGGTGAATTTATTTATTAATAAATTTTGTAACTTTTAGTTCTTATATATTTTACATTTCTCTGTAAAAAATATCTGTAACTGTTTTTTAAAAAACTTCTGTCTCTCTATTGTATGTTTTTTAAAAATAATATACCTGTAATATAAACACTATTTATTACCCTTATTGTGTCCTTTTGTATGTTTGATACAATTGCTTTGTCACCGTTTTGAACTGAATTGTAATTATCATATCCTAACTCTCTCTCAACCTCTCGAATTGCCGTATAACTATATAATGTCTGCACTCCAGTCCTGATGCTATGTTTTAACTTCGAACCTGGTGTCTATTCCCTGTGCTGATGATCTGACTTGATATCAATAATTGATAAAAAAAAATTCATATCGTTTCAGAAACGATCGTACACAATTTTGTTGTTTATGTTGAATTCTTGGAACGATATATATATATATATATATATATATATATATATATATATATATATATATATATATATATATATATATATATATATATATATATATAAAAGAATATTTCGAAAACTAAAAAAAACAGGCTATTTTTATTTCAACCGCCATTAGAATTCCACTTCCAATTTATTTACTTTTAACTGTGATACATTTAGGCTAGAATTCCATTTTTTCTCTCATTACTTCTCTGTTCTTACTTCATATTTCCTTTTTCTGTTTAAATTTAAAGTGGTCAGTACTTCACAGTTTTGTGCGAAGAATTGGAGGAAATGGAATGCTAAGTAGATTGACTGACAGAGTAAGAGTAACACAAGCACACATACACACATGCATACAACACCGTGGAAGTCCACATAAAAAGCAATTTTATAAACGTAGGTCTTAAAGCAAATAGTAAATTATTAACCCTCAAAACAGTAACGGCCAAATATGCGCTACTTATAAACATTGCCTCACGGGATTTATATAGAAATATTTTTTATTTTTTTTATATGTTTAAATCTTTTCCATTTTTAAATCTAAACTGTTATTTTCACCCCACCCCCCTTTTGAAAACTTTATTAAACCTCCCTTACACTAAATTTAAACAACCATACATAACACTCTAAGTAAATAACTTTAAGCCTTCGAGAGCTAAAACGCCACTGTAGACTTCCATTAAGTCCGTCTTTTATGGTTAGCTGTGAACGCTGGCTATACATGGTCGATACATATAAATATTCTCGTTCCGACGTGTACTTGTTCTTTCTCACATCAAGATTCTACGCGCTAGACAAAGACGGACACTTTTATGGCGGCAATAAGATAAGACACAACTATTTCAACCACTCGATCCTGCTTCTGGTTCATCACGTTCGCCACATCCTCAGACAGTCGTTTTCAAAATACAGAGAGCTTGCGTTACAGATCTCATGCATAAGCTTGAGAAATAGGTCCCGTTTTCGATGAGTCTTTTTTTTTTGCATAATATTATAGTATCTCGCGGGCGAGCATCACCTAATCGTTGACCTATAATTGACGGCCATACAATTACAGCATAGAAAGTGAAAGTCCGTAGTAAGGGACAAACAAATTTTTAAAAACCGTTTTCCGCGTTTCCACATTATTTCAATTACTTCCGTGTAGACTTGCAATCAGAACGACAGTCACTTCAAACCGAACACAAATCATCATCATCATCATCATCATCATCATCATCATCATCATCATCATCATCATCATCATCATCATCATCATCATCATCATCATCAGCAGCAGCAGCAGCAGCAGCAGCAGCAGCAGCACGTGCTGGCATGTGTTAGACGGCTGTTAGAAATTGACTTACAAACTAATCTATCTCTGGCCAGGTTTTTATTTATCCGTCATCCTCTCAAATCCATCCTTATCACTTCCTTCTCTGTTTTCCATTGGCTTTCCCCTGATAACTGACTCTGATACCTCAATTGTTATACATGTACTAACCCAAGAACTCCCATCCATTCTTTCAACGTGATCACACCAACAAAGTCTCCCGTTCTGCACACATCCTTCTACACTGTCCTAATTTAATCTTCCTCTGAGATAACACACTTATAAAAATTCATCATCACGTAAACCGCTTACTCCTTGAACTAATCGTACAACGTTGGAAAGGGGATTTCCACGATTCCAATGATCTTGGTTTACTTACGTGTTCTGAACTATTTGAAGTCAGCAGAACTGTATATTATTTATTTAGTATATATTTCTAATTATAAAAAAAATATTTATGGCTACATATGTGCATACATATGTGCAAAGTAATATGTCAAAATATGACAAGTACAAAATAGAATCAAGAAGATTAGTGGTGCCGACCTTTAGCGGCGAACATTGTATAGGAACATGTGCGCAATTGATCCCCGTGATCCAAATAACAGGAGGAGTTTAAATATGACCCCCAGGCTGCCGTGTGAAGTTAAAAGCCGCCCACCCCCTTTGTTATCGAACAATCTCCCCTCGTCCACCACCTCCACCAAATAGCTCTCCATTTTACACAACTTTTCCGAAAACACAATGGCCGTCCAAGGACTTTCTATTTCGTTTTACTTTTCGTGACGTTTAGCTTTTGTCTTTCACGAGAAACACGGAAAGTCAATGAGTGCAGGAACCATTCACTAGCGATAATTCGCTTCTTACAGAAAAGAAAGATCTTTTCTCTCTTCTTTCGTTTTGAATTGCTTTTTTTTTAGAATTAGAAACACTCTCTCAACTCGTTTCATTGGCTCCATTTTTATTTCTTTCTCTTTCTCTTTCCTCTCACTATCTATCTATATCCCCTCACTTTCTTCTATCTATCTATCTATCTATCTATCTATCTATCTATCTATCTATCTATCTATCCCCCCTCTCTCTCTCTATCTATCCCTTTCGCTTTCTTCTCTCTATCTCTTTCACTATCTATCTATCTATCTATCTATCTATCTATCTATCTATCTATCTATCTATCTATCTATCTATCTATCTATCTTTATTTCTATCTATCTATCTATCTATCTTTCTTTATATCTATCTATCTATCTATCTATCTATCTATCTATCTATCTATCTTTCTTTATTTATTTCTATCTATCTATCTATCCCTTTCGCTTTCTTTTATTTATATTTCTGTATGTCCATTTCAAATACTTATTTCTCGTTATCGGTCATCCACTATCTTTTCATATCTATCCTTCTCTCCCTCCCTTTCTCTTCCCTCTCTCCCCTCCCCCTCTCTCTTTCAGGTAACAGGTGCGCATATATATATATATATATATAGAGAGAGAGAGAGAGAGAGAGAGAGAGAGGGGAGAAGGAGAGGGAGAGAGAGTAAGGGGAGGGAGAGAGAGAAGGAGAGTGTTTTGCACCCGCTCTCTCTTTCTCCCTCTCTCTTTTTATTCTCTGTATGGTTAGTCAAAACACACACACACACACACACACACACATATATATATATATATATATATATATATATATATGCAACTTTCATTTCTTATTTTCTGTTATTTCATTCATTTATTTATCGTTTTCGTTTCTTTACCTCTATTTCTCCCCCTCTTCCACACTGATTCACGTTGCATGTGTTTGCTTCTCTTATCCTTTTCACGTTCCCCCTCGCCCTCTCTCTCTCTCTCTCTCTCTCTCTCTCTCTCTCTCTCTCTTACTCCTACTCTCTCTATCTCTTCAGTTTTATTTTTTTATTCTTTTCATCTTTTTTCAATCACCTTCTTTGGATCTTGGCAAATGTCCTACTCTTGCCCCAAGAAGCGATCGTACCCCCCCCCCCCGTTCACTAATTTCCCATGATCCTCTTTCCATTAAACTCAAGGTGCAAATTTTCACCAAAAAAATAAAAAAAAAATAGAAAAACTAATCCACCCACCTTTTCCGCCGTCCTACGAAATAATTACCGGTTTCCACTCTTCCTGCCTAATTTTGTCGTTTCCCTCGAATCACGGAGCCGCGCATTGTTCTACGTCAACCCAATTGTCTTTTAACACGCTCGGCTTCTGCCCCCTTATAAGACTATCTGCTTTGGACATTTATTCTCAGAGTGAGAGGTTCAATCTCTAAGGAACACACGATGAGGTTTCTGATAGCGTTGCTCACCTGCATACTCTTCGCAACAGGTAATATACACAACATTCTACATTTATTCTTTCTTATTTCGTTGATACATTTATTTAGCTTTTGAAATTAAAACAACAACAACAACCCATCTCTCTATATGTCAGATTGTACATATATGCATACATACAAGAATATACACTTCATACTGACTGTCAGTTTCACGCTTTTAGCGATGTTTAGTTTAATATATTTGCTCTAACACCAATAATGAGCACTGTCAATATTTAGTTTACTATTTATACGTACTAAGCCGTAAATAAATGAATACATACACATATTATAATTACATGCTGACTGCCAGTTTAACGCTTTTGGCGATTTTCAGTTAAATATATTTGTTCT
>OY744527.1:113794369-113946869 GCA_963556195.1 Sepiola atlantica
AGGAAATACGTTTACAATTTAAATTCAGCAACGTCGGAGTGGCATCACATAATAAAATCGCATTACGTTAAGCATTTTAAAATGTTGCCACTCGTTTCATACATGATGTTATTAATTGTAGGTTGTCGCGATTTTATGTTTATAGCTTCGAGTATTTTTAATTTTTTTAAATTGGTTTCGGAATGTATCATTTTAGTGTTATTAATTAGAATTTGTCTTAAATCAGATGGAGGGCATTTATGTCTTTATAGATGTTGGTAAATTGAGCTAGAGTTTACAAGATGCATGGTGAGGCGTTGGGATAGGGTAGTGGTTGTTAGACCAATGTAGCTATTAGCTTTATTATTATTATTATTATTATTATTATTATTATTATTATTATTATTATTATTATTGGACTTACATTCTCCCAAAGGGCATTTAAAATTATAAATAACATTGATTTTTTCTAGTGGTTTTTGGGCTTTGATGCGAGTTGTTTTTTACTATAAGATATTAGGTTTTTAATTTCGTATAGTAAATGATGAGTTTAATTTAATTATTATTGTCAATTGGGGATATGTATCTGTGTACAATATTTTCCATGGCTTTTTCTTCTAATCTGAAGTTTGGTTGCATGTGATTCCAATAGTATATTTTAATATAGTTTGAGTTGTGATGGTGAATATCATTGTTATTTGTAGTTGTGTAGTTTAAGTTTCAAATCATTCATTTTATTTGTTCATCGACGATATAATTAGAGAATTCGGTGTTAATAAATACTTGTTTTATATTTTTTTAATTTAATCAATAGTATTTTTAAAGGAGGAAATTAATTTTACACGGTTTAATAGAATTTAAACAATAGTTATTTTGTGGCGATAGAACACTCGCTCTTGTAATTTAAAAGACTAGAATTTAAGCTGGTTGTTTTTTTATAAGTAGAAGTGTTAAACATATTATTAGAGGCGTCAATGAGAACATCTAGGAATGGGATTTTATTATTTGCGTTCAGTTCTATGACGGATTTAAGAACAAAAGTTTGTATATATATATATATATATATATATATATATATATATATATATATATATATATATATATATATAGAGAGAGAGAGAGAGAGAGAGAGAGAGAGAGAGGGAGAGAAAGAGAGAGAGAGAGAGAGATAGAAGAAAAAAGAGTGATAAATATGAGACGATTGTCCAGATTTATTTCAAATTTCAATTGTTCAATGCAAGGTGTATTCAGTAATAAACTAGTGTTTATTATTCAATATATATATATATATATATATATATATATATATATATATATATATATATATATATATATATATATATATGCATGTTTGGTTAAACAGTAGCGACAGCTTCTGTTCATTTATTTTTTGATTCGTTTTTTCGATTCGTCGTACGACCGATTTGGTATTGTCGTCCATGTTGTATAAAAAGTCGCCATATTTTCGCGAACGTTTTCGACCGACGTCGGTCATCTTCAGGCGGATGAATGAGTATGCAAAATAAAAGATTGGTGAATTTATTAAGAAGACTTTTTTTTTAAAAAAACATTTCAATACCACTTCAACAACACTTCAACATACCTTCGCCCCCCCCCCCCTCATAACGAGCATGGTTGATATTAGGTTTATTTACTTGAATAAACAACGCTTCCGTTATGGGGAGACGAATACTGCAATATCAGATCCCAAGAATGGCCGTGTTCCTGGTTAAAATATTCCTGAATTCATTTTTGGGGATGCTATGTGTTATCAAATGTTGGTAGATGGAATATATGATCGCAGATTTAGCCCGAATTGACTGGTTATAAAATATGTTTAACTAAACTAATAACACTTGGGAAAGCTCTGGAACCATTCCGTTCACTTATGGCTTAAATAGTAATTCGTTTACAAAATATTTTTCAATATAAAATGGCCGTCAATGGCGGTAAACAATTAACCATAAATCGTAGACACAAACACATACACAGGCTTGTCTTCCATGCAAAGTAATCGCGGTACTGTTTTTTTAGTTCTTTTATAAGACATGAAGCGGGTAAACCAGAAGAATCCCAAAACCAAAGTTCGCAGCAAACGGTGTTCGGTCAGATTCAGTTCCTGATATTAAACTTCACCCGTAATACAAGTCCCGACGAAATTTCAGTTTCCCAAATTTATTCATTTATTTATTAAATTGTTAGGTGAACATACGGAATAGTAACCAAAGCTCCCTTTCCATTTTAAGAATGGCTTTCTAAATAATAACGTTATGATTTCAGCACGGTCAGTAAACCACAGAAGATTATTTTGAAAGCCATTAGTAACATGGGGAGGTGGTGTGGTCTTTGTTAACTATTCTGTACTTTCACCTAACAATTTAATAAATAAATAAATAAAAATAAGTACAAAACTTGACAAACCACAAGAATAAGCAACCTAAAACAGGAAGTCTTTAATATCAGGAACTGAATTTGACCAGACACCGTTTTGTCCAAAATCGCTGGACATTGATTGTTATTCGAAGTACCTAATAGATCGCTGGTGTTTAATGTATCATTGCCAATAAACTGTTTCTAATCAGTTTTCGTATTTTGACATGAAAGGTTGACATGCCGTAAAACATACAAACGTAACCAAATCAAATCAAATCCGGACTGAAATTGTGTGCGTGCATTTCTCACTAATATTTAGGGAATACATTCAACTACCAATGTACACGCTCCGTCAAAAATGATGGGGAACATTATGCTTAGCCAGTGTTCGCACTAATATTTATATAAAATAACGACTCAATCGGCAAAGTTAAAAGAAAAAAGAAAATAAGAAAGAACGAAAGAAAACGTCGCAAACTGGAACATTTTTAAAGAAAAGAAAGAACCTTTGAATTTCTCATATGAATTTCAGTGCGAACAGTCGCATAAGCATAATTTTCCATCCCTGACTTTAAATTTATTCTATTAACTTTAAAAAAATAAAACTTAAAAAAGAAATAAGAACAAAAAAAACGTCTCAAACTGGAAAGTTTAAAAAAAGAAAAAGGCAAGAAAAAACGTACAAGTAAGTGTAGAAAGCACAAAAGAAAAGAAATAAAACTTCTTAGCATGGAAATAGAGTGTAAGCGGGGTTGTCTGACTTGCTATTTGTGTTCTCTCTTATATGTCGAGCATTTTGTACTCGCTAACTTTTGTATGACGAAACGAGTATATATATATATATATATATATATATATATATATATATATATATATATATATATATATATATATATATATATATATATATATATATAGTAAGCAATGAAAATATATATGGCAATCAAGCTACACAGAGGCTCCCGTGTTTCATCCCCGGGGGGAATCGTCAGGCTAAATGCATAAATACATAAAAAATTATATCTCCTTATAATATTTTATGTGGATACATGAAGTACTAATATATATATATATATATATATATATATATATATATATATATATATATATATATATATATATATATATATATATATATATATATTAAGCAATGAAAATATATATGGCAATCAAGCTACACAGAGGCTCCCGTGTTTCATCCCCGGGGGGAATCGTCAGGCTAAATGCATAAATACATAAAAAATTATATCTCCTTATAATATTTTATGTGGATACATGAAGTACTAATATATATATATATATATATATATATATATATATATACACACACACATTGCTCTTTATTATAGAGTGGAGGATATTTCATGTATCATACAGCTGGAATGCGTAAATAGTCTAATGGGCGGCGTCGCGGACAATGGAATCGGCTAAGACTTGTTCAACCCCAATCGGATTTATTCTGGCTATCTACACACTAATAATGTTCGGTAGGGTATGAACTCGCAATGGGTAAAATAGTAACTTGTGTTCTATTAATCGTAGACAACGAATCATTTAGAATGAACGGTTTGTTTGAGAATTAAAGTACAAAAAAGGTTGATATGTCGTTAAACAAGCAAACCAAGCCAATTCCTATCACACAGCTATAAATATACAAAATTATAGACAAAGCAGATATTTCGCCCTGGTTGGCGACTAATCTAGGAGAAATTCAACCGTTAATTCAGAGCAAAGTAAGCATGGGGCTAACAACTCTAATCGATAAAACCATATTTGCTATTGAAATCTTAACGCTTAACATCATGTTGAAGTTTTTCTAAGTACAGATCCTAAGTCATAATAGGAATTACCGAGAAATGGCTGAAAACGGGATTTTAAATTAAAATTTTTATAATGCCTTCGGACAGGTCGTTATGAAAATTGACAGTATGACTGGAAAATGGAGAGTAGCAAGTGGACCTTGCGTTTTCTTTTGGCAGCTTCATAGCCCTTGCTTCCTCCTATTTTCTCCTGTAGTCCTCACATTCCATGAACGATGGATCGGCTGTTTTTTTGACTGTGTGGTATGCGGATATGTTCAATCCCCTCATAGTATTCATCATCATTTATCAATCTATCCATCTCATGAATCGTCATCCTAGATAGAGTGTTTTGTTTTTGAATAGGTGGTGACTCATTAATAAAAAATACTTTGTTCTTTAATATAATGCTGCTGGGCGGTTTCGGGCTCTAAAGTGCGTTTTAATAGACTGGTTGCATTTCCGTACATGATAAAACATTTACAGGGGTAAACAATAAAAGTTTAGTTCGCCATAGACCCACACGAATTAAGTCCATTGATTGCGAGTGGTATGTAGTACTAACTAAAGTCATGAGAAAACGCTAGAGGCAAGCCTGTTAATTATATTAAAAGTCACTTAACTTAATATAGTAATACAGTATTCAATTTTTTAATATAAATATAGACCATATTAATAATTATGCTAAATCACAAGACGGTTTTATATTATGAATATTTATTAAGAAGGTCGGAGGTTACATCGACCGAAACGTTGTTAAATAACATCCAAGATGCGAGCACTCCAAATAATACAAATGATCAATTTTCATCTGAAAAAATTTCTTGAATTTGTAGTGCGATGTTCTATTATTATTTGTACACAGTTTTCTTCTACGAATTTTGGTTAATAAATTTACTTCGATAAAACTTTTACAATTTAATTCAATTACAAAAGAATTACCTAATACAAAAAACAGTTATTATCTGTTTCTTGTTTACATATACAAAGAAAGCTGTATTAATACGACTACGACTGAGTCGAGTTTGAATGGATTACATCCCTTTGATTTGAGGCATACATATTGACAGCGTTACGGTCGTGCTGAATTACTAAGTGAGGGACAAGCAGAATCATTATATAGATAGGTATAATGGTTTAGGAGTTTCATTCAAATACAGGGTGGGCAAAAATAAGGGTCCTATTTTTAAAAATTCATAACTTTTTTATTTATTGATTTTTTTTTTTTTTTTTTTAGAATAAGTAAAGGACCCCTTCCGAAGCAAGCATGAGCCGTATTAGCCCTAAGGAACGTACCCTCATTTAGAAAACATTATTTTTGCTTAAAAAACTCAAAACAGTGTAAAAAACAATACTTTAGTTTTTGTAAGTTTTAAGAAGTGTTTTTCGGCTAAAATTTGTTTTGTTTATTTCAAAAAATCTCGGAAGGGTCAGTCTACACACACATAAAGTTTGGTGAGTTTAACTTGTATTTTGTGGAAGTTATTCAAATTCAAGTTATTCAAATTTAAAGATAGGACCCTTATTTTGGCCCACCCTGTATTTTTCTCTTAGAGCATCACTCAATACTAAATGCAACATTGCTCGAACTAATAGTCTTAAAGTAGAACACATACAGACAAACAATCACAAATACGTATCTCACATAAATATAATAGAAGAATCAATTCTCCGAAAAGGACAGTTTTGTACCACTTTCATCTCCCCTTACGAAGATAAAAATCAATATATAATGCTAATAAACCTTGTGTCGAGAATCCTTATTCCAATTTTAATCAAAATCTATTACATAATTTTGATTCTAGAAAATGTCTAAAATTTAAGACTTAAGCTTAACGGGTCATAAGAAGAAATTTAAAATTCAGGGAATCTTGCTTAATTAATGTCTAATGGCCATGGATCAAGTTCATAATGATTAGTTAATCAGTTTATCTGTCAACCCTATACATAGAAATATATAAACATATACACATACCTAATGTTATATAAATAGAGATATGTATCAATATATGCATATTTATTTAAAAAAAGAAAAGCAACGTCGCTGGGACTAATAGTTTACTTAAACATATATATATATATATATATATATATATATATATATATATATATATATAGAGAGAGAGAGAGAGAGAGAGAGAGAGAGAGAGAGAGATAGAAGAAAAAAGAGTGATAAATATGCGACGATTGTCCAAATTTATTTCTAAATTTCAATTGTTCAATGCAAGGTGTATTCAGTAATAAACTAGTGTTTATTATTCTTTCCTTAAGCCAAGGCTTTTCAAAGATCGAAATCTTATCACGCAAAGAGTTTTCTTCACATTCTACAATTCATTTGACTTCTTTTCAACGGAAATTTACCACCCGGACAATCTGCATATATTTTTCACGGAATTTTTCTTTTCATTCACTGCGTTTTTTTAACAAAAATTCCTTTAATAATAATTTACATATTTTTCAAATATTTGAACTTTGGTTTTTTCGAAAGCCAACTTATCCATCTGTATTTCTCCTCTGATGATAAGATTTCGATCTTTGATAAGCCTTGGCTTAAGGAAAGAATAATAAACACTAGTTTATTACTGAATACACCTTGCATTGAACAATTGAAATTTGAAATAAATTTGGACAATCGTCGCATATTTATCACTCTTTTTTCTTCTATCTCTACAATTGCTCTATCTCGTATATTGAGCTAATCCTCTTCACAATAGGTTCCATCTACTAAAAGTTTTTACTTTGGTTTATATTTGATCCTATATATATATATATATATATATATATATATATATATATATATATATATATATATATATATATATATTAGTGCGTCGAGGTATGTTGAAAAGAAATCAATAAAGTGGTCGATCACAAGAATGTGAAAGCTAAAATACAAATTATTTATTTAAAAACTATACGTTACATATTTCAGAGAGGGAGAAAATAGGTCTATATTTATGACCGCTACAACGTATCATAGTTTCATTGATATAGATTGACCTTTTACTGTTTAGAAAAGGCCGTTAGAACCCAGCAAAATCACCAACGACTCACGAAAATGAAAACAAATGAAAATCAACGATCACCGTTATAATATAAATATAAATACAACATTTAAAACCCTTTAATATCAGTAATACACCCCCTATCCGGTAAATTACTAACAGTCTGCCACATCACAATCTAACCCACTCACAGACCAATACATTACACCACACACTATTACCCCTAAATATGAATACGACATTGAAACAGGAAAACATACAGCATCCGTTATCAACAATTAAATCATTTTAAATGATACTTAGTTACGATTAAGCCCATGCAATCATGCAGTTCGCCCCTATTATCCCGGTACTTTTCCCATAAGGGAGGCTTGAGCGAATTCACCGGAAGATATTACTGGCCGTCGTTGAACTCTATTCTTCGATTTGTTTATATTATATTATATATATATATATATATATATATATATATATATATATATATATATATATATATATATATATATAGTCTCGGAAGTTTCTCAACCATTAAAACTATATAAAAAAAAAACTTAAAAAAAAAACAAAAAAAAAAAAAAAAAAACAAACTTATAGTCTCAAGTCTTCCAGAAAATCACTCATGTAAGTCAATTTATTTTTTACAGTTATTATATTAGTTAGTTTCTAACACTATTTTAAGGGATCATCAGTTGTTTACCATGAAAAACTGTTTCGGGAATTTAATATATATATATATATATTGGGTGACCAGCCCGGACCATGAATAAATCCTCACGGTCTTTCGATACTTAGTATCTTCGTCTTTGGTCGCCATTACTTTGGCTAAGATCAAAGTGTAGTATCTGTTCCGATGGATACTGCACGCCTGTCCTGTGCAGTTCTAGGAGGTCCACCCTCCCAGGCTTTGCCTCCCCTCTTTGGGGAGGAGTAAGTTTATTGCTTACTGTCGGAGGCGCCCTTACCGGGGAATGCCGACGGGGCTGCCCAGGCAATTTTTAAATGGCCAGAGTGCTCATTTCTCGAGCGCTGGCTTTTCAACCCCCACTTTTCGACCCGACCTTGGGTCACATCTTACTTGTGGGAGTAAGATAAAACTGGCCTTGTGCCTTACTCCTGGAGAGGAGTAAATAAAACTACAGTTGATTGCAGTTATTGACTTATTGAACTTGTTCACTCAAAAGTAAGATTGTGGCCGATTCTTTTACATACTACTGTCGTCTATTACAGAGGTTGAGTGGCAACGTTATTCCAGACGGTCTGTCTACTAGTCGAGGATCCGTCCTCGACAGTCAGTCCGACAGACTGAGTCATTGTGGTGGCCTTTTATCTGTAGGGGTGTGGTATTCGTTCTGGTTAATCCTAGGAGGTCCATCCTTCCAAGCCTTGTCTTCCCGCTTCGGTAAGGAGTTAGTTCATGGCCTACTGCCTCAGGCAATTTTTAAGAGGCCAGTGCATCACTTCTTGTACGCTGGCTTATACTCCCGACCTTCCGGCCTTGTGTCACATTTTCCCGCGAATGGAGGGAATATAAAACCGTCTATTACAAAGAAAAACATAACTGAAACTTGAAATGCTATCATGTATTAAGTAATATAAAAACACAACAACAACAAAACTAATTTGTTATTGAAACGCACCGAAATTCTAAAAGCTTATGACTATTGGATTATTCAAATATAATAAGGCGGGTTTTTCATATCGGGGTAATTGTATAAAATAACCTCGAAATGTACTTATATTTCAAGGTTTTGTCACTAATGGAGTACACACGCAAAAACTTGGACTATTTCACAAATAATAAGGCAAGGCCCATTAAGCTTAACAAACGTAGCATTGCCCTTCTGAGTCAAAGCGACATGTCGTATTAATTAAAATAAATAAAGATTGCGGCTGATTGCCACCCTTCACGCTTTGTTGTTACCGGAAGTCGCCATTTTTTTTATAGACAATAAATAAACATGCGTCACAAAAGACAATACGAATGAATGGTCGGGTAGATAATGACGTTAATAAGACGGTTCACAGCAGACGACACGGGTAAAAGAAGTAAAAAAAAAAAACCTTGATAATTGCCTGCAATTTCTGACAGACAATCAAAATCAACGGAATGACTCCATTTTAATGATGTAATTAGCAAGGCAGATATTCATTACTCGTCTAGCCAACTTTAATGTATTTTATTTCCTTTCTGCCCTATAATTGTTTGGCCTGTCCATTGATGCAATGATCGTAGATTTGTAAATATTTTGTGATACTTTGTCTTGCAACAGATGGTTATTTTGATTTACGGCATATCAACCTTTTTATAGATTATTTAATGGCAAATCCAGTCATTTTAGTACAATATTTTATGCTTCAAATTCTTTTTTTTATTTTCATATATATATATTCATGCTGTAAATGTATGTTTTATATACGATTGTTTTTTTTAGATTGATTTGTTTTGTAGGCGTATATTTTGAAACGAAACCAAAGCAATCAAATAAAATCACATTTATTGACAAAAAATATCAAAGTGCGGGTAAAAGATATTTACATTTATATACAGTCTAAATGTTTGTCCAAGGCAACTTCAAACCTGGATATGGTAGTCATTATCACGACCTCCTCTGTTACACGAAACAGAAACACGGACAGTGAATGTTTTCTTTCTTTTATTGAAACGAAAGCGACGGCCGTACATCTTTTGCGGGTGAGCACGGAGACTGCGAATCGGTACTAGGGTGAAAAACTCCTCAAAGGGTGAATTTAGATTCGCATTGATCATGTTGTACGTCAGAATTAAGTCCCTTTGCATCTCCGTTGCTCAAATGAGAACAGATTTCATCTTTGTAGGTAAGCGTGGACAGTCCCGTCACCATCCTTATTGCCAACCGTTGAACACGCTCCAGTCTGTAATAGTCTGTGAACGATAGATTGTATTTGATCTATAGATGTGACATTGAAACGTACTGCCGCTAAGCAATATTAAAAAAGTTTACAACTACATAAAAAAGTCAATCGGTGTTATAACTTAATAAAGTGTCTGGAAATAAAACTTTTTATAGTAGTAATATAGAACTAGCGGAACCCGTGTAAATTACACGAAATGATGTTTTCAATACGGGTCCTAATGTAACAAAGCACCCTCTATTTGTTAGTAAGTTACGCTTGCTTTATTATGAGCCACCCCCCTTCTGGGTAAGAGTTAAATAATTGTTTGAAATAGTAACTCGTGTACGATGGACACTGCCATATCTACTAAAAAAGGTTGATATGCCATCCGTTCAAAAAAAAAAAAACAACAACAAAATAATACTGGCCGATATCCTACGTTTTAAGCAGTCAACGTAATTAAATAGACAATGTCATTAAAAACGGCAACATAAAAACAAAAAATAGTTTTAAGTTTTAAGCAACACAAAACAGTAGTTTTTAACCAGGTAATAAAACATGTATTATTTCTTCCCCTTCCCCTCGAACTGTAGAATAAAAATCTTAGAGGCTGGTTGGGATCGAACTATAAACCAGTCGGGCCGAAGTAAAAAAATACCACCTCGCTAACCATTGCGCAAGAGGGATACACATATAAATATTCCTAAACCCAGACTAGTTGAATGTTTTTAAAAATTTAGGAGCGGCACGCATGCGCAGAGCTTTTGCCGGAAGCGTGACACACGAACACACACGCTATCGTATTAATATGTAGATTTCAGTTTCATGTATTAGTACGTAAAGAGAGACAAAAACGACGAGGCTATATTTAACAAATAGGTTACGTACTTGCGCTCACTTAGTCAGCAGAGCCAAACTCATTGGGTCGACATTTATTTGTTGAACTAACTCAAAGCGCATCCAACCTTTAGTACAATTCGGACAGATTTATTGATTTATGAAAATAAATAAGGAGGAAGTAATGTAAATATATGCAATAAAATTAATATCTTTTAATTGTTGGAGGTTAATACTAACATTATTTCCTTATAAAAGGAATTGCATAATGTTAATCTTCGCAGTTGGCCTGAGAAACTCATTCAAGGAGTTAAACACAAACGTTTCTGTGTAGCTTACTTGGCATAGTATATCTTATACTACAATAATATATATAACAAATAATAAATTTGGCTTATCGGAACATTTTATTATTATTATTTATTATTGTAATAAAAAATTATCTGAAAACATATTGAGCGCTTTACATGTACAAAGTATGTTCTCTCTATCTATCTATCTCTCTCTCTCTCTCTCTATATATATATATAAAATATTTGTTGTTGTTTATTATCTATGTACGTATACGTTTCGTCCCTTTTCAATCAGGACTCATCAGCATAGAGATATGACTATTCACTACCGGTCGTACGATTCGAAACCCTGGATTACAAGTATTTTTCAACTTACATCCAACGTCGTTAACCGCGCGCCCAATATTTGAATAGCCGATAAACAATGATAATTTAACACATATAAAAGCGGCTTGATGTCGAGGCATTCTACTTCTATTAACGAAGGAATGATGCATATAAAGCAAGTGACGTCATGCTGTGTTTGTACTACCATTTAGAGTGCTCTACTTATTTTACGAGGAGCGACAAATATAAAATATTTGTTGTTGTTTATTATCTATGTACGTATACGTTTCGTCCCTTTTCAATCAGGACTATATATATATATATATATATATATATATATATATATATAAATTATTATATATATGTCCGCTGATTCGACATTATATAAAGTTTACATTCTCTTCTTTCCCGTGTTAATTTACGGTGGCCTAGGAGTTGAATACCAGAGGGCAGAGCCAAAGGTGACTTTGCAATTGGGTTCGAATCCTTTGACCGGTAGTAATTACCATTTCCTGATTGTAATTTAGGCCCTGTATGCCTAGTTTTTCATTGTTTTTGCTTTTTTGCTTTGTTTTGTATAAATAGCACTGAAGATAGCCACACGAAGAAATAAATGCACAGGAGAATTTTACAAATATCTTGATGTAAGCCGAAAAAATTGTATGCTGAATAAAAAACAAATTTTCTGAAATGACGTGAATCTGTCCTTCATAACATTGATATGGTATAAAATTAAATAAAAAATATTGAATATAACATAGCACTGGTCTCACACTATTGAGCTATTATAATTACTTTATGTTATGAAATTTATATTTGAATATATATAACAAATTCTAAATATATATATCGAATTACTCGGGCCAGGTATTGAATTACGATCGCTTTTATTGAAAAATCGAACAATCGGCCGTAAAAGCTGCAATCAACAATAAATGGCGATGTTTCTTTGACTTTAAAATTAAAACCAAAATCGGATGCATTTCATTTCATTTTTTCTTTTTCAAGGCAAAATACTGAAATTGCTCGCCAAATCAATGCGTTTCCAGTCTATGCTTCGATCGATTTTTGACTCGAGAATGCTGACCGATTTCTAATATCGACAATGTTAATCTAGCATTCTGGAACACGGAAGTCAGATGGGTACGATAATCTTGTAAACACGCATGCGTGAATCATACACACTTGAAGTAAATATCTATCTATCTATCTATCTATCTATCTATCTATCTATCTATCTATCTATCTATCTATCTATCTATCTCTCTCTCTCTCTCTCTATATATATATATATATATATATATATATATATATATATATATATATATATATAGAGAGAGAGAGAGAGAGAGAGTATGAAAATATATTTATGACAAGTAAGCTACATATGTTTCATTCCCATAGGAAATCATCAGGCTGTATGCGCATATTAATATAGTTATGAGTAATAATATATATATATATATATATATATATATATATATATATATATATATATATATATATATATATATATATATATATTTATATATATATATATATATATATATATATATATATATGGGAAAATGAAAAAGGAAAACCAAAAAATCATTTTTTGGTTTTCCTTTTTCATTTTCCCATCACGTCGGATTACTTTCATCCTTCTCTTCCCATATATATATATATATATATATATATATATATATATATATATATATATATATATATATATATATATATAATTAACTTGTTACAAATATCCAGGGGGTATGAATCCGAAGGAAGTTGAAACCGGGTTTATAAGAGTGCTCAATGAAAATTCAGAGCAAAATATATATTTTTTTGATTTTATTCCATTAGTTGCGACAAAACAGGTTTTGTTTCATTGGTACGGGTAGCTACCAATTCATCAGGCCGGTGGAAGGAATTCAAATGGCATAAAATTTACTTCAACGGGAGATTTAAAATTGAAAATACATTGGAGGGGGAGGGGGATAGAGTTGGGGCTTTGTCTATAACGGCGACATGGGACATGAGAGGGGAGGGGGGATGACCTCAACAAGTCGTGTTTCAAATTATTACGTGGGAGGTTTTGCACGTGTCAGTGCTGCGGCAATCTCAATCTCGGCCGGGGCGGGAGGGGGGAGATGGGGCGACGGCCAGAGTGAGTCAAATTCAAAATGAGGATAAAACCGTTGTTCTTATTTTATTTTAATTCTAATAAGTAATTATCATGTGGATAAAAATGTTTGATAATTTTAATTTAGGGTATTAATTGCTACTTTTGCATTTTATTCATTTTATTTTAATGTTTTGTTTATTTTTTGTAGTGAATTTTGTTGTGATTATATATATATATATATATATATATATATTTTTTTTTAAATTGTGATTATATTATACCGAGATCAATACTAGTGGAATCT
This sequence comes from Sepiola atlantica, assembly GCA_963556195.1. Taxonomy (NCBI): domain Eukaryota; kingdom Metazoa; phylum Mollusca; class Cephalopoda; order Sepiida; family Sepiolidae; genus Sepiola; species Sepiola atlantica. The sequence continues at coordinate 113,808,265 of OY744527.1, forward strand.
TTTATAAAAGAAGTTTTCTGGTGTTACCAGTCATATCACCAACAAAACCGATTATGACAATGGCAATGTCCGCCAACCATACCCACGACAGTCACAGCGACAACAGCCTTATGTAAAAGCCTTAATAAAAATAAAATAAAAATAAAAATAAATAAAGTAAAAATAAATATAAATATAAATAAAATTAGAATAAAAATAGAAATAGAAATAACAAGTTTGTAAGAATATTAATGATAATAACAATAATAATAATAATAATAATAATAGTATTAAAAAAAAAAAAAAAAAAATAATAATAATAATAATAATAATAATAATAATAATACTACTAATAATAATAATAGTAATACTGACAAAATCAAAAAAAAAATATATATATATATATATATATATATATTGAAATAATAATACTACTCATAATAATCTCTCTATCTTTCTCTCTTTCCCCCTTCTTCGTTTTTCCGCATCTCTCTCCCAACCACTCTTTCACCCCGCCCAGTCCATCTCTCTCTTGTTTTAACGTATTGAAAATAATACTGTAAGTAATTCATCTGAGCTTTCAGTTTAAAGTGATTGCCCATAACAACGAGTTTCTTCCGCACCAACTTTCCCCAAAATATAATGAAATTTATATTTGTTTTAATTTATTCTCGGGCAACGTCGAGTGTCTTATATTCTCTCCTCCCCATTAATAATATAATGAAACCTATATTTATTTTAGTCCCAGGCAATGTTGAATTTCTTGTCTTCCATTTCTCAATCAAACAAATTGAAAAATGTACTACTGTATTATTGCACACACCTGTTCTATCTAGGATATTGAACACTGACTCCCGAGCAACGCAGGGTACCTTTTTTGGTATACAATAGTGTAACAAAATACAGTGAAAATCTTTTTCCCAGGCAACGCGGCGTTTAAAAACACATGTTCTATGTAGGATTGCCCAATCTAGGATATTGATTACTCTTTGGCAACGCCAAATAAACACACCTGATCTATCTATGATATTGAGAAATTTGGATTATCTTATACCACTTACCAAATATCAACGCTGCGTTTAAACATACCTACTCTATCTAGAATGCTGAGCACTTTTCTATTACTATATATACCAAATATACAACTGTAATCTTACATTTATTGCTCCTGTTTAGAGCGCTACTGAAAGCACCCAAATAAAATTAAGGATGCCCCAAGAGCACTACTAAACCACCATTTTCGAGTTTCTTGCCTTAGTCAGAAGAGAAGCTTAAGAAGTGTTCAATAATTTTGAAAGAAAATGCCGAGCGGAAAGAATACAGTGAAATTTCAGTGTTTTCATTCCAAACTCGAAAAGCTGAAAAACTTGCCCCCTCCCCCTCCCCCCGATGAAATCTGCTCTATAGCCCCCTTAGGGAATAATTCCATTATCTTCCCCAGTTCATTTTACATCAGAATAGTTATATATTTTATGTAGATTCTCTAACCTTTTTTCTATAGGGCACACACACACATATATATATAATTATATTATTATTATTATTATTATTATTATTATTATTATTATTATTACTACTACTACTACTACTCATAAATATCCATAATATTATGCTCGAGGATACTACTGTTATTTATATCATTGAGATGTGTCATGAGGTGTGCGTTGGCTATTATTGAGCTGCCGTCAGGAATGATTAAGCGCGTTCAGTGTAAACGAAAACCAGGCTGGCCTACATATTGAACGCTCAATTGGAAACATTGTACTTTTCTCTCTTAACAGATAGCTTTACACTTAAGCTAAACTATTTTATAATTCTAAGAGAATCCAGACGTCATGGTTTTATATATATATATATATATATATATATATATATATATATTAGTGAAACATCCGGATAAAAACTGAAGCTCAATATACTGGATAGAGCATTAATGTCTTTCCTGATTATGCTTCTCAATATGTATGAACTGGATGGACTATATGGATTCAACAAAAAGTATGTTTTTGGGTTGATATGTTTTGATGTTATGTATTTTTGTGTATTTGTGTATATAATTTTATATATTTTCAAAGCGTAATCTTATTACCTGTAGTAGTATAACTGCGGTAATGGTCCTCTGAAGAGAAGAATTATCTTTGAAAACTCATGAGCTAAGGACTTAAGAATACTTTGCTTGAACTTTGAATTCTAATAAAATTTGATTGACACCTTATTTTATTACCTCATTTTATATTATAATATATATATATATATATATATATATATATATATATATATATATATATATATATATATATATAAATAAACCTAAGTGGTCATCACTTATCAAAGCTAGATGCCACTCGAGGATAAAGGTTAATCAAGTGAAATGATTGGCAGGACCAAGTTTGAATACTTGTGGGGACGGTTCTAGATAGGAATCTATTTACATTGGCTTTGAAGACGACCAAATTGTAATTTGCGGAGAAGCAGCCACGTGGCAATGTGTTCCACGACGGGAAACCCTGGCAAAGAATCTCTGTTGGTGTTCGTGGAAATACGGATGACGCGAAGCATGTGGGGAAGAAAGGAACGATTTTCTTCGCTGTGCTAAAAAGACGAGTTCTTGCTGTGAATGTCTTACAAGGAGGAACCAGAGATTTTGAGCTGTAAATAACGGAAGAGATCATCCCCCCACTAGATTTCGAAGTCAATTCTGAATTCTGTCAAAGCAATGAAAATGAACTAATAATAATAATAATAATAATAATAATAATAATAATAATAATAATAATAATAATAATAATAATAATAGTTATTATATAAATAGTAACGAATAGAAACAATATAAAAAGGGGTAGCTTGTTGCCTACGTTACTCTAAAATAACCAAAATTAAAACGAGGAAGTGCATACGTCGTCATAATCTAAATATGTTATATTATTCTTTTTTTAATCAGAGAAACGGACATTCTTATTCTACGAGGAAGGCACTCACTTGTCACTGGTTGATAGACAGTATTAAATGGCGATAACGAGGCCATTCTAACTTAACAATCGCTGACACAACGAATTAATTATACAAACTACTTTTACAACACTTTACCTTGGAAATACGATGTTTGTTTTAATAATAACCGCACAACGCACATGACCATGCACAACGCACTACACCCAAAAGACGATACATACAGACTCTACACGAAGAGAAACGAAGGGGGAAGAGGACTGGTAAGTATAGATGACTGTGTGGACGACACTAACAAAGAGCTGGAGAAATACATAAACCAGAACACTGAAACGCTGATCACCGCAGCAAGAGATACCGTCATAACGAACAACGCAGGAAGCATTGAAACCGGACACAAGCAGACAAGAAAAGAAAAGTGGGAAACAAAACAACTACATAGACGCTTCATAAGACTCACAAGAGAAGAAACAAACGAAAATAGCTGGACGTGGATAAGAAAAGGAAACTTGAACAGAGAAACGATGGCTGCACAGAACAATGCGATTAGGACAAACTACATTAAAGCTAAAATAGATAAAACCCAGGCAAACAGTAAATGCAGACTGTGTGGACAAAGAGACGAAACAGTAAATCATATAATAAGTGAATGTAGCAAACTTGCCCAAAAAGAATACAAGAACAGACATAACAGTGTAGGGAAATCAATACACTGGGAACTGTGCAAACAATTGAATTTCGAATACGCAGACAAATGGTACAAACATAAACCAGAAACAGTATTGGAAAAGGAAAAGCAGAAACTCATCTGGGATATGGATATACAAACAGATAAACTCATACAAACAAAGAAACCTGATGTTATTATAATCGACAAGAAGGAAAAATCGTGCAAAATCGTAGACTTCGCCGTTCCAGCAGACCACAGAGTGAAGATCAAAGACATGAAAAAACGAAGCAAATACACAGGACTAGCCAGAGAACTGAAAGGAATATGGAGCATGAAGAAAGTCAGTATAATACCAATAATCAGAGAAGCACTAGGAACAATCAAAAAAAAAACTGGAGAAAAGACTGGGAGAAATTGGAATCAAAGGGACCATCGAAATCATACAAAGGACGGCAATGATCAAAACAGCTGCCATCTTAAGGAAAATCCTTGAATGCGGAAACCAACCCGCATAAGCTACAAAGGGCAACCAGTCATAAGGAATTTACAAAAGGTAGAAAACGAAATCACATGAAGAACACCACAACGTTTACCATTGATTTCTCGCTGGTAAGGATCATTGATCTTCTCTGGGATTCGGATGGCAATAAGCCTTCCCAAGGTCCCAGCACTATCTGCACTTCCAGTGGAGGTCTGGTTTGTGCTGTCTCTCCTCGGTCTTCTCATCCTCCTTGACCCTATGCAAATATTTTGTGTGATTATTATTATTATTATTATTATTATTATTATTATTATTATTATTATTATTATTATTATTATTATTATTATTTGGCTTGTCTCATGTGAGGTTAGACATTTCGTGAATGACTTCCAACTCCCCCTTTCTGTTGCCATTTCGCTTGTGCCGCCCGTCAGGTCGTAATCAACTAATCTCTTCTTTCGGCCATCGATATCAATGTGGGAAACTCTTTGGGGCGTTTCGGATGACTGACGGCGGGTGGCGTGGCCGTCAGTCATCCGAATAAAATATATCTACCATATGTCACTATTTAAGTATGACACCGACCAAAGAAGCATTAAAATTCTCAGAGTACAGAGGAGCCATATTATAGGTTAATATAAAGCTGGGCTTAATCAGCGTCGAATCGCCGCAAACCTCGTGATTCCACTTTCCACTTTTAAAACTATGTGATTGTCCAATTCATCAGCGAGCGAAATAATCAATATATATTTCCTAGGTCGATCAGGATCCTTTGACAGCAGTCTTCATTATTAAAGATAATAAGAGTGTGTATTAATAAAAACTGGTCTTTCTGTGACATGTGTACTTTCATGTATGTATACATCCTCGTTTCGACCGTAGCATGTCATTATGTTCGCCAAGTAACGAATGCTGGTCTGACATTAGTCCTGGATAATTGCCAGATATTCTTGAATGACCTAAAACTTAATCATGTCTCAGTTTTCCAACGTACATAATTTAAAAATAATTAATTATGTTACTAAGCAGACGTCATAATAATAGTAATTTTAATATTAATTCCAGCGACATATGCATTAAATAAAATAATACCTATTCCTCGGAAATATTGAACAAGGTTTATTTATTTATTATTATTACTGTACATCTGTCTGGAAAGATTGTCTTCCGCCAATTAAACAAAGATGGGTCTATTCAATCAGTGCGTCTAGCGATGAGAATTCTATTTTAATCTTAAGCGTGACAGAATGACAGAGTGACGAAAATGTTATTTTAAATTTAAACGTGCAGACTAACAAAATGTTATTTCAATTTTAAACGTGAAAAACTGTCAAAAATGTAATTTCACACTTAAGCATGACAGACTGACGAAAACCCTTTTTCAAACTTAAGTGTGACAGACTAAAGAAAATACTCTTTCAAACTTAAGCGTGACAGACCAACCAACGACTAGAGACTCGTATAGTCAAGGTTTAACGGGTCTAAAATAAGATATGTCTGTTCAATTAGCGGAATTTCCAAGTAAAGCGCGATTGACCGGCCAACTGATCGACCGACAAAGCCTTTAATAGAGATGCGTAGACGCATCTAAGAAAGATACATCCTTCGATACAAAGCAGCAAGTTTTAGAAAAATAAATAAGTAATCTTTTCGCACATTATTCAAGGCATCAATCAATACCAGACGATGAAATCCATCTTTCTCGGTTTTTTCTACCATTGTTATTAAAAATAATCTTCTGCCTACCCTATTTCCCAACCTTATTAACTACTCAAACTCTACCCCAGTCAGTTCGATAACTTTATAGAATCTCTCCCGTTTCCAATCCGATGTTTTTTTTTGTGTGGTTTTCTAGTTTTTTCGAGTCACTAACCCTAACCCTAACACTTTTTATTTACCTCCCCAGGAGGTTAGGCACAAGGCCAGTTTTATCTTACTCCCACAAGGTAAGAGATGACCCAAGGTCAGGTCGGGAAAGTGGGACTTGAAAAGCCAGCACCCGAGAAGGTGAGCACTCTGGCCATTAACAATTGCCTAGGCAGCCCCGTCGGCATAGTCGGGAAAGTGGGATTAGATAACCCAGGGCTCGAGGTGAGCATTCTGGCCATTTAAAAATTGCCTGGGCAGCCCCGTCGGCATTCCCGGTAGGGCGCCTCAGGCAGTAAGCAATAAACTTACTCCTCCCCAAAGAGGGGAGGCGAAGCCTGGGAGGGTGGACCTCCTAGAACTGCACAGGACAGACCCATAGACCGGCGTAAATCAAGCCCCGAAGGCCAAGACGATACCAGTTTATGGGGTGTATCAATCAATGATACAACAATCCTAACCCTAACACGAATCCTAACATTTCGTTTATAAGTTCTATAGGTATTACTTTAAACTACAATCGGTGGTAAGGCCTCAACTTGGAAGCTTTCATTTTTTTTTGGCGGGGGGGATGGGGATAGTGCGTGTCAGGGATCCATAAATGGACTAAATAGAATCGACCATTTTACAGACTATTTATTTACAAAATATAAAACTACAAAACAAAGTAATATTTAAATATTTGAAGATATTAATAACTTGAAGCATAAAAACTTTTATCCACGTGGCAGAATTGGATATTAGAGGATCCTTAAGGGTTAATATGTCGTAATGCCAGGCTAAAAAAACGAACAATTACTACGTGTAAAGATACTGAAATGTTAATATTGTAAAAAGGGGCGCGAATCCCCACGCTTAACTACGCGTGATACGTCTAAGATAAAGAATCCGCGAACGTTTGCCTATGTTTTATAAAGGGCACACAGAACGACGGGGCTGCCCAGGCAATTTTTGATGGTCAGAGTGCTCACCTCTCGAGCGCTGGCTTTTCAACCCCCACTTTCCGACCCGACCTTGGGTCACATCTTACTTGTGGGAGTAGGATAAAACTGGCCTTGTGCCTAACTCCTGGAGAGGAGTAAATAATACACGGAACGTATGTTACGTTAATTTACAAGGAACATTTTTAAATAGTTGTTTTGCATTAGTCGTCTACATTAGGTATTCTGTTTATATTGAAGTAGAAGATTACCCGTTCCAGGACCGGTATGAGCAATATGTGGAGCATTATTCTTAATTTTTATTGAGAAGGGAGGTTGGCGGTCCCCCCTAAATAGTAACGTTTACAACAACAAAAATATTAATGTGTCCACTTTACTTACTTTGATGCCTAGAATACGTATCCCATAATTCATAATGATAAGTTCATGAGTTTGGGAGTTTACCCCGCACATACATTTATTGACGCTAATGTGCGCATGTACCGGTCCGGTTAAAATTTTAGTACATAATATAACTCAAAATTTGACGTAGAGCAATTCTTTTCTGTTATTTTTTGTTTGTATATCGCTTATTTAATTTTTTTTTAATGCCAATACATATGCTGTAAATAAAAGGGATATAATTCATCAAAAATAGACGTAGTCGTAGTAGTATTAAAACTGCTTTCTTTATATATGTAAACAATATGCAGACGAAGACTGATTTTTCCAAGTTTATTCGATTATAAAATTTTAGCTAAGAAAGTAATTAACAAAAATGTGTAGAAGATAAATGTGTAAGAAATACATTAGAACGCAGCTCTACAAGTTTAATACATTTTCTTTTCGTTACGTGGAATATTTTTTATTGAAATATACAGCTGCAAGTAAATTTATTAAAATCGAGCTGCATATACTCGGCGTTGTCCGGGAGTTTCTTTACCTTCATTTTTGTTTCTTTTTCTTTAAGAATTTTGAAAGTTAAATTAAATTATTACGTTATAGTTTGGTCATTAAATTATTAATTGAGCAAAATTGTTATTAAACAATAACTAATTTTGTTAAGGTAATGTTGATTTAATCTCTATTTATAACATTGTTGGATATAAATAACTTCCAAAACTTTCAATCTTTTAATACACGAGAATTTGCTCAAATATTTCAAGCATAAAATGGCTTTCTATTCGGAAGTTTAAATGCTTCGAAATTCCGTTCAGATTCTTCAACTATTAACAACTATCTAACAAGAAATTTAAATCTTTAACTTGTTTACGAAATGCATTCTGGTGGATTTAATTTCGTAATCAAATTACTTTTTAGATATAATTTTTCTAAGTTATTTTCTATTACTTTACGCTATTGCATCTTTATTTGAATAAATAATTAAAAATAATAATGTGTAAATCACGTAGATGCGAGAAACACACATACACAGATACTAGGGGAGTGCTCACACAATTTTATTAATAAAGCTAAACATTAATATTTTATATATATTTTACTATAACAGAAACTATCATCTCACATTCTTACACTTCATGGTATTTGGACCTTTCCAAAATCATTTAATTTCAATGGACAAAGCAACCGTGAAATTTGCGCGGGTCTCGCTAGTAGATTTATGAATTTTATGATTTTTTTAATATTTCTTTTTTTTTTCCATTTCGTTTTTCTTTCTTCTTTTATATTTATTTATTTCTTTTGCGACGTACTCGTTAATGACAAATGCTAATGTTCACCAAAACATTGCACCTAATGCTACCAATTTGACCCCCTCACAAGATGGCGCTGTAATACAATATCCTGTGATCTCCTGTGTCTTATCTCTGTAATTGTTGCCTACGCACTAAAGAAGTAAAACAGAGCTTTGATTGGATTCTTCTCATTAACGCATTAACGTTAAACCAGATCGACCAATCGGACGATAGAATAATCTTAACTCCGTGACGCATCTTCGACAGGAAGTCCTTAGCTTCAACGAAGACCTTCTATTTCAGGGACGTTTGAGCACTCTAATTTGACTAACCGCTAATTTGGTACGTTTTCGGACAGATAAAGAAAAAAATTTAACCCCGCCCCGATTTCCTTGCAGTCTCCATAGACACCAGTCATTTTCAAAATAAGATAAAAAAATAAAAAATAAGATAAGAGAAAATTAGTACTGCGCTAATTTCATTTCGAGTTCAACTTCGTCAATGCTGAAAAAGAGAATAGATTGACATTGTTTGCGTCCATTTTAATTTCGCCTCCGTTGTCATGAGTCCAAAAAGGCTTTCAAGTGCATAATCAGTTGCTTAAATAATTAACAATTTTCTCATTAAAATGCATTAGTATAACAATAACATATCAACTATTAATCCGACAGGGTAATTTTAAATTTAAAAAATACAGACATTTTTAAAAAACTTTTGTTTACCCTAAGCAAGGCATATTCCCACTGAAGCGTAAGGGACTACTGTGATAGGAATCGGACTTATAGGGGGTAACCTGCGTATGGAGTTGGGCAGCAAGATGCTTGTTCATGTTACATTTAAGTTTCTGCATGTTGGTACAGTTGGGGAAACAGGGAGCAGAAAAAGAATTCCAAAGGCGAGCTGTTCGAGGAAAGAAGAGTAGAACGTTTTCCGACATCTAGGGATCTCTACAGAGAAGGGGTGTGATTTTGCTGCTAGTAGGCTGGATCGGGGGTATTTACGTTGTGGGAATACAAGTGTATCACCAGAGCACATTTCATGGAAATACTTGTAAAAAACACAGTAACGCAGGAATGCGACAGAGGCTTGACTTTGCCAGACAGTACGGAACCTGTTAGGTTAGAAATTAATTTTTGCACCCTGCCCAAGAGTGAGAGGGTCGTGGTTGGTGCACCAGCCCAGATCTGGGAACAATACTGCATGCACGAGCGAATGGTGGCTTTATAGAGATATAGGATACTGGCAGGTGGGAGAAGCTTTCTAGCCCGGTAAAGGAAGTCTACCTTCTTTGCAGCAGAATTGGCAGCATCTTCTATATACTTATTCCATTTCATGTTGCCTGATATTCGAATAGCTTTTCGCCTTGATAATGGTTAAAAGTGTATTTTAAAAAAAGAAACTGCACCACCGTCTCTATCAACGTTAACTTCGAACTTCAACGTTTCTGCTGATTCTTTAAGATGACCCAGACGGGTTGAAATTTCGAATCTCTCAATATGATTTTCAGGCAATTTCTCCGCACATTTAATTCGAAGACAAGAAAGACTATGAGTCAAAACGTTAACCGATGGGATGATTTTTGTTATTAATATATGCTAGACGACCCACCCAACGTTGTGTAACTCTGTTTTTAGCTCAGACATAAACATTAAAACAAACTCTAGGCCGATACATATGGTTTTGTTTTTCTTTTCTTTTTTAAAGAAGGGGAAATAACCTAAACATTTTCTTTAAAACAATAGATAGTGTAATTTTATATGTTTAGACTTTTTTTTATTATCAACCTTATTAATTTACTTTATTACATATTTTTTTTACATTTAAAGATAATTTTATATACTATTAGGACGCTGTGGAAATTCTACGGTTTCTTTCTTCATTAAATCTTTTTTGAAAAGTCTAAATACTATTTAATGTAAGAATTTTAGATGATAATTTAATTTTATAATAAATAAGTTGTAACTACCCTGCGTTGCCTGGAAGTTAAAAAAAAAATAACGGCCTGGTTTACGAAGAAACGGAAATTAATCTTGGGGATTTAAATTTCATAACCAAATTATTTTGTGAAATAGGAATATTTAAAAAGAAAGTTCGTTTTAGTACTTAACGCTAATCGATTAATATTAAAGAAAACATACCGGTGCCAATAATATAGTGGAAGGAAAAACCAAAAGAAAAAATAGGTTAGTCCGAATCAAGTAGCGATATGTCAGACGGGTTGTTATTTCGGTCTGACTTTGAAAATCTGACAAGAAAACTTCATATGTTAGAATTCAGAGTCAAATTCTCATTTTAGCTTCCCTTTTAATATTTTCAATAAAAAAATATTCCCCCAAATAAAAAACAAATTTATTGAATTTGTAGAGCCGTGTTGTATTATTGTTTTTACACACGTTTCTTTCTAGAAATGTTATCTCAAAACTTTTTCAGCTAAAACCTTTGTAATTAAATTAATTTGGATAAAATCAGTTGTTGTCTGTTTCTTGTTTATAAAACATATATATATATACTACTGTATCGTGTTTTGCGCGTAGATATTTAAAATGTTACGGCTCTACTAACAAATTAAGGGACGGACAAGCATAATTATTATAATTTGAATTATTGATTCTTGTTGAATCACTGAAATTAGGCATTGTTTATCCTGGTTTCTACTTAGATGGGCAATTGTTTAGCAATACCAGGTGCCATTAGAAAAATATGCGATAAAATATTGTTACACATTTTCAAATTTGAAGTTAGTGCTCACGGGCAACACCGAGTTTCTTCGCTAGTAGTTCATAAATGTATGATAATACAGGGTGGGCAAAAATAAGGGTCCTATTTTTAAAAATTCATAACTTTTTTATTTATTGATTTTTTTTTAATTTTTTTTTTTTAGAATAAGTAAAGGACCCCTTCCGAAGCAAGCATGAGCCGTATTAGCCCTAAGGAACGTACCCTCATTTAGAAAACATTATTTTTGCTTAAAAAACTCAAAACAGTGTAAAAAACAATACTTTAGTTTTTGTAAGTTTTAAGAAGTGTTTTTCGGCTAAAATTTGTTTTGTTTATTTCAAAAAATCTCGGAAGGGTCAGTCTACACACACATAAAGTTTGGTGAGTTTAACTTTTATTTTGTGGAAGTTATTCAAATTCAAGTTATTCAAATTTAAAGATAGGACCCTTATTTTTGCCCCCCCCCTGTAATATCAAATATGTGATTGTTATTACTGATAGAACCGAATGTGAAAGAAAGACCGCGAATAACGTGGAGAACTCCGTCGTTAGCTGAAATTGTTTTTTTTTATAACTACGTGATTTTACTCTCAAATTACAAATTGAAGCTAAAATGAGAATTTGACTTTGACTTCTAACATATGAAATTTTCTTGTCAGATTTTCAACATCAGACCAAAATAGCAACCGGTCTGTCATATCGCTACTTGAATCGGGCTAACCTATTTTTCTTTTTTCCCCCTTCCACTATGTTATTTGCACGAGTATGTTTTCTTTACTAGTAATCAATTTGCGTCAAGTGCAAAAGCAAACGTTTTTAAATATTCCTATTTCACAATATAATTTGGTCATGAAATTTAAGTCATCAAAATTAATTTCTGTTTCTTTGTAAATAAAAATAGAAAAAAAAATCAATTTTAAATTAAAAATGACCAACATCAAATTAAAAAGATAAACGGGAAATTCAAAAAGATTAAATTCAAAATTAAAAGAAATAATAAAAAATTAAAAGATGTGAAACATTTTATATAAATTTTCTTGAAGCCAAACAGTTCATTTACAACAATCACTCATTTGTTTAGAGAGATGGCATTTATGTGCCCAGTGGGTTATTTCCACAGACGTATATTTTTTTTAATTTAGCCTTTTAAAATTTATATTTATCTTATTTGAGTTTGGGCCTTTTCAATTCTAAGTTTAATTTTTTCTTAATTTGATGTTGATGTTTTACAACTGAAGTTGATACTTTTTAATTTGAAGTCCAACTTCAAAAAATATACCGGTAACAAATGTGTAGATATGTCATAAAAGAGAAGTTAAACTCCCAATTGTTCAAATAAAAAAATGTTAATTATTTTTCATTTCCTTCTTCATTTTCAGAGTGTGTCGGAGAACAGACTCGACATAATTCAACTACGATGGGTTGTAACATGCAATCAATGATGAGATGTCTTTATCCAGCGTACCAAACGATGAAAAACCAGTATCACCGATTGAGACGCACTTCTCATTTGGAATTTTCAAAACAAGACTTTAATAATATGTGCGAGTAAGTAGTCTTAATCAATATATTTTTGTTATATCAACATTCGCGTTGTTTTTATCTCTAGTGTGTACACCAATTTCTAGGCTGACTAAATGAATTAAAAGTTGCTATGGTTGTAATGCAAACCCAAACACCTATGAATCTTTATTCAGACTACACACTATTACAAAAATAAATGATTATTTATAGTTATCTAGACAGAAGAGAGATAAAACAAGGGAGATAACTTACTTATTATAATGGAGTTGTAAAAAATCTAACGCGGTAAAAAGAAAGAAGCAATGTTCTTTGATTCAACTGATTAAATTAAGCTTAATAATTGATTTATTTAAATTTAAATGCGCTAATAAGTTTTATACTCAAAGTCACGACTGAATTTGGAGATTTATGAATTACATAATTTCTGTACAAAAACAACGATCTTTAAAAACGAAAAGTATTGTATTACGCTAAATTGAATTCAACATTTTCTCTACTAGAGTGCTCTATAAATACTGGAGCGTATATATATATATATATATATATATATATATATATATATATATATATATATATATATGAAATTAAAAATGGAAAAGCGGAAGACCTTTTCGCTCAACGTTTCGCCCAAATTTCACGTGGGCTTTGTCAAGAGCGGACGAAGAATACAAAAATGACAAATGTCATTTTTGTATTCTTCGTCCGCACTTGACAAAGCCCACGTGAAATTTGGGCGAAACGTTGAGCGAAAAGGTCTTCCGCTTTTCCATTTTTAATTTCATACCGTCGGATTATTTTTATCCTTTCATATACTCATATATATATATATATATATATATATATATATATATATATATATATATATATATATATATATATATATATATATATATATATACTAGAGAAAATGTGGTCCCTTGGATTAGCGATTTGAATCGGGAAAAGGCGAATTTTCAAAGATAATTAATGAAGTTGATATAAGACAAGTTCACACACACACACACACTATATATATATATATATATATATATATATATATATATATATATATATATATATGTGTGTGTGTTTGTAATGATAAATATTTTTATTTTCTTATCCACGTACACATGTGTTTTATTCTTATCCATTAATAATCAGCGTGGAAGATGATTGTTCTACCGGTCACCTCAGACCCATATCAACATTTTAACTTCTCTCTGAACCCTTAGAACCATGCAGCCAACCTAACAAACACGGTTAAAAGAAGAGAATTAAGGTCTATTTATGTCTTTACAAGAGGACATACCTCGAAGGCTTTCATAAACAGTGTTCAACGACGCATCGGACAAAACTTAATTAATATAACATTTTAGCATAAATAAGACTAAATAAAATGGCGGAACTAATATCAAAATGCAAACTTGAAAATAAATTCGTCCTCGATTAATGGATATTATTGTTTTATTTATTAATTTTTTAAAAATGTCATTGATCAAATGATTTATAGTTTCAAATGTTCAGCAGACAACTCGTGATTGTGTTTCTCTTTCTTTAGTATCATGCAGTCTGAAGTGGGATATTGCATGAACCGGATGGAAAATGGTTGCAGTGACGTCACTCGTCAATCAGCCATGAGAGAACTGAATCAAACCTTCAACTATTTCTGCTACAGTGGATGGAATGGTAAGTTATAAGTATTGTTGTTGTTTTTTGTTTGCTTTTTAAGGATGGAAAACTCCCAAGTATTATTACACTTAGACATACGAGGTGATGTTTTAATTGTCCTTAACGATTTCACTTCATAATGACTTACTGATCGGATTTCCATGAGAATTGTAGACGGAGACATATCTGTTTCGGAATGTTTGAGATAAGGATTGATCATTTTTATTATTTGGATTATTCTGACTACTCTTCTCATTCTCTTCTTTTAGTGCGTCTTGTCGAACTCGGGAATCTTCATGTCGAACTCCGGAATCGATCCAGAATTTTAAACTTAACCCTTTATTTAATCTACATGAGTAGATTGTTCGCGTTCCGTCAGCCATACGGACAGGTAGCGCAACAGATAAAGTTGTTAAGTAATAATCAGTTCTAAATGATAGCCCTCTGGAGGTTCAGGGTTAAATCCTCACTGCATGCGATATTAACTAAAAATAACATAACAATTACTTAAGTATTCTACCCGGTCATGGCTGACCGAACGAGAACAATATACCCACGTGTATTAAATAAATGGTTTGGTTCGAAATTCCGTGTAGATTCATGAGTTTGACAAGACGCACCTGAAGAAGATCGGAGGTTACATCGTCCGAAACGTTGTGAAAATAACAATCAAGATCAGAACAATAGTGCGAATGATTCAAATAATACAGTTAAAGTAATCAACATTTGAGTTTTGGATTCATCGAGATCTTACTTCGGATATAATCATTAAAAATACATACTTCAACAAGGATAGAGCATTTTTACTCAATTTGAATCATATCGCTTAACCAATGTTATACTGAAAAATATAAAAGATATCAACCGTCGTTATGTAATTTCAATACTGAAAGGGTAGACGTGTTTTGTATACTATTACTATGTAGATTAATCTGTTCTGTTCAGTATTAAAATTACTCAACGACGGTTGATATATATATATATATATATATAAAAAATATTTGTTGTTGTTTATTATCTATGTACGTATACGTTTCGTCCCTTTTCAATCAGGACTCATCAGCATAGAGATATGACTATTCACTACTGGTCGTACGATTCGAAACCCTGGATTACAAGTATTTTTCAACTTACATCCAACGTCGTTAACCGCGCGCCCACTAGTTGAATAGCAGATAAACAATGATAATTTAACACATATAAAAGCGGCTTGATGTCGAGGCATTCTACTTCTATTAAAGAAGGAATGATGCATATAAAGCAAGTGACGTCATGCTGTGTTTGTACTACCATTTAGAGTGCTCTACTTGTTTTACGAGGAGCGACAAATATAAAATATTTGTTGTTGTTTATTATCTATGTACGTATACGTTTCGTCCCTTTTCAATCAGGACTCATCAGCATAGAGATATGACTATTCACTACTGGTCGTACGATTCGAAACCCTGGATTACAAGTATTTTTCAACTTACATCCAACGTCGTTAACCGCGCGCCCACTAGTTGAATAGCCGATAAACAATGATAATTTAACACATATAAAAGCGGCTTGATGTCGAGGCATTCTACTTCTATTAAAGAAGGAATGATGCATATAAAGCAAGTGACGTCATGCTGTGTTTGTACTACCATTTAGAGTGCTCTACTTGTTTTACGAGGAAAGTGGTGTACTAAAAGCGAACTTTTAGGAAAAGTGAAACCTATTGTGAAGAGTATATAGCTCAATATCCAGGATAGAGCAGGTAGAATGAAGAAGAATGGAAAGGAATTAGAGAAGCAAAAGTCAAATCATAATTCAATTCAATTGCTCAGAGCAAGGTATATTCCGCAAAAATGAATAAATTGCCTTTTTTTGCGGAATATACCTTGCTCTGAGCAATTCAATTGACTTATGATTTGACTTTTGCTTCTCTAATTCCTTTCCATTCTTCTTCATTATATATATATATATATATATATATATATATATATATATATATGAAACAAACAGTGTGTAAACGATAATTTCTATTTAACCTATAAATAGGGCTGACAGGTATTATCACTCTAGGTCAGAATGGACCTGGGAATAGTGGTAACTAAGGCGTGATTCCATATTTCCCAACGTTCTCAAATGGTGGTCTCGCGACTGGGTGCAGTTTTTTTTATCATGGGGAGTAAATGTTAGGAGCAGGAAATAGGAAAGACGGAAAAATATACAAAGGCTGCCAAAGATGGATTTCGGGGTGATAGGGTGAAAAATGTTTTAGAAATGCTTTGGTAATTCCTCACAGGAGTAAGGCTCTCGACTTTTCACAAGGAAAAGGGACCACGTGGTACATAAAATAAAGCTCATATATTACTGCCTTTTAGTATGTGTTAGAGAAAAAAAAAGAAAGAAACGTTTGTAGACACGAACCTTTTTATTGATAGTATACTTACATATATATCTGGCGCCCAAAAAGCAATTTCCTTTGAGACTGGGAAGGGTCAGCGTCGACCGAGTGAGCTTCGCATGGACGTGAGATGGAACGGTTGCGACCCGAGTCTCTTTGTATCACGTGACTGTCTTTCGTCATGTCCAAAGTGACTGCTTTTCTATCCAGCATCTGCCCCTTCTCATGGAAGTCTTTATTTCATATTTATATCGAGCGTTTTTCTTCTTAGCAGAAAAATGAAATTAAAAATAAAACAACAGTATTGCTATCGAACGAATTATTAGATTTAAAATGGCTGATATGTGCACGTCAAGTATTATGGTTATTTTGTGCTTCACACGGTTTTTTGTATTGTTATATATGTCTTGATGGAGAAATGGTGTTCGTCCTCCCTCCTCTCTCCCCCTCTCTCTCTCTCTCTCTTAATCAGTAGTTGATGACGTAGTCTGGAGGATTCCTTTCCATTGGTCTGTAGTTATAAACCCATGAAAGAAGGACCGTGCGTGGCGCTCATTTTATCTTAAAATATACTTCATCATTCTTCAATATAATGAGTCCATGTTCCTTAACTCTGAGTTGCTTCTGTCCAAATCTTCCCCAAATCAGTAGGTAAGTTGAGATAATAGACAGTGAGCATCATTGGAGAGTGTGGAAGCTTAAAACAGCTCACATGTTAGGGCATAATAATATACTCAGCAGGACAAGTATATAGGGATGGACACAATGTGGGAGCCTCTAATACATGAGAGACTTGAAAAGGTTTATAAATCTAAAATAAATCAGTCGAACTTGTCTCAGACGCACATAGCCGAAACGACGAGAACGTTAGTTAAAGTGTACTGGTTCTCTTGTGGTTCTGAGTTCAATCCCGGGCAAAGTCAGCAAGACGGTTTTACAAGTTAACGGACAGAATGTTACAAGGCTTTCAAAATAGAATACGAACAGTATTGGACTCAATACAAATTCTATGACGGTTCCTGAGTTGGGCACATTGCTCTTGAAGAAGAAACGTCTTGATAACAACAACAGCAACAACAACAACAACAACAACCAAATAAACCAGTCTGAAACTTATAGATAACTAGTGAGACTACGTGGAAATTCCACGGTGCTTTCTACATTCATCTATATAATTTATTGTTAATAATAATATTCCCTTTGAAATAATAAATGTCTGTCAGGTTGAATACTATTAAGAAAATATGACTCTTTCTTCGCCCATAAAAATAATGGTAAGCTAAATATTATTTCAATAAATAAACGAATATGTTTCTTCTTTATTTATTTGAAATTCTAGGCATTCATTTCTTTTTAAAACGATTAATATTCTTTGTCTTCTTACCGTAAACAGCTAAATATTCTTCAAATCAATAAAACGAATGTCTCTTTTTGAAATGTATTTGTTTAAAATTATAATGTTTTAGTCGACGGGACGGCATAATTTGATTTTTGAACAATTCATCTTAAAATGGGCAAAGTCGGAATTTTTACCTTAGCGACATCAGATTAATCACTAAACAGTATCGGACGATCTCATTTTTATGTGTGTGAAAGGTGATAACGTAGGTACAAAAAGGAAGTGTCTTAGTGTATTATTATATAGATAATGAAAATTCATCGGAAATTATCCTGGGCCTTACATCATACGTGTCTTCCCTAAATTCTAATCAGCAACTAACTTTCGCATGAATAAAATCAACCAATACGCTATCTACTCTCAAACCATGGGTATATGTGAATCTGGGGTAAAACATTTTACGCTGTCTACTCTTAAACCATGGGTATATGTGAATCTGGGGTAAAACATTTTACGTTGTCTACTCTTAAACCATAGGTATATGTGAATCTGGGGTAAAACATTTTACGCTGTCTACTCTTAAACCATGGGTATATGTGAATCTGGGGTAAAATATTTTACGCTGTCTACTCTTAAACCATGGGTATATGTGAATCTGGGGTAAAACATTTTACGTTGTCTACTCTCAAACCATGGGTATATGTGAATCTGGGGTAAAACATTTTACGCTGTCTACTCTTAAACCATGGGTATATGTGAATCTGGGGTAAAACATTTTACGCTGTCTACTCTTAAACCATGGGTATATGTGAATCTGGGGTAAAACATTTTACGTTGTCTACTCTCAAACCATGGGTACATGTGAATCTGGGGTAAAACATTTTTATCAAACACACTCAAGCCACCTTCTGTACTTTACTTTCAAAGTATATTACGGACAAATAATATTTAACTGCATGTTTTCTCAGTGCGGACAGAGACTCCCACTGTAAAATATTTTCCTTCTTGACTTAACTCTTTGGAAAGCAAGTAATATTTGACCTGCTCCTTAGTATCAGCGCAAGATGAACTCCAAACGCAGCCGACCCTCCTCCAAGCATCGTGCATATATGTGTGTGTTGCTCACATCCACATGTTGTTGACTCGCTACAGCTCCCTCTCGACGTCGAGTCAACAACATGTGGATGTGTGCACGGCATATTCAACTCTACACTCATCATCCAGCGAATCAGAGACGACGCCCCTTGTTGCGCTACCGACGCTCATTTGGGCAAATGTTATCGACATTGACTCCCAACTTCTTGGGTATGTATTTTTATTGTTAACACAGAGATAGTAAATAATAATATTACTAATAATAATAATTGTGGATCGTCTTAAATTATTATTAAATATTGTTATAAAGCTCTATCTGAAAAGGTATTTACCCATTTTATATGTACAAAGTCTTCTGTCTTGATTTGGTCCGGTTCAGATTTTTAAAAAGTTGATTTTCATATTATATATAAAGTTGATTTTACCCTATTTCTTTTACTTAACTGTCAGTCAGTTTGGGCAAATATTGTTTTCTTTTTCTTAAAAACCAAATAAATAATTTTCAATCAATTTCATCGAATTTGATATTTAATCCGATTAACAGTTTTTGTTTTGATTACTAATAACTTAAAGGAAATCGGAGGAGCTAACTCTCGCACAGTAACAAGTCCTCTTTCTGCAACCAATAACACCGGAAACTGTGGGGGGGGGAATAAATTGTCAACCTTTAATCTCCGACGGTAATCACCTTCCTAACACAGCGTTTCAACTTAGTATTTTAATATACATGCTTGTAAGTAAAACAAATAAGTTGTTTGGGGTGGGGTGGGGGGACACATTTAACTCTAAATTATTTACGTGAACGAAATATTTAGTAATAAAAAGACATTAAAAAACTCACTATCTTGATTAGGTGAGCAACCTAAGAACGTTACTTGATTTATTTTATGAAGGTTTTTAAAGGTACGTCCCCGTGGTCGAATTGACTAACCACCGGCCTATTAAGATTGTTATTTAAGCTCACCCCGCCTTGAGAAGAAAGTTTAAAAAATTAAGCTTCCCCTCAAAAAACATAATCATAATCAATATTGCAATTATCATTTGATTATTTTAAAGTCTTCAAAATTCACGTGTGTCTGTTTTATCGCCTCAACGTAACTTCGATAATGATACGTTGAAATGTTCATTATAATTTATAAAATTGCATTAACAATTAATAGTTATTAATAATCAAATAAATGATTTATCAGATGAAACAGTAACTTACGTTCAATGTTTCAAAAATTAAAAAATGGCAATAGCAGTTTCAATCTTCATACCGAAAATCGGAAATGAACTGTAAAACAATGATGCTGTTGACTGAATATATTTTACAGTTTTTAAAATAACTTTTTGTACTCAAATTGATTTATAAAAATTTCAATGCAATTTTAACACGTAATATTTATATACTTTTAGTTCTATATATTATTCACATTTGCTATATTATTTTAATACATTAAATTATATCACCCCGCATTCTGTGTTCTAAATTTTGTGATACTTATTTTTCTTTTCAATCTATGTGTAAAATTCAAATTACCGATGTGTTCAATAATTCACGTGAACTTTCTCTGTAACTTTTCTATATCCAAAATAATCTGGCAGTTTTTATGTGGTGTACGAAACCGATGATTAATTGGTTATTTTGTCTTTAGCGTGTACTGGTTGCTTTTCTGTCATTGCACATCAGATCTGAATACGTTGTTTACTTCTCTCCTCCTTGCAGATTATCAGAAATTCCAGAGTTGCTACCACCAGAACACCAAGAAAGTTCAAGAGAAAGTTCGCCTCTGCTATTCCTCTTCCGAACTGCATCACAAGCACTTCTTCGAGCATGATTACGAGTATGGAAACCGTGACTTCCGCCGCGACTTTGGAACCGACATAGACGAATACGACATTGATGGTACGGATCGTTCAGATTACGACGAAAGCGAACGACCAGCGGGAGAAATACCGCCCCAGCAGACGGGAGCGGAAGCCCAACCGGAGAACGACTCCTCTCCGGACACGGACGCAGATGCCGATTCGGATTCAAGATGGAATCGTCGAAACTGGCGCTACTTCAATAGACACGACAGGTACCGCAACCGTGAGTATTACCCCAACAATAACATGCCACACTATCGCGGCGGCGACAATAGTCGTGATTACTACAACAAGGATTATTACGGCCAGGAGTACTACAACAGGAACAACCAATGGAACTACGATCGCTTTCATGACCGTTACTACAACCGCCGAGACCGAGTTTGGAGAGATAATACTCACGGTAATGAGTACTACACTCGCAGTTACGAACGTCTGAACAGTGAGACTGCGGAAAAAACCGATGGAGACCACATTGCGAAGACCAAGACAAACGCCAAAGCCAATCCCGAAGCATCCCCTGACGCCGATGCTCAAGGCGGAGACCATTATGATGATTACAGGAATATGAACGATTATGGTCGTCATGACATGCATAACAGACCCGACCGTTACGAACAGGATCATTATTCGTGGAGACATTACAACCGCTACGGCTACGATGATGACCAACCTTACCACAAGGCTTCCGGATACGGCGATGGATATTACGATGGTTACGGCAGGAACTGGAGAGACCAGAACAATAATCGTGGTTATGGCTACTACGGAAGGAATTACTGGCGTCATGACATGAACTATGGAAGGCCTGAATATTGGGCTTTTTATAACTACGATTCCCAATACCGCAACACTATTTGCAAGTAAGTCACTTCTATTTGAAAACTATTTTTAGATGCGACCATGCATCTATATAAGCGGCTTCGCCCGTCGGTCAGTCTGTCACACTTGTTTGAAATAGCATTTTAGATATTGTCCACGCATCTGTATTAGAGACCTTGTCCATTATTGATCGGTATGCCACGCTTATAAGAGGGTCTGTACCCGTTAGTCCGTCGGTATCCATTGCTTATCACACTTACGTTCGAAATAGCATTTTCGTTAGCCTGTTACTTGTATGTTAAAAATAACATTTTTATACGTCTACGCATCTTTATAATAGGCTCTGTCTGTACGCTATCAGTCGGTCGGTATGCATTGTCTGTCACGCTTAAGTCTGAAATATAATTTTTTCGTCGGCTGTTCACGTTGTTCTTTAAAATGGGATGTGTATGCATCCATACATCTCTGTAATAGGGAGCTTATTACAGAGATGCGTGGATGCATACAAATCCCATGTCCGTCAGTAAGTTCGTCGGGATGCATTGCCTGTCACGCTTAAGTTTGAAATTACGCTTTCGTCGGACTGTCACGCTTTCGTTAAAAAATAGGATTTTATATGCGTCCACGTATATCTATCAGAAGCTTTGTCCGTTTGAAATACTATTTTCAGAGATAAACGCGGAGATTAAATGGGCACATTTGAATACTATCCATCTATGGATAATCATTTAATCTTGAAAGAATCCATTCCGTAGATTCGATGTCTAAGTCATAAAATGACCCGGAATCACTTAATTAGCCCAATGGATAACGTCGCAGATTATGGAATCAGCTATACCGCGTTCAAATACTCGAAGTTTTTGTATCAAATTAAGCACTAATATCCTTGGAAAAAGTATGAACATGTACTTCCCTCGAAAGATTTTAGTAAAAAATAGCAACTTCGATTCAATTAATTGTATCCAATATATTGTTAACAAAAGTTATTGCGTGTCGACGTTACATAACGAAAAACACAGCCTATAACAATACGGCACGAATGCCCGCAATTGGTTTCTGTCAGTTTCAAGTTGTCATTGCTTAATCTAATAGAAAGGTCGGCTTTGGCTCGAGAGGTGAATGATGAAAACTTATTATCATTTAAAATTTTCGGATTTGTTTCCTCATCTTGGTTGTTGCTATCTCAAAATTTCGGCCGTTGTGTCTTCTGGCCTTCTTCAGAGACACATTACCGAAACGACTCGGAGGTTGGTAAAAGTGTGCAGGTGATCTTGAGGTTCTGAATTCAATGTTGGGCAGGCAAGGGCAGCAAGGCGATGTGACAAGTTGAATGGAAGAGTGTCACACGTCTTGGAGAATAGCATGCGGACCCCAATGACTCTTGTCAAGTTTTGGGTTGAAAATTCCATAATGGTTTCAGAGTTCAACACATGCCACTTTAAAAAGGCCAAATGGCAAAATAGCCGAAAGTTTGTAATAACAATCAAGATGGGGAAACGCGTCCGAAAATAATAAATAAGTTAATTAAAAGAGTTTCAAAATGCCTGAATAATTAAATGTGAACGGTGTTCCCCATTGCTTTAGTAAATGATTTTATTCAATGTTCCATGATGGATCCCGTGATCAACAAGAAAATTGTAAACAATAATGAAAATCCATCATCCGCAAAAATGGAGACATCTATTGTCCCATCTTCTGAGATAGTCCATAGCGGAATTCGGCCATCGCCACAAGAGACACGTGCGGTCCGAATATTCCTATCTATCCGAACATTTCTGTTTTCAGCCCTAAACAGCACATTTCTATATCATTCATAATCCCTATGACCAAACTCAACCAATCGGTTATCTACTCCGTATCAAACGATATGTGGATATGGGGTCAAACCTTGTCAAAATACCTTAAAAAGTATGTTAAAAAGCTCAACTTGAAATTTTAAAAGATCAAGTTCAAATGGACGACAATTTCATTTTAAATGAGTATAGTTTTTATTCTAATTGTATGTACAGATACGTTAGTGTAGTATCTGTTCCGATGGATACTGCACCCTATAGACGGATGTCGTCTTGTCCTTCGGGGCTTGATTCCACCTGTCTGTGGGTTTGTCCTGTGCAGTTCTAGGAGGTCCACCCTCCCAGGCTTCGCCTCCCCTCTTTGGGGAGGAGTAAGTTTATTGCTTACTGCTTGAAGCGCCTCTACCGGGGAATGCCGACGGGGCTGCTCAGGCAATTTTTAAATAGCCAGAGTGCTCACCTCTCGAGCGCTGGCTTTTAACCCCACTTACTCGACCCAAGCTGTGGTCATATCTTACTTGTGGGAGTAAGATAAAACTGGCCCTGTGCCTAACTCCTGCAGAGGAGTAAATAAAGATACGTTATGCATGAAAGTGAAAAAAGCATATCCAAGACCCCTCCCTAGAGATAGTTAAAGTAGACGATGCATGTACTAATAATTCGTCTCTTGCTGTGTCATTACTTGTATTATTTTCTGATTCCCTAAATGTGTGTCCTATCTGATATTCAGAGCGACTGAGTCTAGTACGAAGCCATTTGATACTCGACATATGTAGCATATAGAAAAGAAGCTTTAAGATCAACTGTAATTTGTGATTTGAAATTAATGCTTTTTCCATTTCTCTTTCAGTGGAATGTGGAAAATGAGACAATGTTCACATGAAATGAAGAATTACTGTAACAAGGAATCTGATAGCTTTATGTACAACTTGAACAACATGATGTGGCAATTTGGACGTCTCTTCATGAACTGCGAATACTCTCAAGATACTCATAGCCCATGTAAGTAAACAACAGCAATATTATATACCACTTCATCCTTTACACACACAAACACACACACACATATATATATATATATATATATATATATATAGGTGCGTGAAAATATGTTTTTACATATACCTTCTATTATTAATATATACAAACCTTTTTAAAGTGAAAGCTCGATGATTATTAACATATAACAACAGAGCATATATAAATAAACAACATTTTGCTACATTCCAAAGACCAAGATTTTATTCATCATTTTTTTTCCTTTTTAAAAATATGATTGGTAAGGTGAATAAAATCTTGGTCTTTGGAATGTAGCTATATATATATATATATATATATATATAATTATTTTTATTTATACATAGTTTCATTAAATCAAAATATTATGATATGTCTGCAAAGTGTGGTTGGGAGGGAGGTGAGGAAGCAGAGGGGTTGTTTCAATGATTTACTACATAAGGTCATGTGTTTTTCTTCCGTGCATTTTTGGATCCTCAAATTTTGTGTCATTTTATTTTGTACTCTAGCCTAATCATAGCACACTATTTAGTGGGTTGAAACATGAATGTATTTGTGTACGAAAATACGTTATTGAGAATTATTAGATAACTACTGTAAGGATTACTGGCTACATTGTACAACATCTCTGAACAAAACCTAGTATATTAAAGCAAATCATATTTTTATTATTCACACACACACATACACACACACACACACACACACACATAGAGCAGATGTTCTTTATACACTTCGCGTCAGCTATTTGCGTGGCATTGCTTTTGTAATAGCACTCTATTAGTAGTCTATTTTTCTTTGTGTTTTTTCATTTTATAGGTGCTCTTTCTTTTAGGTTATATATATATATATATATATATATATATATATATATATATATATATATATATATAGTAGAAGGTAGTGCAGCAGCAGTGCCGTTCCCACGAGAGAAAATATATTTAAAGAAGTGAGGTTACCAACATTTGTGAAAAAATTATTTTCAACAATAGTTTATTATTTTATAATTTTATGATGCGTTTCAAGCATTTATGCTCTCTTCAGATATTTTTCCATTTTAAAACATTTCAAATTTCAAATTTCCAAGGAAAAAATATATGAAGCGAGCATAAATGCTTGAAACGCGTTATAAAATTATGAAATTATAACATGATAAGATAATAAAATAATAAACTATTGTTGAAAAAAGTTTTTTTACAAATGTTGGTAGCCTCACTTTAAATATATATATATATATATATATATATATATATATATATATATATATATATATATGCATCGTTCCTTTCATTAATAAAGTCGAACGCTCTAGACGTCAAGCCACCGTATAAAGTGTTAGAATTATCACCGTTTATTCGCTGTTCAAAATTGGCCGAGTGGTTAAGGCGTCGGATTTGAGTTGCAAAATACTCGTGATCCGGGGTTTCAAATCGCATTACCGGTAGTGAATAGTAATATCTCTATGCTGATGAGTCTCAATTATTAAGGGACGAAACATATACTACATAGATAATAAACAATAACAAATATTATATATATATATATATATATATATATATATATATATATATATATATATATATATATGTGTGTGTGTGTGTGTGTGTGTGTACTAAAAACGTGACTGGTTGGCTAAGTCATTGAGGGTCGGGTTACATTGTTTTAATTAGAAAAAGTGAGTTTGCAAAGCCAGTTAAATTTTTTAACTAAAAGGCAAAGTCCCAAATTCTCTCTTCTTTCTCTCTTCCTATTCCCACTCTTTTTATCTCTCCAGCTACGAGTTAAATAGTATTATTACAATTGGTGATATTTCCTTTTGTTAATAATGGTCTATTCCAATTTTGAGTTTTATATCTGCAGTAGTCAATGCTTTTGCCGTTATCACGATCTTGTATTTTCGCTGAATTTCTTAAGTCAATATAAAAAAGAAAAGAATTAAATTAAGCGATGGCGGAAAGACAGTGAAGGAAAAGCTGACAGAGAGAGAGAGAGAGAGAGAGAGAGAGAGAGAGAGAGAGAGAGAGAGAGAGAGTAGAAGTAGTTGACACCTTCACTCGCCCTCTTTTCCTGTTTTCAGATATTCGACATTTTTGTTTTGCTCTTGTTGTTTTTCCCATATAATGTTCCAGAAAAGTCGTGTTTCTGTCGGGTCTGATTGTTTTGTTTTTCTCTTTTCTCTGTTTACGTCTTTGTAAGACTAGCTTTCATTGTCTTATTTTGGTTGTAGTGTTCAGATTTGTATCTGTATCTTTTCACTCTGATAGTATTTGTTTTCTTTAGTTATTCATGTTTATTAGATAGCCTTTATTTCTCTTTGTCAACAACATTTTTCATCTTCCATCGTTTTCTGATTTCTACAGTTTTACTCATAGGTTTAACTTCTTTCTTTAGTTTATTGACTTGGGTTTCTCGTCTAGTTTCCCATCCGGGTTTTGTTGGTCCACTTTTTTAGCTGGCATTTCTTTCTATGTTTAACCTCGTGATTACAGATCTGGCCCCAGCAAAAATTAGGTCGTTTATGTCTATAATACTGTCCTTTGGTATGTGAGAGAGAAGTATATTAACTTTTTCCGTTTTTGTTTTTTTCTCTTCCAGTTTTCGTTTCTTTCAGATGGTAATTTTGTTTCTCTTCTTTCATAATTTTTTTTTATATGTTCAACTTCTGCTGCTTTTTCCTAAGTTAGTTCTGTGTTTTTTACGTCAGTGATTGCTCTAGTTTCAGTGCTTATATTGTATGTGGTTTCTACTTGCGAGTTTTCACAAAGGTTTATCTTTTTGTTCTGTTGTTTTGCTCTCATTCCCATTGGTTCTAGTTCCGTAGACCATCCTATTTTAGGGATGTACCTTGCTTGGTTTGCGATCCCCTGTTTCGTTGCAGGAAAGTCAGCAGATGTTCTTTGTACAATTCGCATCATCTATTTACGGGGCGTTGCTTTTGTAATAGCATCTCATTACTGGTCTATTTTACTTTCTGGTCTATTTTTTCTTTCGGGTTTTCTTTGGTTTGGATTGATCATATTTACTACCTGCATTTGGTCTGTTGTATTTTGGTAATTCTGGTACATCAATTAAGAAGGGACAATATTCGCAGGATTCCGACCAGGTCTTCCATGTTGGTTATCAAGGGAGCTCCTGATCATAACGCCCGGATCTTTCTTTTGAGCCCAGAATTTTATATTTGTTTGGTATCATTTTTCATGATTTTGTATGTGTATGTGGTAGCACCACGCTCAGGCTTATTTTATTTGTAATCCTGTCACAAGAACAGTGTTTATCTTGCACAGGTGCAAAGTAACGGTGCACTGTCACATGAAGAAACAAACAAACTAAAAGCAGGCAATATCTTATCAAGTAATTTCAAAGAATTCGAATCAAATTTAAGTCTTTCCTACTTTTTTCTAATCAAAACTTGGCAGAATTGTGTCTTTGGTAAATATTAAACACCATGCTTTCACCTCGCGATACTCTAGCAAATTCAGTTATCTACCAACATCAACATAAAAATAACCAATATCTCACAAACATCTTTCTGATTGGTTGTTTTGAAAAAGACCGTTCCGTTAGCGTAGTAAATAGGTAGTGCTCCCTGGATTATGAGTGATAGCAAGTCTCCATAGATTTCCGGTATTCTCCGCTGGTTTCAATCACCATTACAACTCACAGTCATACTACAGGAAGATGGTCCACTTAAAAGTAGTCCAAATACTAGTTGACTGGAAGAATGTAAGAATGGGACAGTGAAAATAGGTGTTTCATTGTTTACTTGTTTGCATGAGACAAACAAACAACCAAAAAACTCGGACTGGGAAAGAAACATATTCAGCATACGACGCACACAAGTACTGTTGTCATATTTGGGCTGGTGAATCTCTGTTCCATTTGAGGGTTCATGATAAGGTGCAGAAACGTATCTTTAATTTGATTGGCCCACCATTTCTTCATCTCTGCGCCCTCTCTCTTAGAGGCGTGATGTTGCTAGTTTCATCTTTTCTATAAATACTATCAAGGCATGTGTTCTTCAAAATAGTGTGATATATTCCCTGCTTCATTTGTTCCAGCTCGTTTGACTCGTTGGTCTAGTGGTATCCATCAAGACGCTGTTTTAATACCTTATTGTAATACAGCTTCTAGTAGCTTTTTTCTAAGAACTGAAAGCTTGTGGAACCCTCTTCCTGCTGACTGTTTTTCTCCTATCTATACCCTTGTTTTTTTTTAGAACTAAGGCCAATACGCATCCTCTGTCTTTGCGATAATCATATTTTGTTATTGTTAGCTCCTTACATCAAGTGACTTCATGCATTGTCTGGAGCGATTTCCATATATATATATAAAAATATCGTCGTTGAGCGATCATACTACTTTTAAGTGTGCCACCCTTACCATTTCCCTGGTTCGTGTTGAAAAGATCACGTTGTTAAAAAGTAAAAACTACTACTAATGAAGTATTAAAACAAAACTCTTAATCTTTGGGAAATATCCATTACATGTGGCATTATTTCAGGTTGAACTCATATAACAAACTGAACCCTCTGCTAAAAATTTAACAAGTGATTTTTCACAATCTTATCATGCTCGATTGATAGTATATCAAAGAATAAAAATCAGTTTTTATCTTAATATTTAATGTAGCGTGACTGTAGTGGGTGGAAAACTATTTCAGCCATCGGATTAGTTTAAATGAATATGACTTCCACTTGTGCCTGCGTAAATAATCTGTCCAGTGGCAAAAGCTGTTGGTGGTCCCAGGGATGGCAGTTCCGCCTTAGTCACCGAAACTGTGTTACCAACTCTGGATGGCGGTTGATGAAGATAGGGTATCGCACATGCTCCCATGTTAAAAGTAACAGCGGCGAATGTTGTTTGGTGTATCGACTCTCCATTGGGCAAAAGCTACAAATCAGCAGTTTCTTTCAACCAATCAAAACGCAAGTTGTATAAAACGCAAAAACATAGCCTTGTTCTTCCCATCTTCTCTACTCTTCTTTGGCTAAGATCAAAGTGTAGTATCTGTTCCGATGGATACTGCACCCCATACTGGTATTGTCTTGTCCTTTGGGGCTTGACTTACGCCGGTCAATGGGTCTGTCCTGTGCAGTTCTAGGAGGTCCACCCTCCCAGGCTTCGCCTCCCCTCTTTGGGGAGGAGTAAGTTTATTGCTTACTGTCTGAGGCGCCCCTACCGGGGAATGCCGACGGAGCTGCCCAGGCAATTTTTAAATGGCCAGAGTGCTCACCTCTCAAGCGCTGGCTTTTCAAACCCCACTTTCCCGACCCGACCTTGGGTCACATCTTACTTGTGGGAGTAAGATCAAAAACTGGCCTTGTGCCTAACTCCTGGAGAGGAGTAAATCAATACTCTTCTTCTACAGACAACGCTCGTGCGTACGTTACAATTCAGCCGGGCCCGTTGGGTCCGAACGGTTCTCAGCAAATAGCGCACACACAACGAGAATATTCTACGAACTAATAAACATAGCGACAGCAAATACACGCCGCTCACCGAACACAGATCAACACAAGTTTGTACATACACTCCCTCACTAACTGAACAGGCACGCTAATATACACATATCTTCATGCTTACTCCATTTACACATGTGTAAACGCACACTGCGCCAGCCAAAAAAGAACACTCGTACTTAATTTCTTCACGAACTCTTTACCTTTAATTGTCTTAACAAGTTTTCAAATAAAAAATAATTATCTTATATGGATAGGACATTATCAAATGAAAGAATGGCAGAGTCTATCTTACACAATCACACGCTGTATGTTAAAGAAAATAGACATACAATTTTTTAAATGTCATTCTTATCTACATTTATTTTTATTTTCTGTAAATGGCAGCTCCCCTTCCTGAAGCTGCCACTGAATCAGTGAGTAGCCAGATGTGCAACCACCACGAGGCAATGACCTGTGTCCAGCCATTCCAAAGTTGGTTCTATTCTTTCAAGGACAACGAAATGAGAATGTTTGCAGATTCTGATACCCTCAACAACATGTGCAGGTGGGCGGTATTCTCGTTTTATTTTTCATGTTATTTTATTTTATATTTATTTATTTTAATCTATCTCTATGAAACTAAAACTTTCAGAATTGTTCTTGTTGGTCATTGCGGATCATCTTGACGTCATTATTTTATTCACGTGTTCAGAAAATAAGAACACGTCTGTATGTGAGAGTGCAAAATAAAATGTTTCTATGTAATTCTATGCTTTTCCGGTACTTTTTTTTATAGAATCACTCCCGTCTCCAAACCAGTATCTAAACCGGTAGTTTCCTTCGTACTCTGGGCAGTTAAAACGAATATGTTATTTGAATCCATCGCTCCGAACTTAGGGTTAGTGTTAAGGTTAAGGAAGGACATGTCCTCCTGACGTCAAAATCGTTCTCAGGGCACTCCAAAACCCCATAAAGTAAAAAATAACAAACACTGGATTTGAGGTGAGATTGATTTTATATTCATACTGATAATATTAATGGTTTGTTCACTGTTGTGGTATTTTGTGTTTTATTTAATGCGAACCTGGTTAAATAGGTTATTATTTATTTAGAAAGTGCAATTAGGGTATAGTTTAGAAATGGATATAAAAAAATACCTTAACAAATATTCTCCCACACAGCAGTATCGTCCGGGCCTTTGGGTCTGGATTTACGCCGGTCTATTAGGGGTTGTTGGTCCTGTGCAGTTCTAGGAGGTGCACCCTCCCAGGCTTTGCCTCCCCTCTTTGGGGAGGAGTAAGTTTATTGCTTACTGTCTGAGGCGCCCTACCGGGAATGCCGACGGGGCTGCCCAGGCAATTTTTAAATGACCAGAATGCTCACCTCGAGCCCTGGCTTATCTAATCCCACTTTCCCGACCTTGTGTCATATCTTACCTTGTGGGAGGTAGATAAATAAACCACACAGCTTACAAACTATGACAAAGTATTTTGCTGTGTATAATCTCTTTATTCATTCGTTCTCTTCTTCTTGCAGTGTCATGCACCATCAGATTTTCCCTTGTATCCAAAGGGAAACCCAACACTGCCATTCCCGTTTCCAATATCCGTTCAGCATTCTTACGGAATCCTTCAACTTTTTGTGCCAACCTGCTGTTATTAAAGGTAAATCACATTATATATATATATATATATATATATATATATATATATATATATATATATATATATATATATGCAAACATTGTTAAAAATAACAGAATTCGTCTGCTTAATTATACATTTTTTTTTATTTTTTAAATTTTTCTGATGGTCTTTTTTATATTAAAATAAAAAAAATATTAATACGTGTTCCATAGGTTTCACAGGTTTCACGAACGTTTTCGATTCTTCGTCGAATCATCCTCAGGTGTCAAAAGCAAATGAACAAAAAAAGCTGGAGAAAGAAGAGAATTTTTAAAAGACAGCGGAGAAACGCACAGAGAACGTTGACGATTTAATTTCAGCAAAGCTGGATGGAATCACACACACACACACACACACACACATATACATATATATATATAGAATAAAATATGAAACTAAAAGTATACTTTTAGTAGATAGAACCTATAGTGAAATGGTTTAAGCTCAATATACGAGATAGAGCAATTATAAAAATAGATGAAAGAAGGGGGATAAACATGTACGAATAACAAATTTATTACAACTTCGATTGTTCAATGCAAGGTATACTCGGTAATAAAATCATGTGTATTATTCTTTCCTTAAGCCAAGGCTTTCCCACTGCCAACTTATCTATCTATGTAATTCCTCTGATTATAAAATGTTGATCTTTGAAAAGCCTTGGCTTAAGAAAAGAATAATAAACATAATTTTATTACCGAGTAAACCTTGGATTGAACCATCGAAGTTGTAATAAATTTGTCATTCGTACATGTTTATCCCTCTTCTTTCATATATATATATATATATATATATATATATATATATATATATATATATATATATATTTTGCTTCTCTAATTCCTTTCCACTCTTCTTCATATATATATATATATATATATATATATATATATATATATATATATATATATATATATATATATATATATATATATATATATATATATATAACTAGAATACCAGGCACAGGACGGCTATATTTAAATCCTCAAACGGAACAGTTTTGCACCACTTTTAAGTCTCCTTATGAAAATGATGAAGATTAATATATAACGCTACTAAACCTTATGTCTAGAATCCTTATTTCTATTTTGATCAAAATCCATTATATGATTTTGATTCTAATAAATGTCAAAAATTTAAGGCTTAAGGGATCTTCAGAAAAATTGAAATTCGGAGAATCTTGCATAATTGGTGTCTAATGACTATGGATTTTATTTAATGCAACTTTGAAATATTTGGATTTCCAACTGAGAGGTCGTACTTATGTTATGCCCTATAATAACTCTTTAAAATACTCCAAAGAAACTGAAATTTGGGAAATATTTATTAATTGATGACTAATACCCATGGTTAAAATTGCACAAAAATCGAAGGTATCTGAATTTTCATGAATGGTTTCCATCCCATCTCTGCCTCCTTTGCTTAAAACTAAATTTAACTAAATATAACCACATACTACGCACCCTATATATATATATATATATATATATATATATATATATATATATATATATATATATATATATATATATATAGTGTTCTACTGACAGCTACTTAGGTGTATCAAGGCACTTCAGTGTGACTAGACATAGCGAACGTTTTAAGTTGAGATTCGAAACTGGGCTACTTAGATAGCACTCAGAGATCTTACACGTACGCCATCGCGCCTACCACAAAAGTAAGCGAAATTATAATGTATTTATATTTGTGTACATTACCGACTGCCGGGAGAGCTCAATTCTTTTTACGAATACAACAAACATTGCATGTCATTTTCGTTTTTATTTTCCTATTACCAGCTCATCAATAATAATAATAATAATAATAATAATAATAATGATGATGATGATGATGATGATGATGATGATGATGATGATGATGATGATGATGATGATGATGATGGCTGTGGAAAGGCCACACCGATTCCGCCATTATCTAGACTAACTGTTCGATAAAGGATAAAAAGATAATAGTTCGATCCTATCTGTACACTTAATATGATTCTTCTTACGCAGATTCTTGATTGGCAGTTCGATATTATGTTTGAACTCTTTTCTTTTATTTGTACAGATCTGATGAGCCATAACGAGTGTTGGAGAAGCCACAGTGCAAACATGACCTTTGGCCTTTGCAAGGAGTTGATGCAAAGTAAGATGCTTTATTACTATCACAAACAACAAGGTGACATGATGCGTTATACTTGCGGGTGAGTAAAAACACTTTCAGTTTTCCCTTTTTAAGAAATCTTCCTTATATAAGGTCCAATCTAATATAACAATATATTTTAAGAGGGGGGAGGCAAGAATGTTGCCATTTGTAAGGAGAAGACAGGAACACCCAATATAATAAAAAAGGGGTGTTGAATAGATGTTCATCATGTAGGCCTCCTTTGGTGAGAAGAAAAAGGGATTACCGTTAGCTTGATTATGAGGACAAATTCCTACTTAACATTTTAAATCAATTTTATTCATACATAGTTTCACCAACAAACAGCCAGGAACCAGGAAATAGTTACGTAGACAGAAATACAAAAGCATGCCGAGTCGGCGGGTGCACGTATATATGTATTATTGGTTTTGTCTGGAGTCCACTTGTCTTGTGCATATCGTCTTTGTTTAGGATGAGATAGGAATATAGCCGTCTCTTCAGTTTGACGTCAAAACATCTGACTGGAAAAAAGGCGTGGGGAAACAGTATACAACAGTTCAGCGGAAGTGTCTGATTGGATAATGTATCAATCAGTCCACGTGTAAGGATACACTTTCTAGGAATAAAATAGTTTGTGAACATATCACTGCTAAAATATAATTATTTCCACAATCATACGCAGCATTGCAGTCTACAAAATCAAGACAGTCATAAACCGGAAGTGGGTGAAATTCGAGTCTAGAATTTACAGTTTATGCCTATCTTGGTTTGTGTAAACTCAGGTGGTATGTATGATTGTGGAAATGGCATTGAAAAATTAAATCAAATATTTAAATAGAAAGCAACGAAGGGTAAAATGACGAAAAGTGTGTAACATCTTTATTGAAAAAAAAAACCCTCTTTCTCTCTTTATCTCTCCCCCTCTCTGTCTCTCTCTCTCTCTCTGTCTTCTTTAACTGTTTTTTAAATTCCCAACCAACACACACACACACACACACACACACACGAACACACACACACGGCGGAGAAGATTTTGGTTGTTATCTTAAAAGTTATATGTTATTTTAATTATTAACTTACTGGTTTTAACGAAAGAAAACGTGGGTTTATTGAAGGACTTTTAAAAGAAATAAATATATTTAGGATAATGATAAGGAATATAAATTCCTTTGAAATATACTAATGTATAATTATTTCCACTTCAAAGTAACCCCACTTTAGTCCAATGCACTTAAATTAAAAAAAGATCACACGGAAAAAAATATCAAGTGATTAGGACGACAGTTACCATACGGCGATGTTCTTCTTGACCATAAACTGCCGGATAGTGATAGTTTTGTGAGCGGGTGAATTGTCGTGGCGAAGAAGAAAAAGCATGTGAAAAATTCAGTGGTTGTGGAAATCTAAGACTACAGTTTGTAGCAGTTTCATTTTGATGGACT
This sequence comes from Sepiola atlantica, assembly GCA_963556195.1. Taxonomy (NCBI): domain Eukaryota; kingdom Metazoa; phylum Mollusca; class Cephalopoda; order Sepiida; family Sepiolidae; genus Sepiola; species Sepiola atlantica. The sequence continues at coordinate 113,843,723 of OY744527.1, forward strand.
ATTTTCTTTCTATCTAAACTAATGTTTACGCGGAGTGATCGATCTGTTATCTAATGAAAGCACATTACGTGGAATGCATTTCCGTTGGATTACTTATACAGTTTTTCAGTGTCTAAGTAGTTGATGTCAACCAAATCGGACGTGTAAGCGCGTCCTATTTCAACTCACAATGATATGAACCCCTTTTTTAACATTTGAGGTCAAATCTTTTTCAACTCTTTTTTTTCTTACCGATAATTCCATTGTATTCAGTTTTGTTCCAGTCCTGCCCAAATAAAGGCTTTTGCCACGTGACTAAAATTTATTCCTTCTGATAATGTCTTCTTTTCAGAAAGAATTGTATTTTTACAGTTTACACAATGGAGTCAGCTAAACTTTATTTCTGGAATTTTACCTTCGGTTGATTTCTCTACGAGACTGCCTTTGCACACCCGACAGATCCTGACTACCATCAACCATACCACATAACAAGTTATATACGCCCAAGACATCATGTCTATTACAATTATTTGTATATTCTTTATTGCCTTTTTTTTTACTTTTCGTTGCTGTGTGCTAAACATAATGTAGATAAAATAAATAAATAGTATCGGAACAGTTAAACAGCGGTGTCGCCAAGATCAAGTCCAAATGAATGTTAATATCTCTCTTCAGTGTAAAAAAAAAAAGAAAAACGTCGTTCAGTCCAACATAAAAAATCCAGCACTATTCTCTCCTTTCGTTCGCTTTACGATCCCACATTCAGAACGATCTCCACGTCTGTCACCGAATGTTCATTTTCCTTCTCTTATTAAAAAAAAAATGCGACGCATGCAAACCAACTTAATTTGCATAAATATCTCTCTCTCTCTCGACGCCGCTGCCCGGATCTTCAAATAAAACCCTTATTTGACTTTCTGACGCCTTTCTCCTCCCACTCCTCTTTCTGTTTTTGTCGCCAGCGAGCGTTTTCGGGTTCGCCCCCCACACACAGCATACCAGACGCTGCCTCTTTGAACGGCGCCGACAAGTGTCTACATTTACGTCAGTCGGCCGCTCTCCGTTACACATAAGTGTCTCCGTGTAGAAGACCCTGGTCAATAGCAACAGAACACATATATGTCACGTTATCGTTTCAGGTGTTGGTTTGCCATCTTTAATTGCCTCACATGTAGTCGACGTCCGTTTGGGCCAAAACAATGACAAGATTGTTGGCTCAGCTCTTCATCGGCTAAACCCATGAACCCTGGCGTAGATTGAAAATCTCCGTTCTCGTACATTATTTATATACCCATACCCCATCTGGCATTTGGTGAAGGTGACTTGTCCTGTCGAAGTCAAACGCTTAAAAGGGAGATATTGTTTCAGTTCTTGTGCGTGCGACGTCACTATACCACATGATTCTATCAAGTCTCGCTATTCTCATACCTCATAATGTAACAATAACATTATCGGCTCGTGCCTCTTTCGTCCATATCTCACACAGCACGCAAGAAACCCAGATGTAGTTCTATATCTGTATCTGTAAAAAGTATTTCAGAATATCTATTTTTTTCTTCATTCATTAAACATTATTTGTTTTTTGTTTGTTTTTGCTAGTCTCATGTCGGAATTCCAGAAGTGTACGTACATGATGGATTGTGACCAACCAGCAAGAGACTTCTTGCATACTTACCTAAACCGGGCACTGAGTCCAGCCAGGACTCACTTCGGTTGTGAGTCCGATGTTACACAAAATTACGGTAAGTGTTGATTTTTATACACCCTTCGCTTCGGTATCCAACGCCAAGGATTTAAATATTGTACAGGGTGGGCCAAAATAAGGGTCCTATCTTTAAATTTGAATAACTTGAATTTGAATAACTTCCACAAAATAAAAGTTAAACTCACCAAACTTTATGTGTGTGTAGACTGACCCTTCCGAGATTTTTTGAAATAAACAAAACAAATTTTAGCCGAAAAACACTTCTTAAAACTTACAAAAACTAAAGTATTGTTTTTTACACTGTTTTGAGTTTTTTAAGCAAAAATAATGTTTTCTAAATGAGGGTACGTTCCTTAGGGCTAATACGGCTCATGCTTGCTTCGGAAGGGGTCCTTTACTTATTCTAAAAAAAAAAAAATCAATAAATAAAAAAGTTATGAATTTTTAAAAATAGGACCCTTATTTTTGCCCACCAATATATATATTCTGTTTCAGAAGGGCATCCTCCCAGGCATTACCTCTTCCTTTCGAAGGCGGCGAAGTGTTTATTTATTTCGTCTCTTCCTTAGTGATGGGGTTATTGTCTGTTGCCTGTACGAGTGACAATATGACCGATCAGGATATTTTTGCTACCCGGGTCAGCGTGCCCCTTTTTAGAGAGCTTGATGCGCAGTATAAACTGATCTTGTGTCTAACTTCGTCTCTGTGCGATGCGGGTAAACAAAGCCTACGCAATCATTGTCATTGCACAGTCATTAGCGTACTTAACATTATGCTGCCAACAACTTCACTTCGAGATCTTCTGTCTAAATGTTTCAAATCTGTCTAGAAACTTTTTTCTTTTTAAATAAATCTTAATATCTTAAAGACTATCGTTTTAAATTGAGCTGTACTAGTACAAGGCATAATTACGTTCACACACACGTTCTCGTTAGATTACCGAAGTTAAGCAATGTCGAGCCTTGTCAGTACTAGATGGGTGACCATTTGGGAATACCAGGTGCTGTATATATGGAGGATGGCGAAACTCCCTGCAAATAACTGCAAAATCGAACGTCATCATCTCCCCTGGCCGGATATACATGCGACTGGGAATTGCTTGTGAATTTAATATTGCAAAGAAACTACCTTCTTCAGAGGAAATCGACTCAACCCGCCCAGGGTGAATACCGTACGAGATACCACCAGGTACCAGCAGATACCATGTCTTAGCATTGCTAGAAGAAAAACAGGATTTTTCTCTAATGGTTTAAGACACGTGGTTTTGTAATCCATCATTTAAAAAAACAAACTTTCTTTTAAAGTTCTCAACGGTCTATATTTATATATGGGGCGTGAAAGGAGGGGGAAGGGCTTGAAAAAATATCAAAGCATCCCGGTAATGTTCTGTGTTAATAACAAGATTATTGGCAAATAGACATATCGATTGTGATTGTCCCTTCCATGATTATCACGATCGTAACGCTACCAACACACATGCGCTAAATTGAAAGGGACGCAACCATGCCCATCCCTACTACAGGCCAGGCAATCGTGCAACTGAGATCTTTTACTGGGGGCCGTGTGAATTTTCTTAAATATTCGATATAGAAGTTGCAAACAAAGGTAAAATTCCTCTGTGAGATTAGTTTGATGTTTTTATGTGTTTTACATACCAAATAATAAGAACCACAATGAGCTAATTGATAAATTTGACAATTGACAAATTCCTATAAATTAAGAGACAGGTAATTTTGAATAAACAAAGGCAAATGCATATTTCGATGAAGAATTTTTATTTCGATGTTGGATTTTTTTTTTAGAGATGTTGTACTTATATCAAAAGATCATTACTTGTATATTGTGGTTAAAAAGAAAAAAAGGGATCCGCACCAGTTGATATAGTTTGCAACTTCTATATCGAATATTTAAGAAAATTTACATGGCCCCCAGTAAAAGACCCCAGTTGCACGATTGCCTGGCCTGTAGTAGGGATGGCCATGGACGCAACCCATCCAAACTCGACACAGTCGTGGTATTACTATTGAGTGAGTCGGAGAGTCACCAAATGAGGAGAGAAGTATCAAAGGTGGCGTTTTCAGAAACGAAAGAGGAGAATTCGGGTGTAAGGCCTTGTAGGGATAACTCGTGCCCAATGTTTATTCAGTGCAGATGCAAGAAGACAATACAAAAAAAAAACGTAGATATAAACAATACAAATATTTTATATATTTTCAAACATACAAAAATGAAGCAAAACTATTCGGGATTCAAAAGTTGCGTGCTGTTATAAACGAGAGTGACAAGTTGATGTTCAAAGCTTAATTGCCAACGGAAGCGTTCATTGATGCAACAATCAAAACGGGTGGGAGAGAAGAAAAAACTAATTTTAAGTGTTCTCTTGAATCTGTGTTGTAATGTGGGGGTGGTGTGTAATAGAAAAGTTCCGATCGAGTCAGAAATGCGGTGACGAGAGAGAGAGAGAGAGAGAGTGTGTGTTCCTTGAATACGACGCATTTTTGTTCATATGAGGCCGGAGCTTTCACACTTTTTTTAATTGTTTGAATTTCTTTCTATGATTAATCAACAGAAATGCAACTTGAATTGTTTCTTTGATTTGTTTAAAAGAAAAGAAAGAGAAAATCGGTAAAGATCAAGGAAGATGTCAGTTTTTGAGGATGACGTTTTTTTTAAATTTTAACTGGATTTTATTTATTGAAGATAAAAAAATACACCGAGGAAGCCGTTTAAAACATATCTTGGGTTTATCAATTATCAAGAAAAACAATTGTTCGAATAAAAATGTTTTTAAAAAGTAAACTTGGAACGTTATTACAGATCCAGTAATACAAGCACTATCGAGCTCCGAAACCATATATATATATATATATATATATATATATATATATATATTAATTATTTATTACCTACAGACATCGATGTTTCATGCTAACGCAATCTTCAGTGCAGGAAGTTAATTCTCAACGGTCGGCGGGCTCGAACTCCGATCACAAATCGCCACCGATTCGTAGTCAAGAGCGTTAACCCCTCGGCCATAGCGAATTAGCTAATAATTAAAGATGAATTTAACTTTGTAAATACCGAGTCGGCGGGTATTTTCAACGAGCAGTTGAAAGTGATCTTACAACAACAAACTGTGTTGGCTCGAATGAAGCTATTACTACTGCTTGTTATTAAACTCACTCAGAGTACCCGGCCTTTAGTAACGGGGGCTTATAATAATATTTATAAATTAATATTAATTATTTATTACCTACAGACATCGATATATATATATATATATATATATATATATATATATATATATATATATATATATATATATATATATATATAGAGAGAGAGAGAGAGAGAGAGAGAGGGGGGGGGAGATAGATTCTTTTATTTTTGTTCACCGGTAAAATGTTATTCTGAGACTAAATTGATTTGAAAATGTACGTATTTCGTTTACGCTTAGAAAAGCATGGGATTGAGGGGCGTCATATACGGTGTCACGCTAAACCAGTACCTTTCACCAGCAATCATAATTGCTATTCTGAAAATACAGTACCTCCGACAAGAATCTATCCAGGATACGTTTTATATTATATATGAAGATTTTTTCATTTGGTTTAGAAACGTTTGAACTCAATGGACACCTGTTTGTACCGGCACCACAGCCAACAACTACCGGTAAAAAGTTATAGAAGAGGTGTGAAGCTGTCTACAAGAATTGGTCATCCGACCCGAAGAATTCGACGGTTTATGAGATATTTACATGGCCAGCATGAAGCGAGCTCCGTACGAATTTCTCATACTGACCTTGTGAATATCTGGTATATCGTCCCTCACAACTGATGACGCCATTCAACAGAAAGAAAGTCTACATATTTATAGCAATGGCTATCTTCCCAGGCGTTTAATTATTAATATTTTATCGCATGAAGCATGTTTTGTTTTGTTCTTAATCATTTATGAAATTAACCTTTTTATTTTCTTTGATAATTGTTGACAAGTACAAAATCTGGTTAAAAAGCTTAGCGGCATCGTCGAAACATTTACCATTTTGGTTTTAAAGAACATTTTATTTATTTGTGTATTAATCCATTTATTTATTTATCAATTTAATTATTATTTATTTATTTATCCATTCATTTATTTATTCATCTATTCAGTTATTCATTTATCCATTTATTCATTTATCCATTTATTTAATTATCTATTCAATTATTATTTACTTATTTATTTATTTATTTATCCATTTATTTATTTATCAATTTAATTATTATTCATTTATTTATTTATTTATTTATTTATCCATTTATTTATTTATCAATTTAATTATTTATTTATTTATTTATTTATTTATCCATTTATTTATTTATCAATTTAATTATTATTTATTTATTTATTTATCCATTTATTTATTTATCTATCAAGTTATTCATTTATCCATTTATTTATTTATCTATTTATTTAATTATCTATTTAATTATTATTTATTTATCCATTTATATATTCATCAATTTAATTATTATTCATTTATTTATTCATCCATTTATTTATTTATCAATTTAATTATTATTTATTTATTTATCCATTTATTTATTTATCTATTCAGTTATTTATCAATTTAATTATCCATGTATGTATTTATTCAGTTATTTATTTATCCAATTATTTGTTTATTTATACATTTATAGATTTATCTAATTATTTATTCAGTTATTTATTTCTTCATTCATTTATTTAGTTATTCAATTATCTATTTATTCTTTTAAATACTTATTTATTTATTTGTTCATTTATTTATTAATTTATATTATTTTTGAATTTATTTGTTTATTTATTTATGTTTTCATTTATTCATTCGGCTTTTTTCGACGTTTCTTATTTTAACCAATAATCTCTTTTCAGTTTTAAAGATCTCACTTAATATATATATATATGAATATACAGTGTCATTGTAAATTTATATTTTATCTTTATTTCTGAATTCATCCAGTTTAGTCTTAAAATTAACATTGGAGCGATTTTAATCTGATTAGTCAATTTGTTCCAAAAATATATATTATTCTATTAGAACAAAAAAAATGTTTGGACCACAGTTTTCTCATAGTACTTAATTGACGTGCCTTAAATGTATTTTCTTTTCAAAAAGGTATTTAAAATTAACATTGGAGCGATTTTAATCTGATTAGTCAATTTGTTCCAAAAATATATATTATTCTATTAGAACAAAAAAAATGTTTGAACCACAGTTTTATCATAGTACTTAATTGATGTGCCTTAAATGTATTTTCTTTTCAAAAAGGTATTTAAAATTAACATTGGAGCGATTTTAATCTGATTAGTCAATTTGTTCCAAAAATATATATTATTCTATTAGAACAAAAAAAATGTTTGGACCACAGTTTTCTCATAGTACTTAATTGACGTGCCTTAAATGTATTTTCTTTTCAAAAAGGTATTTAAAATTAACATTGGAGCGATTTTAATCTGATTAGTCAATTTGTTCCAAAAATATATATTATTCTATTAGAACAAAAAAAATGTTTGGACCACAGTTTTCTCATAGTACTTAATTGACGTGCCTTAAATGTATTTTCTTTTCAAAAAGGTATTTAAAATTAACATTGGAGCGATTTTAATCTGATTAGTCAATTTGTTCCAAAAATATATATGGAAGCGATTTTAATCTGATTAGTCAATTTGTTCCAAAAATATATATTATTCTATTTAGAACAAAAAAAAATGGTTAATGGACCACTGTTTTCAAAAAGGATTAAATAACATGGAGCGATTTTAATCTGATTAGTCAATTTGTCCAAAATTTATATTTTTATTAGAACAAAAAAAAATGTTTGGACCACAGTTTTCTCATAGTACTTAATTGATGTGCCTTAAATGTATTTTCTTTTCAAAAAGGTATTTAAAATTAACATTGGAGCGATTTTAATCTGATTAGTCAATTTGTTCCAAAAATATATATTATTCTATTAGAACAAAAAAAAATGTTTGGACCACAGTTTTCTCATAGTACTTAATTGATGTGCCTTAAATGTATTTTCTTTTCAAAAAGGTATTTAAAATTAACATTGAAGCGATTTTAATCTGATTAGTCAATTTGTTCCAAAAATATATATTATTCTATTAGAACAAAAAAAATGTTTGGACCACAGTTTTCTCATAGTACTTAATTGATGTGCCTTAAATGTATTTTCTTTTCAAAAAGGTATTTAAAATTAACATTGGAGCGATTTTAATCTGATTAGTCAATTTGTTCCAAAAATATATATTATTCTATTAGAACAAAAAAAATGTTTGGACCACAGTTTTCTCATAGTACTTAATTGATGTGCCTTAAATGTATTTTCTTTTCAAAAAGGTATTTAAAATTAACATTGGAGCGATTTTAATCTGATTAGTCAATTTGTTCCAAAAATATATATTATTCTATTAGAACAAAAAAAAATGTTTGGACCACAGTTTTCTCATAGTACTTAATTGATGTGCCTTAAATGTATTTTCTTTTCAAAAAGGTATTTAAAATTAACATTGGAGCGATTTTAATCTGATTAGTCAATTTGTTCCAAAAATATATATTATTCTATTAGAACAAAAAAAATGTTTGGACCACAGTTTTCTCATAGTACTTAATTGATGTGCCTTAAATGTATTTTCTTTTCAAAAAGGTATTTAAAATTAACATTGGAGCGATTTTAATCTGATTAGTCAATTTGTTCCAAAAATATATATTATTCTATTAGAACAAAAAAAATGTTTGGACCACAGTTTTCTCATAGTACTTAATTGACGTGCCTTAAATGTATTTTCTTTTCAAAAAGGTATTTAAAATTAACATTGGAGCGATTTTAATCTGATTAGTCAATTTGTTCCAAAAATATATATTATTCTATTAGAACAAAAAAAATGTTTGGACCACAGTTTTCTCATAGTACTTAATTGACGTGCCTTAAATGTATTTTCTTTTCAAAAAGGTATTTAAAATTAACATTGGAGCGATTTTAATCTGATTAGTCAATTTGTTCCAAAAATATATATTATTCTATTAGAACAAAAAAAATGTTTGGACCACAGTTTTCTCATAGTACTTAATTGACGTGCCTTAAATGTATTTTCTTTTCAAAAAGGTATTTAAAATTAAACTGTTCATTTTTATCAAGTAGTCATACCTCGATTTGGACATTTTCCGCCTAAACTGAAATTTTGTTTAAAAAGCTACAACAAAATGAATGAATGGATATTTTAAAAACCAAACATTAAAACATTGTTATGACATTAATTGAAAACTAGCTGGCTTTGCCATCTCGCTATCGCTTCGCAAAATTCGTTACTTGAAATACTTGACACCAAAGTGTTAAGTTTTAAACATTTCATTCATAAGTTTGTTTTAAACACGCATATTAACATTTTGGTAATTTCGATCTTTTTAATAAAACCGCCAAGACATGAACAGAAAGAAGAAATCAATTCGCCCTCTGTGTGTGTGTGTGTTATTTTTATTTATTAAAAACAATTTTTTTAAAATGTAACGTCGGTCACTAACGCAAGGAAACAGTCAAACACGCTGTTCTCTTCTTCTTCTATATGGCGTCGATAACGTCTTTTCCCCCTTTCGTAACTATTTCTTATTCCCGTGTATCTTTCCGTGGCCGTCGTAACGCCACGATCTTTCTCTCTAGTTTAAATTACTTCCCCAAGCAAATATTTAAAGAAAAATTTAGTAATTTATCCTTTATTACTTTAATTAATTACTGTTAATATCGACAAAAATATTACACATATATGGAATAAACAGAACGATAAAATTACGAATGAATGACACCAAACATCAATTAATTATGAAGTGTTTAAAAATAGTTATGCAAATTAGACATGGAAAGTGTTCTTTGTGCATTTCGTCTCTACGATATATATATATATATATATATATATATATATACAGTATTTTAAAATACTATATTGTATTATTGATTTAAATAGCACTAACCCGTTTTGATGGTAATATAGGAGTGACAAATGAAAAAAAACTTCGCATTTATTCATTTAGATGTGATCTCAAATCCAAAAAATCACGTTTTTCAACGAAGCTGGTGAACTGCTTGGTTTCCGGCTGTTTTACGACATATCGACCTCATTTAATGTCTACCAATAGTTAAAATATAATGTTTACTCCATCTCTCCTAAACACGAGACCAGTCTAATAAAGGTAAAACGGGCAGTCATAATGGGATACAAACGTGAATATCAATTTAATATATAAAATATCTAAATAAGTGTCGTTAAAACTGCTATTTGTAAACACAAGAAAAAAGTGTGACTGTTTAGAAATCAGCAACAGTAGAAGAAGGAATGAAGAGAAGAATAATGCGAACATAATCGAGAGAAACATCCTAGGATAGAATATTTAGAGTATGTTTAGTATCATTAGACTGGCATAGTCTTTAGGATAGATAGAAAAACGTACACGATTATTGATTAGTAGGGCCTTCCGTAACCAAAAAGTATGACTTTTAATGTTTGTAGAGAATATTCTTTAATGATGAACGTCCATCTAAGAATATTGTCGGAAGATAAATAGAAAATCTCTCGCTGTTGTTTAATGTTATTTTTTTGGATATTTTCTTAATAATCCCTGCTTGAAAATTATCCATTGATCTTTGAATCTCTTTCTCGAATTCATTGCTAATATGTTCTTTTCAGTAAAATACACCACCGATCTTCCGGGATACACACTTTCAAAATCTTACAAAAGTAACGCTTCCGATTCAGAAACAGCGATTTTTGTCCAGAAAATATTGCATTTTTTGTACTATTCTCATCTTGCTTCTTATTTTCACAACGTTTCGGCCGATGTAAGCCCGAACTTCTTCATTGCATATATTCGAACTTCGGAATCTGTATGTCGAACTCGGAAACTTATATGGAAATTTGAACTAGAATTGTCCACATGGATCCGTGGCGCAACGGATAATGGCGTTGATTATCAATCATCTCTAAGTGACAGTCCTCTTGAAATTAAAGGTTCAATACTTATTACTGACAGAACGAGAACAATCTACGCCCGTATATGAAATAACGGGTTCAGTTTGAAATAGATTCCCGAGTTCGACATAAAGATACCTAAGGTGCACCTGAAGAAAGTCGGAGGTTACATCGGCCGAAACGTTGTAACAATATGAGAATAGCAGTTCGAATAATCCAAATAATCCAAATTATCAATTCTTATCTAAAAATACCGAAATATAAGAAAATATTTATTCAATAAAAAAAAGCTTTTATAGTGACCATTTTGTCGTCCATAGTGGTTTAAACTTGTTTAAATTATTTCTATCTTCTTCCTAATCGATAATCGACCGGTTGTCTGCGTTTTAAATTTCCGCTATTGAATATCGGTCCCTCATGTAAGGTGGACGAATCACTCAAACTCTGTATGCTCTACATTGAAGGTTTGGTATTGCATCTAGTTTAAATGATTGTTATTTTCCGTTTGAATGTACTTAGAAGCATTCAAGGATATATGGGGCAAAAAGCTGTCTGGCGAGGTCAGAAGGTCAGTTGTGACGTAAACATGTGAACGGAAAAAAGTGAGAAATGTGTGAATCACATGAAGAGTGGCGCAATCGAAAAAGTTAGAAAAGACTTTTCAAACTCAGAATCCGTTTGGAAATCGATCAAGTACATTTATAAAAATACGGTCTAAATACGAGTGCTTAAAAACAAACTGAGGTTGTATCTCTTCCTCCCGTACCGTTCTGGGAACCCGAATAAAGAACATATGAAAATTATCTCAGTTTGATCTATTAATTAGAATTAACAACGGTTGGGTTTTTGTTTTCGTTCAGGGAGAAGAAATCTTAATTTCTTTAATATTTCAGCACGAACAAATTCGAATTCATTTCTTGGAGAGTTTTCAACCACATCCACTAGACGATCGATCGGCCACGACACGGTTATGCAACGTGAAAATAAAAACTAAAATAAACCGATTTCTTTTTATAGCGTCATTAAGTCTATCTTCATTGGTCTGTACTCGAGATAAGACGGAATAGGGGATTGGCGGTTTTGATGACTGATATGGCTGACATCGCTTTCTCTGTGTATGTTACACGCCTTTGAGAAATGACAAAACCAAAACAATTAGATACACAAAACTGCAACATACTTCCTGATGGTTGAACATTTAAAAAGCATTTTAATATATTGTTTGTATTTTTAACAATATTTTTCCCCTTGTGGGGATTAATAAGCTTTGGATGGCCATCATCCTTCTACATTCAATAGAAATGCGAAATTCGGTTAAAATTCAATCTGTTTATTCCGAACGTGTACATTTGTTTAAAAAAATCGATTTCCAACTATAAGTGTTGTTCGCATATGGATTAGTTCATTAATTTAAAATAGGAAGTGAGATCTTGATAACTGTTGTTCTAACGCAAAATTAAAGCAGAATTATAATACAGATTTATTTTTTAACGATTATTATCGGCTAAAAGAGATAGCGAAACCTCAGTTACCGGAATATCGGTGGTGTATGCTCTTTTTTCTCTTCTTTTTTTCCCTTCTTTTTATCACTTTAATAATTCTTTCTCTTTTTCCTCTTTCTTTTCTTCTCTTTCCATTTCACCGCTTCCACCTTCTCTGCTCTTTCCGTCCGTGTCGTGATTCGGCGTGTCGCAGATTTTATGAAGACGGTCAGCTGGTACGAGTACCTCCCCAAAGACATGGCGATGTATTATCGCAATTACAATTACAACAATTGAGATGTCCCCTCAACCGCGTCCATCTCATATTTTTTCTTTCCCTTTTTTTTTTTTTTATTACGTGTAACTCGCAAGGGACACACGAGCCATCTTTACAATAAATAAATAATTAAATAAAGTCAAAATAAAAACAATAAACACCTTTGTGCCTCGCATCCTCAAAATTACCACAAGAAAAATCAAAATACAATCATTTATTTATTTATTTTTTTTTTTGAACACGCACTGACAAGCCATAATCAACCCAAAGCGCACAAAAATTGAGACGTAAAATCACTGCACTAAAATTCAATCTGACCCCGACCTGCGTTTCACGATGGTCGCGGCCTAACACGATATGTATGTTGTACATCTTTTTATTTTGTTTTCTTGAAATATGTAAACTTATCGATAAATTAAAAAAAGAATTTAATATTAAAAAGATGAAACAGCGTTTAATAAGCCGTTTTTATCTTCTTTTTTTAAAAATGATTCTGTTTAATTTTAATTTTTGGGTTTTAATAATTATTAATTTTTCTCTTATATTTTCTTCCTTTAATCACACAGGAGTATGTTTCTTAAACTCTAAAGTTGCTTCGGTTAAATGATATGACGACGGCGCAGTATAAACTTACCGGTTTTTTTTGTTGTTGTTTTATGAGCACAAATGAACCATAATACTTGACTTCTTCATAATAACTTTCATTCTAGCCAGAAAAGACTATCTAGTCGACAGTTTAAAAACTTAAAAAACGAACTAAACAAAGGTTGGCATCTATTTACTTTGTAAGCGTCCGACATTTAAAAGTGATTTTGAAGGTTTTAAACTGTCGATTAGAAGGTAATTTCTGTCTTTGATTAAATATTATGATCAAAAGTAAAGTTTTATGATTTTTCTTTGCCCGTAAACAAAATAAAAACAGAATTTTATCAACCACGTCCCTATCATATCATTGAGCAACTCTTTCTCTTCTTTTACTTCTTAAAATAGAAATAGCGGTGCGCGTGATCAATATATATATATATATATATATATATATATATATATATATATATATATATATATATATATATAGCGTTCATATAATATAAAGAAATGAACGCAGATCGCTCAATTAAGTGAATAAGGTGTTTAATATTTGTTTATTTCAAAATTATACATTTATTCAAAGATTATACATACTATACTTCGGGTTTCGTGAATCAGACGTATCTGAAAAGCTGCTGCACACAGTCAAAAGTACGCCATTAGCTCGTTACTTGATGAATGGGTTGAATTGTTTAGACTGCGCGCGCCAGCTCTTCAATTGCGTCTCATTCATGAAACCCGAGGTATAGCATGGCCAATCTGTCAATAAATGGATAATAGTGAAATAAAAATTATAAACAATAAAAAAAAAATTATATATATATATATATATATATATTTATATATATATATATATATATATATATATATATTAAAACTTTTGTGATCCCAGATTCACTAAGGAAACAAACATTTCCATCTTTTTTTTCCTCGAATGTTGTTCCTGGATGATGCAGCTATTTTGTTTTAATACTTTTAAAAAAAATATCTTTAACGTGAAATATAAACCCACGTTGCGTTTTATTGTCTGTTCCATTTTGAATGTTTTTTTTTTAAATAAATATTAAAACCTCTTAAAATTGTCTTCGTTTCTTTTTTAATTACCTTGAGGGAGGATTGAGCAAACACGGAACCTCACTTATTCCTACCTCTAAAAGGGGCGTGTTTCGCATGACACCGTATATGACGTCACTGATACGCCACCACTTTTCCAAACACTACAAAAACGTATTTTTAAAAAATTAAAAGATGAAAAAAGAAAAAAGAAAATCTATTCATATTTATTGTTGCCGAAAAATATATTTATATTTATTTCTTACCAAATAATAAATATGCTGTTTAAATTTGATAACGTTTATTTAATGAAAACAAACCTAATAATTTTCACAGAAAATTTATTTTGAAAAATTAACGAAATCTCCTAGAATAACAGTAAATCTTTGACATTGTGAACCTGAACCTGTATATGTGTGTGTTCACCGCACAGGACGTGATCGGCTGCTTGGTGTCTTCGTTGAAATTCGTTACTTGATTTCGTCATCGACCGCAGTGTCACTATTGTAACAAAATGATTTCCCTCCAAGCAAAACCACAACTCCAGTTTAAAACAAGTAACACTGTTTTATTTTGAGAGAAGTTACAAGGATACTTGTTTTGTTCTATCGAACGACAGCCTGCAAATTAAGACAAACATATCTTCCAACAGAACACAAGCAATCCATCCGCTTAAGGCCCAAAGGTTGGTCTGTCTCTGAAACCCACAGAAACCCAACTGACCACCTTGTCCGCTCTGCGGGAATGTTTATATAGATACTAGTGTCATTTAGAATAGACGACACGGTCAGCCCACTTGAAAACGATGATCTGCTTATCCGTGGACCTAAAATACTTACTGCTCAGGATGCCTCGTATTTGGAGGGACATTAATTTTTTAAAGACTTTAGTGGCTCACAATCGCAGCATGGAACTTCGTATCCAAGAAGACATTACTATTTAAAATGCGTCAGCCTCTCTTCTCTAAATATTTCTCCCATTGCAGGCCCGTCGTCTGCATGCATTTCAACTATGCACGATAGTGAACATGTAGCATTGTACATGTTGGCAACATTATGAAAGAAGGTATTACAACCTGATTAAGTCCTCTTATTACGTTACAGTCATAAATAAATCGATTAGCGAAAAAAAAAGAATGTAAAATGTATTTTTGTTTACTTATTTTTGGTACATTCATTTGCATATTTCCCCTCTTTCTTTTCATACTTTCCGGTCAATTACAGTAATTATTTGCCTGAAAAACACAAGACATGCGTAAAAATAAGTACTTCTACAAAGGTAATAAATTGTTAGTAAATCAATTTGCAGATGCCATATTATTGAGTTGGGATGGACATATATATATATATATATATATATATATATATATATATATATATATATATATATATATATGGAAAATGAAAAAAGGAAAACCAAAAATATTATTTATGTATTCATCAACGTTTCGTCTTTATTTTAAGACTTCTTCGGGATGATTGGTGTGAAGAAATAACACACAAGTACAAATATTTGAAAAAGTTTGGTCCGTTTGTGACGTAAAGTTTACGTCACAAACGGACCAAACTTTTTTAAATATAAATATTTATAACACAAAGTTTTATAATAGTTCGATAGTTTAGGACTAGAGCTGTAATAAATTCACGAGAGGGTCAGTAAACGATTTTGAACGTTTCTTATATCAACATTTATTCATTCGTATTTCACGAATGAAGAATTATATGCATTTAAAATGAAGGAAAACTGACAATTGTGGTGAATAGAAAACTAACAGATACTTAAAAACACTACATAATGTTCACAGTAAAAATGTTTGTTTTTATACTAATGGGTTAATAATTATCAAGACCTGGAGGCCACTCGAGGATAAGGGTTAATGAGATTGTCATTTGGACGATGAAAAACACCATGAGAGGATTAAAAATGATGGGTGGAATAGACAGAATTTGATTATTTAAGAGGACGGCTCAACAAGTATTTGTTAACATGGGACTTGAAAACGACCATGTTGTAGTCAGCTGGGAAGCACTCACATGGTATTATGTTCCACCGATGAGAATTTCTAGGAAATAAACTTTGTTCATAGAAATTCCGTTTGGTTTGCTGTACACACAGAGAGAAAGGAAACTTCTTTGCAGTGGTTGTTGCGAGACGAGTTCTTGCTGTGAATGCTTTATAGAAAGTAGATAACATATTAGTATTGAAAAGTTAATGAGTAGTAATGTCACATACCGTTTATAAAACGGGGGGTATGTATCTGATATCAAGATAATATTATCTGTATATTTGCTTATTGTTGGAACACATAAGCGGCAATCTCGTACGTCAATCGGAGAAGATTTGTAGGGGCTAATATTTACATGAAGACTTTTCTTGCTTCAGACTATTGATCTAAGGAGAGCAATAAGGTTTACTGTCCCGTGTATCTATATTTTAACTAATAAGATAACAATTTTATACATAAGGTTAAAACAACATTGTCTTGTAATATGACTGAATGTTGGGTTGCGAACGTCGTGAAACATCAGCTTTGATAGGTTCGGTCTGTTTTACGTCTTATTAACTATTCTTATGTTATTTAATACCAATAACAACACTTAACGATTAATAGAACTTAAGTTGCTATTTTACCCGTGTGGGGTGGTGGGGGATTGTAGGTTCATACATTCAGCAACCAAATCTCTGGTTCCTATTTGTAATACATTCACAGCAAAGACTCGTATTTCTACCATATCGGATTAGAATTTTCTTTCTTTCTCCATGTGCCTAGCGTCAGGCGGACTTTCCATAGACAGGGCTTCTTTGCAAGGGCTTCCAGACTCTGGAACACATTATCGCAAGACTGCTTCTCTGCAGATTACAGCAGGGTCGTCTTCAAATCCGATGTCAACAAATACTTATAAATAGTCAAATTTAGTTTATACCATTGACTGTTCCCCATATTTCGGCTGACAACCATTCCCTCTTATCAACCTTTATCCTCAAGTGACTCTTGGCCTTGTTATGTTGTGACCCAATAGTAAAAAAAAAATAATAATAAAATAAAACAGTGTTTAAATGACCATTCTCGTGAATCGAACTCCGCATAGTCAATTCCATAACCTCGATGGTAATCATTAGAACAATCATGCACACACACGCCCCCAACCTTTACAAAAGTTGGATATGTTGACTACGGTTGCTTCACCTTATGCTGAATTTCTCAGCCTACGTCATTTAACCATTTACAGGTTTTACACGTGAACACTTCGTTGACATTTTCTTTGAATACACAACGCAAGAGTAACTGACGTTTTGATGTGCGGCGAAATCGTATAGTGTGGGGAAAAACTACTTAAATGATACCAAGAGAGTTTTATCGCCGATAATAATTAACATATACCTGCGATCCCAAAGTAATCAGAATATTAAAAGAGTCAACTTACCTTGTTCCCAAACTGAAATAATAATTTGCAACAATGTCTTGTTGCGACCTTGGGTCTTGGGTAAAGTTTTAAAAAATGACTTCGTCTGTCTGGTAAATGTACTTTAATTAATTGTAATTGTTGTGGTTGGCTTGACTAATACAGTAATTAGCATAGCTGGGTTTTATCGCTTATAAGTAGTCCGTATACAATAATCCGGCACTACATTGACGTGTCTTCCAAGTGAATCACGTTATTTGAACATCATAACAGAAACAAACAATGTTCATGGCCAGCCGGCTAAGTTATTTACTGAAAATTGTAATACTCCCACCTTTCGTTCAAAATGTGATATTTATATACATATCACGTTGCTTGTCTCAGTTGCCGTAAAGTTATTCATATTAGTATAATTTGTGTAGAAATAAATACGGTCTTTAAATTGATGAAGAAACAAAGGTGAGAATCACGTGTGGTCCGTACGATATATTACTGGAAAACTGCTAAAAATACAAAAGAAATACAATTCACATTTCGCGCTAAAATCGCGTTTCTACTACTAAAAACAGTAGAACGAAATTTTACGCAGACAGTTTCTACTGACACCGTGACGCTAGGGCTGCTGCTGCTGCTGCTGCTGACTATTTGTCTCACGGTTCATTCATAAATAAACACATACATAAACGAACCATTAATGTTATACACATCATTGTCGGTGCCGTTGCCCTCTTCTATGCAAGAATGGAAAACCAATGTATGTGCAGTTAATGTATATATGAGTATAGAATCTAACATCACCCAATCAGAAATGACGAAAAGGAGTAATCCCAGCGGGAAAAATACTTAAGGAACAAAAATGCAATCGACAAGTTCCCCTGTTTCCAGATGATTACAGGTAAGTACATACTTTTTGATTAGTTTTCTTACACTACAGAAATGTATCTACGACAATAATTTATCAATTTATCTACAACAATAATTTATCTACAATGATTTATCTACAACAGAAATTTATCTACAGCAATTTATCTACAATAAGTTATTTGCAACAGCAATTTATCTACAACAATTTATCTACATCAATTTATCTACAACAATTTATCTACAACAGAAATTTATCTACAGCGATTTATCTACAATCAGTTATTTTCAACAACAATTTATCTACAATAATTTATCAATTTATCTACAACAACAATTTATCTACAACATTTTATCTACAACAGAAATTTATCTACAGCAATTTATCTACAATAAGTTATTTGCAACAACAATTTATCTACAATAATTTATCTACAACAATATGTCTACAGATACAATTCATCTATAAGGTTATATAAAGATAGATCAATGAAAATTATATTTATGTAAGAAATTTTTTTTTTTTTAAAGTAGCGGGCAATTTTACTAATACATTCTTTATTTAAATTTTTAAATGCAATTATGAGCACAATTTCATAAAAATACTAACTGTTACCTGGAAAGGTTATGAGCGATTATACTCATGGATATTCTAGACAAAGTTTCATAACTAAAACGAAATATCGAATCAATAGAAGCATGCTTCTATCTTGATATTTCCTGTTCGATTTAGTTTGTTCTTTTGATGATTATCTTATTCCTATCTATGCCAATACATCTAATCAATGCTTATATTTTGATTCACTGGCCGTTTTCTTGTATGTTTTACCGGATGATTTCTGATAGGAACTTCAGTCTAATATCTCTCTTTATAGACGCTTCCTTCCATCTTCATGTGGGTCTTTGTCTGTCGGTTGGTAAGTCAGAACTCCTGTCACTCTTGTTAGACGCTAGCGTTCGTTAGGACTACGAG
Source organism: Sepiola atlantica (assembly GCA_963556195.1). Classification (NCBI taxonomy): domain Eukaryota; kingdom Metazoa; phylum Mollusca; class Cephalopoda; order Sepiida; family Sepiolidae; genus Sepiola; species Sepiola atlantica. The sequence goes on from OY744527.1 coordinate 113,863,032, forward strand.
GGCTTTTGCAAAACGATAATGATAAAAAAGATAACAGTCGAGGTCTCAAGGTTCTAATTTAAATAATGATAAAAGAGAACACAGAGGAAGGGTTCTCCAATTCAAGACACTGGTTAAAGTAAAAGGAAGACAATCAATAGACAAGTGTGAAATCACACAAGACAACTAAGTTGGCATCCAAATACAAATCTTTATTTACATAAATACAGGAAAGAAATAGAAAACAAAAAAAATAAAAATCTCAGTTTATGAGAGAAAGAGGGGGTTCAACTTACAGTACACCGGCGGGCAATTCAGAAGACAATCCACAGTAGATTTAAAGAGTTCAAAATGCATGAAAGTCCTCTCCGTAGATGATATATAGATGTCAGTCACGTGATTAGAAAAGTAAGTGTTTTTGCGTAGATGTAAGAGTTGACAGTTGTACTTAGAGCCAAGATCAATGAGTGTGTTGATCTTACTCGTTGGGGCAAAGAAATCGACAATCTGGATCGGTGACAATATATGTTCGGCGGGACATGAGGGTGGAGTTTACAGGAAGGAATATGTTTCTTTGTTCGCTTGAAATTATTTATCTGCTTTCCGCTCACAAACTAAAATGAGGAAATAAAAGTATAAAATGTACTCTCGCGCTCCGTCGGTATTCTGTCTGGTAAATGTGTGCGTGTAAAATATTAAGTTCGAATAGTATTTTATTTACATCCTCTCCAGGAGATTAGACACAAGGTCAGGTGTAGTTTCAAAAATCCAGCGCACTAGGATTAGCGCGTTCTGGCCTACAAAAATGCCTGAGCAGTCTCGTCTGCACTCCCCGGTAGGGGCGCCTTAGGTGATTAGCAATAAACCAATTCTTTCTCAAAGAGAAGGTAAAGCCTGGGAGTGTGGACATCCTAAGATTGAACAGAACAATACCTCAGCCCGATTGCAACAAAGTCAGTGTCAGACTGATTGTCGAGGACGTATCCCCAACTGGTACTGGTAACACCACACCTACTCAAACTGGCTAAGATCAAAGTGTAGTATCTGTTCCGAGAAATACTCAAGCTGTGCCAGGTAAAGTTCGAATAGTGGTATGACGTCACATTCTGTACCGTTTCAGTTTGAAATAGCATTTTCATCGCTTCACGCCCAAATTGAATGAACGTATCTTATTTTAAATTGCATCGAGGCATCTTTATTAGAGCCTCTGTTCATCGGTCAGTCTGTCACACTTAGGTTTTAAATAGCATTTTCCTTTGTTGGTTACGCATTATTTTAAAATAGCACTTTCATTGGTCTGTCATGCTTAAGTTTAAAATAGCATATTCGTTGGTCTGGCTCGCTTCGGTTTGAAATAACATTTTCATCGCTTAACACGCAGATTGAATAGATGCCCTTTAAGTATACATGTTCGTGTTTACTCTAAATCGCTATAACTTCTAATTCTATTAACGTATCTTCTGTAGAAGAGCCCCGACAAAATTACCGAGGTCATAAAAAAAAGACAAAATGCGGGTTGTAGTTAAAAAAAAGTTTATTATTTACTTAAGAGGATGGGATCAATTCATGTCATTGAGTATTTGCATAAAAAGATCGTTTCCCTTATATTTCTATCTCCACATAAACACACACAGATAGCTATCCACTATTCCGCGGTGCGTTCCACAGTGATGTTTATTTTGCATCTTGTACAGCCTAATCCTCACCCTAACCTAATTATAACCTTAACCCTAGCTCTAGCACTAACCAGACTTATATTTAGACAGGACTCATAAAACTATGTCATGTGCGTGTGCACGCATTGTGCATGACTGCTGGGGCTATTTATTTTTTTTCAAAACTCATTTTACCATCAGGTTTTTTCTTCATGTCTATCTATCTGTATATATATTTGTTACATATTAGATGATCTGATGCAAAGTCTAGAGTAGCATATATAGAAGAAATAATATTCTATATGAAATGTGCAGGAAGGAGTGCTTCGATTAAATGACCATGTGTCAGACTGGGGAGGAGAAGGGCTAAACATGTGCTTTGTTCATGCATGATGGTACCAAATCACCTAGGAACAGAAACGACCTACGTGCGGCGAGAGTGAACTTAACAGCAGCTGTAAAAAGGACTCCTCGCCTCACAACAACTACATACGAAGTCATTCTCACCACTACTACAATTACATGCGATAAACCCTGTGTACGATTGTCTTTCTTTTAAATAAAATTTGCTCTTTAACATTTACCAGCTTTTCCTTTTTTATTGTGTGTTGTCTTTCACTCAACAAGTAAGTTTAAATAAAATGACGAGGCTAAACTAAACTCTAAAGGAGGAAGCATATTAAGATTAATTCAAAGAAGATGAGAGTACCCGGATAAATATATAAGAAAAAAGAAAGAATCTTGTAGTTTGCTTGAAGCATTGTGTGAAGTGTGCAGAAAGTTTCGGATATTGAAGGCTATGAGAATGCGATATAAGGTTGAAAACACCGTGTAAGTTGAAAGAAAATTAGACGAGGTAATCGTAGACAAAAGTAGACAACATTTTAATGATGTAAAAAGTTTTCAATCAATAATAATACGGTGTCCAATATTATTTGATATTTCGATGAAATTCCCCCTTCTAAAAATTCTAAAGTCTATTCTTCTTGGAGAATGTTATTTATATCGCATTGTCAAAGCCTTCGATACTAAACTTTCTATATAAGAAAAAATACTAAACTTTCTATACGAGAAAAGAATATACATGAAGAAATGGAACAAAAGATACTAGCAAATGAAGGAAGATTGAGAAGATACGGATATAAATCCCAGCTGCATAAACAAAATAGAAAATATGAAAATAATGAACGCCAGTTTTACTAAAGTTTTAACGGAGGAAGGACAAACCAATTGAACCCGACGCAACAGAATCAGAACCAGGAAATGGCTGACAGGATCTGAAGGAAGCCCGCCAAGAAATTGAAGAATGCACAGCAAATGAAAATAATATAGAAACCTTTAAGATGACCTTAATCAAAATGGCAAACTTAAAAGCACCTGGTCACAACGGAATACACGGATTCTGGTTCAAGTAATTCTTGAATTTACATAAAAGATTACCGCAAGAACTGAAGTAATATACACACAAAGATTTGAGTAGCAACCTATCTACTAAAGCGTAAATGAACTGACAACATAAGTGTTGTTATCGTGTACTTGCATAAAAACTGAACACCCTTTAAAACCAAAACTATAAGAATTGTATGTGTCACATAAACAATAACAAACAGTAGCAGCAGAAACGACAACTGATCGAAGCTACAATAGTCTATCAGGTTTCGATCCCACTCAAAGAAGTTATGGTGCTATGGTACACTCCTCTTATTAGTAGCGGGTTGTGGTACAACAGTGCGGCCAGGGACAAAAGGTACCCTCACCAGGAGCGTATTTTCGGAAACTGCTAGAGTGTAAAAACGCAATTCCAGTTAACGTGAGGTCTTGGTAAAGATGAAGCTAGGGGTGAGAGTCGGTTCAGAAAACAATCTTGCATCTTGAGACATCATGTTTAAACCGTGGAGAGTTAAACTGGCCGAAATACCGAACAACTGTGGATTGTAGCCTGGTTTGTAATTATGTTTTGCACGGGTTAATTAGTTTACTGTGGTTGCGATTTTGTTGTTAGAGGTAAATTTTTATAATGTGGTAAAAATTAAAAGATTAGGGGGGCGGTATGTTGTATAATGGGAGTGGTCAGGCCTTCCTTTCCTCCCGTACCGATTGTGAGGATATTGTACGTCACGACTCCTACTATAATTGGAAAAAGGCGAGTTGTCCCCTCCCGGCCACTGTACGCGATCGAGTCGTAGAAACTGACGCCAGAACCAGAAAAAGGGTGAAATCGCTGTCAGAAAGCACGCCCCTTCGTGGCACCATCAGATGAGAAAGTTAGTGTATTGTAAACAATCACGGTTCACTATTTTTGTTTACCGGAAATATGAATAACCCTGTGAACCGTATGAGAAGTGTCATTGTCTCTTCTTAAGCTTTTGTTACAGGTCAACACTGGTGCGTCCTAATTCAAAGTGTCTGGCTGAACGAACCAGGAACTACTGGGCGACAGTGATCGATCATAATCATCGCCATAAACAGACATGAAGAAGAAGAAGAAGAAAAAGAAAAAGAAGAAGAAGAAGAAGAAGACGTCTCTAACGACACATTGAAAGAGGAAAGAGATTTCGGCTGCCACATCACTAATGCGACTACAGAAATACGACCAGCGGATTCTGTCAACGGAGTATGCGTACTATAGGGATTAAACAACACCCACCATACTGTTACATTACAATAATAATAATAATAATAATAATAATAATAATAATAATAATAATAATAATAATAATAATAATAATAATAATAGATATTGGATATTTCTGTCACTCAGACTCCAGAGAAAGCCACCGGGTTTCATCAGAAGAAATAACATGGAGCCGATTTGCCGTTAGTTATCCTTGCCTATACAACAGTAATAACTCGTTTGATAAATCCTATTGAGTAAATAATAAAAATAATAACACAGATTTTTATTCTTGTTGCACAGCATCAGTTTCTAACTAGAAATTATCAATCAAACATACTGATGATAATTTCAACCAAAGATGCAGATTCTGTGATTAATATTCAGAAACGAATGGTCATCTTGTATCAGGTTACCCGATATTAGTATACATCGAATATAAAACCCGGCATGACAGAATTGACCAATATCTGCATTGAAACATGTGTAATCTTATCGGAAGGAAACTGTAAGTAATTGATATCAACACCATCCAGATCCGGTCATAAGCATAGAATCTGTATCCGTTTATGGGACTTTAGTTTACATACAGACAGAACAATCATAACTAGTCTGCTAGACAAAGTGGCCAAGGACGGTAAAAACGGAAAATGCTTCCCTATAAACATGACGATCAGTGCAGTCTGCGATGTAACTTCTAAGTTTAAAAAATATCAAAATATCTATATATTAATACGATAGCGTGTGTGTTCGTGTGTCACGCTTCCGGCAAAAGCTCTGCGCATGCCTGCTGCACCTAGATTTTTTTTAAACAGTCAAGTCGCTTTATTTTCAAAACATTTTAAAGTATTTCCCTCTTGCGTAAAGTTTAGCGACGTAGTATTTTTTACTTCGGCCCGACTGGTTTATAGTTCGATCCCAACCAACCTCTAAGATTTTTTTTCTACACTTTAAGGGGAAGGGGAAGAGAGGTAGGGAGAGGACAACCGGGAAGAGACATATTAATACGATAGCGTGTGTGATTTTGTGTGTCATGCTTACATCGAAAGCAACGATCTTCCAAATCTTTGTATGCTACTCACCTGGTTAAAAAGTACTTTTTGTGTTGCTTTAAACTTAAAACTATTTTTTGTTTTTGTTTATTTTGGCGTTTTTAAGGGCATTGTCTATTTAATTACGTTTTCTTTTAGGGCCAGTATTATTTTTTATATATATATATATATTTTTTGAACGGATGGCATATCAACTTTTTTTAGTAGATATGCGCAGTTTCCATCGTACACGAGTTACCATTTAAAAAATTATTTCACTCTTATCTAGAAGGGGGGCTCATAATAAAGCAAGTGGAACTAACAAATAGAGGGTGCTTTGTTACATTAGGACCCGCGCTAACTTTGACACCGTCGTTAGAGTTAGGGTCAGTGTGGCAGACGATAACTTCATCAACTTTTTCAGTTTTATTTTCAAGAAATAATAAAATTAAAAAACGAACACAACATGGTGTAAGTAAAAATAAAAATTTAAAAATTACGTGTAATTTACACGGGTCCCGCTAGTAAAGATATTAATATAGAAATATCAATAATGTGGCACATGGAAACATTGATAATTCCAACAGTTATTAGGGCACTGGGTTTGATTATAAAATCCTAATTGAAAATATTCGTGGCAGTCTATGTATTAAAGAAATATAAAATTGTTCTTATAAGGTTTTTTCCATGTCAAAATAAGATGCCGAATTGGGCAGTGTAAATAACATATCGTCATGTGTTTCCTTTTATCTTTATTGCTTCTCTTAGTACTTTCTCACGATCACTGCTTATAACGGTGGAGATTGCTTTGCTACTACTAGAGCTCCCCAAAAAGTTCTGTGAGAATGTAAGCTTTATTAATTCGTAAACACAAATAAAAAAAAACAAATTGTCACAAAATAAGTATGAATTTGTTTTTATTTCGTTTGTAGCATTACCTCCCTTTCCTCAACACAATTACAGACTATCCGCTAGAGGGTGTCAGACCCGATTTATCCCCCATTTTTTTGACGATAGGTGGCTTTACGATCTGCCTTATAAAAAGAGATACACATACTCTCACCTCCTCTTTCTGATCCAATACCTGCTGCAGATAATATCAGTCAGACCGTCTATGTCCCCGTCTCGGTTTCACGGTTGCTTTGACGAACGCATCATACACCAGTCCAAACGAACGACGTTAACTGCGTGGCGTCTAAAAAAGATCACTGCCTCGAAATCAAACAGTTCCAGATTCGCTCCTACGCGCAGCCACTGTTTCCTTGCAGCGGGCGCATGCTAGTCGTGGCCGCTTATCACTTGGTCTCTCCGCACTGTCACCACAATAAGAATTTTTTTTTAAATAAATTAAACGAAAGAAACACTCGATGGACGTGACAACAGAGGGAAGAAAAACAAACCCGTGTGTACAACAAGATTTAAAGGTAGTTTATATTTCAAAGAATTAGGAAAAGGTTCATGATCCAATGAATCGACAGGAAAGGATAGGTCGTTACCGTATGATAATGATGATTAAAATTTCTTTCAGTCTTTCACTAAGAATTGTTGATTTCCTTTTATGTTGCTGCTGCTGCTGTTGTCTCGGTCGTCGCTGTGCTGGTTACGGCTGGCAGAAGAGAAGTTGAAGACGATGATGATGAAAAACGACTTATCCTGTCATATTGATTAGTCATTAAATTATTGACTGAACCGAATTATGTTTGTTATGGATGATAATGTTGTTTTATTTATAAAAATATTGGATGCGAATAAACCGAAATATATTGTGGTTGATATAATTTCATAAGTAATTTTTTTAAATGGGAGTTTTAAAAAGTTATTTTCTGTACTGTAACTAGAGCATTGTTGATTTCAAGAAATAATCGATTAATAAGAAGTGTTCACACAATTGTATCAATATGTAGAGTTTCCTTCATAATAAATAGTATGACAGCTATTTTTGAAATCCTTTATTTAAAATTATATGCGTGCAAAATAAAATATAATTATGTATTTGTATCCTAACTGATTTAATGTTGTTCCCCTCAGTTAATTATTCTTTTATGAAATACGAAAAGAAAATCTGGTGATACCAGATCAGGCTGCCCTGTAGCTCCCTGAGACGAAATTCACCTACATTGACGTTTTTTTTTGTTTTGTTTTTTTGTAAAACTTAATTATGTTCTACAAAACCAAAAACAAAAACAACAGCCCCTCTCCCTTTCTCCCTCCCCTTTTTTATTTTATTTTTCCTACCCTACTCCCGGTCCTGGATATGACCTTAAACTACATCCGATGGTGAGATCCGGCTTACGGACTTTGGGGAATGTGGAGCCTCCTCTTTATTACCATTGCTCCCAAGTCCACCCTGACCCGGAGTGGTAGTACCTGTTAGGGTCCCAACTATGGGTTAAATAGAAACAGATATTAAAAGAGGAAAGAAACAAAAAAGAGAAGAAAACAAATATACTTTAACAACCAAACCAAACACCATCAATAAATATTTGAACATATAAAGAACTTGAAGCATAAAAACTTTCACCAAAATGACTGCATTCGGCATTAAATAACCTGAAAAGGGTTGATATGCCGTAAAACAAAACAACCAAAACAACCAACCGAAAAGAAAATAATTTTTCAACGGTAATCAGTTAATTGAAAGCGATTAGTATAATTTTAAATTAAGAATCCGTCTTCCGTATTTTGCATAATTATATCTTCTCGAAAAAACGAAGAAATTAAGTTACAAAAAACAGTCGAATTATTTTATTACTTGTTTTCACACCAAACAAGGCATATTGCCACTGAAGCGTAAGGGATTACTGTGATAAGGGCCAGATTTATAGGGGAGCAACCTGGATGGTAAGTTGAGCAGAAAGTTGTTTGTTCACACTACATTTAAATGTTATGTTGATACAGTCGAAGAAATGGGGAACAGGGAGGGAATTCCAAAGATAAACGGTTCGAGGACAGAAATTATTAGAGTAGAAAATCTACCGGCATCTAGGGATCTTTATAAAGAATGAGCGTGATTTTGATTGCTTTTCGGGTGGGTCGGGGATATTAAAGTTGAGGTGGGTACAAGTGCAGTGTTTACGGGAGCACATTCCTTGAAAGTACTTTTAAAACGAGAACAGGGATGCAACGCTGTGGCAATGTGACAAGGGCTGGAGCTTAGCAAACAATGCAGGACCTATTAGATTATACATTCTGTTTTTGCATCCTGTCTGAGAGAGAGAGAGAGAGAGAGAGAGAGAGAGAGAGATAGAGAGAGAGAGAGAGAGAGAGAGAGAGAGGGGGGGGGCAGGCTAATAGTTGAAGCACGAACCCAGATGCATCAACAATATTCCATCCACGGGCGAATGGTGGCTTTATAGAGATATAGGATTCTGGCAGATGTGAGAGTTTTTTTTAGTCCGATAGAGAGAACCTACCTTCTTTGCTTTCATACTAAAAATGCTTCTTTGTGTCATGGTCGAAGGATGACTCACTACACTACTTTCTCATCGCCATAGTAATCTAACCTGATTCCCTCAGACTTTCAGTCCGAGCACTCTGGCACCGTTCTGCAATATCTCCAGATCCTTGCGAGTCAGTCCGTATAATTCGAGGTGCCTTTTCACGGATTCCGCGGACGCTACATCCCCATAATGTATATATCGTTGATATATATACCGCATTATCCAGAGAGCAACATTCAGATCGAATCTCAATATCTTTATCCTTTGAACACAGCTGTCTGATAGGGCCACAGAAACATTTCAACATGAATCTGCTGGTATGCCTTCCTGAAGTCCAGAATTCTCACTTTGCTGTCTCCATTTTGTTCACTTCTCAATTGTCCATTACAGGACGTACCTTATGTTTGTTGGTTTGTAGTATGGTCATTAACGGTATCAGTCCCCTGTGCGGACCAAACTCCTCGTCTGTATACGGAAGCACCCAACCAGCATTCATCCAGGTCTTTTTGTACTCAATATTGTTTTATGTTTTAAAAAGGAAATCCCAAAATGTATAAAGCTTAACATATCATTGAATAAATCAACTTCATAAAATAGAATGAGGTGATAATTATCGTTCGTTGGTAAGTCCTTAGTTATTCTGTTTTTTTTAATAAGCTACAAAAATAATTATTCATATTTTCATGTTTCTCTCTTAAATCTTCATTTTTAATTGTTTTTATATATATATTTATATTTAACCGTCTTTTCGTAATTCAGTTCTATAAATGTATAACAATATCTTCGTTTTTTTTCCTTGTTACCGTGCGATTCTTTCTTTTTTTTTATTCGTGGGTATGTTTGTCTGTTTGTAAGTCGGAAAACGTATTTTTACTTACATATTTTGTCAGCAAAATTGTATTTCAAAGAATAAGGAAAGGGTTCAATATTAGAACTCCATATAAATTTCAACCCTTAGTGGCTCAAACTCATGTTTTACCTGACGTTTCTCTCCCTTTTCCCTTTGTTGTGTTTCGTCTTGATATGTGGTCTGTTCTGCTTATGACTCAACTTTGTATCCGTGAACTTTTCTTTTTTGTTTTGTTTTTCATTTTCTTCATTTGAACCAAATTCTCTTGCTGTTGGTGTTTCACTCTGTGCATGGAAAATTCAGGTAAATCTCTAACCAACTTCGCAGAGTGGATCCTGGTCACGCCACCAAATAGACAAATGTAACGGTACCCTTTATATTTTTAAAGGACCAATAAGATGTTAATGATGTCGACACCAAATGTTTATGTTGTAACGTGGTCAAATATCGTCGTTAACGTCCCCAAATGTTTATGGTTATGTGTCACGTAGCCATTATCTTCCTTATTAAGGTTCGCTTGTAACTTGTTAAAGTACAACAGCCCGAAAAATAAGACGTGACGTGACAACAACAAAAGCTCCTCTTTCCAGATAATTGATCGTAGGAATTAGAAACGTTGTTGGCATGAGTTGCTAACAAAACGGATGTGAAGAAGTATTGGATTTGTATCATGAAAAACGGTTGAACTGAGGAGTGCAGGCTTTTCAGCACTCTTGTACAAATCAGTGATGATAGTGTGCCTTTGCTCTGGTCGAAGTTAGTATAGCAGGTTAGTTTGCACTGTTGAAAATGATTAGTGCAAGTATCTGCACAGTTGTTGGCGCGTGTTGTTTACAAGTGAGGCTGCAAATTCGAAGAAACGAGTGCAAGTCGATCTGCCCTGTTACCGGAGCGCATTGTTCGAATTGATCAATCCTCGCATTAAGGAGTGAATCATCGAATGTCGAATTGTTGGGGTCGGTGGTGCACTATGGTCGAAGTCAGATGTGCAAAAGGATCTGCACGGCTGTTAGAACGTGATGTTTTCATGAGGGTCGGCAAAATCTGAAGAGACAAGTTTCGTTAGTCGAATTTCCGCCCATTTTTTGTACTGGATGAATGTCTGAGAATGAATGTCTGGTTATTGCGTCATTGCATGGAGAAGGTTCTTAATCCTTAAAGTGTGATGTAGATGTTTGCTGAACCTAACTTTTTGAACAATCAATATTAAGTTTGACTCAGTAATTTTGTCACTAGTTTTGGGCTGTTTTATTTTTTATTTTTATTGTAATTTTTTTTTCAAAACTGTGTTGTATCACATCGGACAACTTTTCTGTGGATGGGTTGCACAGAGACGTGTCTCCTCAGTTGTTGTGTTACATCATGACAACATGGATGGACGATGAAATGTGTGATGAACAGGATAATAAAAGAGGAAATATCTCGTGGATGAAACAGAAATAAAGGTGACATTTATTTAAAAAAAATAAATATTCCGCTGGGAAACAGTTCATGATTCAGTGAATCAACAGGAAAAGATGAATCGTTGCCGCATGATGATGATGATGATGATGATGATGATGATGATGATAGGATCGAGCTACTGTTAGTTTGTTGAAAAAGGACTGCTGTACTTGCTGTGATAATAATGATAGTCTATGTTGACGTGGTTGGAGAGAAAGCTGTAGAAGGAAGGGTCAGTGCTGCCGCTAACTGTTGCCGTGAATCGCTGCTTCGGCCAGAGGGATTCTGCGGAAAAAACTGCTGCTGGATTGTCTGACGGCTACTTCAGGCATGAGGACCTGCGTACGGTTTAAGTGAAAAAATGCATCCTTTATATACGTCCAGGTCAACTATTGCTGATACGATGCTTTGTTAAAATCTGATTGGTCGGCGGAAAACATCCAGTTTTGTTAAGTGTGCTGAATCGTAAAACGGGGCTCAGGGGGGATCATGACACATCTCAACTTCTGGTGCATAAATATAGGATTTAAATCCTATAAACCTACATATTGCTCAGTCCTGTTTTCTAATTCCTCCTATTTTCAGCATCTAATACACACTAGAAACTTCCAAAACAGTGCTTTGTTTGACCATATTTATCTATGGGCCTTCATGATTTGTGAGGGACTTCATATTAATCTCAGTCATATATATCTGCTTTCGGCGTATATTTGAAGGAGACCACCTAAATCACGATATTGGTCCTATTTATTCGTACATGTTCTCAGTCTGTAATGTGTATAAAATCATGGACACTGACAAATAACATCAGTTAAAAATCATGAATAGTAACAACAAAGATTGCAGAGTTGGAAGGTATAAGGTCCGACGCCGACTCCTAGAATTCCAAAATATCCGACTCCGACTCTTTCTTTTAAAGTACTCTAATATTCAAATTGTCTGTTGATTAAAATATCCGACTCCAACTCCAAATCCAACTCCTAGTATTCTTTGGAGTCCGACTTTGACTCTGCAACCTTGGGAACAACCAACACCTGTGTTAGAGGGCCATGTCCTTCTTAATAATACAAGGTCCCACTACTCTTTGTAAACCAATAAATGTGTGTTCATTTTTTAATCAACAAAAATCAGATATCTATCAAATTTTAATGAAGTTTTCAGAATTTATTCAATAAATTAAATATTTTATAAAGAACTAGCAGGAAGATCCGACGTTTCCCGTGATTGAATAAGAAAGACTACGCCCCTTTGCTCTTAAGCGGATAACACCATATTGCCCTTTTAAGTCTTATTTCTTATATTTTATACTATTCAATTTATGAAGTGAAGCCTAACGATATACATAGCCTTGATTGGGTCGGAAGGGTGTTTATAAAGTGGCATTAATTAAAAGTAATTCCGGTAAATGTATAGTCTTTAAACCCCTTGTGGTATAGCCATCGTTTTCCGGGAATCAAATAGGACCTCTGTATACTCCTGTTACACCTATAGAAAATATATAGGTTATCTTCCCTTGGTTAAGATGTTGGCCGCAAGGGGGGCACAAGGTGGAGATAAGGGTGCGCCGCACGAATTTAAAAAGAAGTTCCAAGGGGAGAACGACGTTGAATCCGGACGGGTGCAGATGCTATAAGTAACTATAGAGCTTCTTGTTGTCTCCATGAAAAGTCTACCCAGAACCAATACACAGATAAGTACACTATATGCAATTTCAGACTGTACTGTGCATTTGTCTATTTCAATCACCTTGACACCAAAACGCTAAACCCAATTTTCTTTAGCAATTCTTCTCCTTTTTCACTGTTTCTAATATCCAGTTTATCTGTGCATCAAGTTTTTTGTTTGTTTGTCTGTTCATTTAAAACGACTAATCGGGCAGTCGTAAAAATCACTGCAGGATCCTTTGTTTTGGAATTTGTTTTGGGCTAAAGAATTTATGGGGTTGAGCGTTAGAGGCCAACATTTTGCCAGTGGGTTTTGTATCCGGGTAGTGCGTGTGATAGCAGTCTTTAAGAAAAAGGAGAAGTTTGCTATGCTCCCAGTGTCTGGGTGATTGTGACGAACACTGGCCCCTTTTTGTCACTAAATTCGATCGAGTGCTGACCAGTCTCCAGTTCTTAGAAAACGGATGTAAAACATAATTGTTTCATCTTTTTAAGAAAAAAAGTCCAGATAAGCTTTTAGAAAAGAATATGGTCAAGAGTGACCTTAAATATAAAGACCTTTAATAAAAGAAATGAAAAAAGACAGGCAAAAGGAACAAAAAGGATGATAATAAATCTTTGGTTAATAGAGACGCCCTCGTCAAACTCCGATTCCTTTAAGCAACTGATTAAGATTAAATATTTAAAAACTCTTTCTTATATATAGACTTCTTTAATGGTCCAGTTTTTTGTCAACCCATTGCATATAAGCTTTTTTCTGTCCTGGGTTTGGAATCGATTTGTTATTACAAACCCCTTTTTGTATTTATTCAGTTAATCAACGAACGTTCAGTAACTGAGTAATTTATTAGCGCGTAAGCGTTTGTATTCTTTATTTTAACTGGCAAGACTTCTTCGCTAGTGTTTTTGGGTGATCATTTTGTTTGTCAATATTTCAAGCATTTTCAGTATTGGATCAATATCCGGAGGTGGTTTGGTCATGGCATCGCTTGCTGGAGCGTGTTGGTAGTCCTTAATGTGTGAAGTTCATGTTTGATGAACCTGACTTTTTAACAATCAGTATTAAGTCTGACTTGGTAATGCTGTCCCTTGTTTTGGGCTGTTATTTTTTTTTGTTCAAAATTGTGGTGGGTCAGGTCTTGACGATTTTTTAGGGGTTGAGTTGTGCACAGATGTATCAACCCAATTGTTGTGTCACATCACGTCGGCAGATCACCATATTGTAATGGGGCAGCATCACGAATGGACGATGATCTAATCGTCCAATGTAAACTCCCCTAGCTAACAAGAAAATAAAACAAATAAAAATAACGAGATGCTTGATAAACGTGACAACAACAAAAGAAAAGAAAAAAAACAGCTCCTAGTGAAAGACCAAAGGACACTTCGGCCAGGATAATTATCATCATTTATCAGTAATAATCGATTAATTTCATGTCGATTCATAGATGTATATTTATTCTTTTGACTTAAATAATGTTTTTATTTTACTGCATACAGGAGTTTGTTTTTCTCCCTTTTCATCATGCATCTCTTTAATTCAATTTATTTTTTCGATGTACACTGGTTAATTAGGCCATTGTTCATCCATGCCCCCACACTAAATGGTTAAGAATACAAAAATCAGTATTAAGAAACATGAATAGGAGCAAATGAAATTAGGAGATCCTATTTACAATGCAATACAGTTTATTAGCATTAAAACAAAAAATCTAGCAGGCAAGGGAAGCAACTCAGTAAAAAATTAGAAAGAAAATATTTTTTAAAAGTCACTGCATACAACAGCAGTTTTGTTTAAAATATTGTTTGAACATACAATAAATAATACAAGAAAAATTATACATAGAACATCTTCTTGATTAACTTTTAATCATGAACGATAGAATTTGTCTTCCCTTCATGCTTGCGATAATAAAATTTTGTACTCCCCAAAAAATCGTGAAATATATATATATATATATATATATATATATATATATATATATATATATATATATATATATATATATTTAGTGTTATAATGGAATAATTCCAGGAAGAAATCCGGGTAAGAGAGCTCAATGTGGTAAACAGAGCAAGAATAACGTAAAATATAATAACACGAAATTACATGATTGTCGCGACCACCACTCTCTCTGGTTGTGTTTGAAGTGTCGAGGGTGAATTCAGTTTTCTGTCAGTCTCAAAAATGTAATTGTCAAATTGGATGCTTGAATAAAACCGCAAGGTTGAAATAAATTATTGCATCGACAATCATGTAATTTCGTGTTATTATATTTTACGTTATATATATATATATATATATATATATATATATATATATATATATATACTTTTCTATACGGGTTGTGAAACGTGTGTAAGACGAAATGAAAAAATACAGACATTCGCTGAAAGTATATATATATATATATATATATATATATATATATATATATATATATATATATAATAAAATATTGGCACTTATTGAATTACAATATCAAAATTTTAGGAAGCCAAATAACGATGCGTTTTTTTCTCTAAAATAAATTATTTATTTATCTTAAATTCATGAACAAGCTTTTGCGGCACAAGGACATTCAGACCAACCATCATTAACATCTCAACAGACTACAATCCACAAGAGATTTTAATATCTCTGACAGAAATGATGATGTAGCCGACCATCATCAACATCTGCAACTTTTTATCTGGCCAGCTAATGTTCTACAAAAACTATGCCAAAAGCAACAGCTCCCAGCGAACAAACGAAAGGACACTTCAGACAGGATAACCATCACCATCATCTTGCAATAACGATCCATGATATTTTCTTGTCGACTCACTGAATCATGAACTCTTTCTAAAGGTCACATATTTATTTCTTTGAAATAAATGCCACCATTGTATTTTGATGCACACACGAGTTTGTATTTTTCCTTCTTTGCCATTGTCTTATTTATCTCTGTGTCTCCTGTTTTAGTTGAAGACTGATTCCCAGCGTCGGGCCCTTGGGACATGTGGGCCAGATAAACTCACGAACGCATTAACATTTTCATTTATATGATTTTACTGTTAAAAACGACTCTATATAATTTTCCTGACTACGTTTTAAGTAAGGGGATAAAGCTAAAGAATACCCCAAAGCGCTTGCTGAAACCTTCATTCTGCGATCAAGTGGGGTTGGAGTTCGAATGTAGTTAGCCGCGGCTCTGTTAACAATACTAATATGTTTTGGAAAATTAAATTAATCTTTTGATCCAAAAAATAAAACACGCTAAAAATAAAAAAATAAAAGAATTATAATTCTAGAAGCAATGCACTTAACAATTATCATAAAGCATCTTGGGAGGTGCCACTCAGAGCACTCTTTCCTGCCTTGACAGAGTACAAAATCGACTTCGAAATCTAGTGGGGATGTCCTCTTTCTCTTTCCTGCAACCTCTTTCTCACCGAAGAGACGTTGTTAGTCTTTCTCTACTCTGTCATTATTTTCATGGTTGGTTCTTGAGTGAGCTCTAATCTCTGGTTTCCTCACCTCCAGTAAAACATTCACAGCAAATCACGGCTAGCCACAAGCACTGTAAATAACTTTCATTTCTTACTCTGTGTACCTAAAACTAAACGGAACTTCCATGAACAGAGTTTTTTTCCAAGAACTGTTCGTCTGTGGAACGCAATACCACAAGGCTACTTCCCAGCTAACTACAGCATGATCGTTTTCAAGTTTAATGTTAACAAATTCTCATTGAGCCGTCCCATAAGTAATCAAATTCAGCTAAGATTCAGCCATGGTCTGCAATCCTCAACGTGTGTATCTCACCATTCACCTGACACAAACTATTAACCCTTGTCCTCGAGTGGCCTTTGGGCCTTGATGAGCAGTGACTCGTTAGTAAAAAAAGAAAAGAAAAACGTAGCACTACAGCCCCCCCCCCATATTATTTAGAGCAGTGTTTCTCAAACTGTTTTAGTCCATGATCCCTTGTAGCAGTACCAGACCTGCCATGAGCCGCTCATTTATATGTGTGGGGAACGTGAAGAGGGCTTACCTGCGAAACGTCCTCGTGTTTGTCTGTCCTGTGCGCTGCGGATGAAGGAAAAGAATTCAACATGGCGTCCGTGAACCTGCATAAGTACCTTTTTTTAATTCTGTGCACACCTACCGAGAATTCCACATTGCACACATGCAAATTAGGTGTGCTTCAGCCTAATAAAAGCGGGTCTCTTACCGTCTTCAACCAAACGGTGCGAAGTAAGTGCACGTGTGACGAACGTAGAGATCTGCTTTGGAAGCTGACAGAGGACTTTGTGATCTACGGACAGAGTGATTTGCGTTTCTTTGGACCTTCGTTTTTTACTCCAGAGTGATTTGCGCTTTGTTGGACCTTCGTTATTACTTCAATAAGTCTTCTAAACATGTACTAATTTGAAAAAGCACAGATGTATTTTAAAATTTAAATTTTAAGATATGAATCACAGCAAATAAAATCTTCATTGATCTTTATTAATGTTTATTAACCATTTAGTTAAAAAAATTAAAATATGAATCACAGCAGAGAGGAAAATATAATATTTATTAATGTTTATTAACCATTGCAGTATTAACATTTAATGTAAAGAATGTATCTGCTTTTTTACTACAAGCAAATCAATACGAGGGTCTGTATGGCTCAAGGTGCATCGCATGTCTGCTTCAGAATTCAACCTGTTTCTTGCCTTCGATTATATCATCAGAAGAGTAGAGAAACTGGTTTTGCAGAGGTAAGTGGGTGAGAAAGGACTGAGTACTTTCAGAGCAAATTTGCTGGTCTTGTGAAAAGCAGAGAGCAGCTTGACCCAGCAGTTAGAGCTGTTGAATGTTGCTGTTCTCAAAACTCCTCTTTTGCTGCAGTTGTTGATGAACTCCAAGAATTCCTCTTGAATCTCATCAAGAAGATCATCCACATTGCATCGGAAAGGATTGCGTACAAATGTCAGTTGAGCATTTTAATTTCTATCAGATTCATGAAAATACCGTTTGAACTCTTCTTGGAAGATTATCAAGAGTTCCTTGATCTCTTGTTGCAGCTTCTCAGCAAGTGGTTCTTCTCCGATGACCTCGTTCAGATGCGAAAAAAGCTACATTACCACTTTCCAGAGAGCTAACTTGTCGACGAACACCTTAATGGCATCGGTATAACTAACAAAATTATAAAATATAATGGACGTGTTCATCTCTCCTACATTCACACTGAAACACACACACACCTTGTGTTAAACATTCAGTGAACCCCAAGAAAGAGTTTATGACCCCTTTGGGGGTCATGACCCCCAGTTTAAGAACCTCTGATTTAGAGGAAATATTTAAATGATCATTTACTTATTATTTACATTGAGATGGATTTCGGCAGAGTTTTCCTTTTTCTTTTTCCTTTTTTCTGTGTATCTATTATGTCGCTAGAAAATTCCCATAGATTTTTTACCTAATTATTAGATTTTAGATTCGGAGATCACTTTCTATAGAAATTTAACATAAAATGATCACCCATTTCTTAGCCCTCACCAATTTCCAGAAACTTAATGGAAAAAAAAAGAAACTGTAACAATTTTTTTTTCTATTTTTTTTATAACAGTAACAATTATCTTTCTATTTAAGGGGGGGGGGGCGTTTTTTACCGACCTATTTTTTGTTTTTTGACAATTTTCGCAAAGTAGTGAATTCACTACATAACATTTTTGTAGTTCGTGTTTTTCTTTTTTGTTGTGATTTGGAAACACTTGTCTTCTGAATGTATGCGCTCTGGCCGTGCCACATTCAAGCACCGCCAGAAACGATGCCCAAATGAACCCCGAACACACTACCGTATCCATGCAACAGAGACTGGCGAACGGGCACAACTTGTTAACGTCCCCACCTGACTTGTATAGCTTCTACGAGCAATGCCATAACTTTTAAAGAAAAAATGTAAAGAAAAAAAATAATATTAAAAGCTAAAAACTACGTAAAAACGCGACAAAAATATCACTTCCGTGCTATTCTGCACAATCCGAAAAAATGAAAAAAAAAATTGGACAAGATTGGTCACTCCCTCCCCATACAAATATGTCTAAGGCCTATCCCCCCCCCCCAAAAAAAAAAAAATTGGTTAGTAATAATAACATTAAAACTGTTATCATTTGCATGCTATTCTGTCCAGTGTTGCAGGGTCCGATCACCGGTGTGATCGGTCTTATAACTAAGAAAGGTGGACACAGGCAAATTACGACAATGGCAAAGAAGAGAGGACAAACGCAGATGAACAGTTTAAAATATAGAAGGTTTTTTACTATAAAGATAATAACGTGTGAAGGAAAGTTGAGGTGACGTCACTGGAAGCAGGAGAGGCTGGAATAAGGAAGCTGGAACTGGATAGCAGGAAATGCTGGATCGACAGGACCAGGAACTGGATAGGCTGAGTTGGCAGGAAAAGATATCTGGATCCTGGAAAGCAGGAGATGCTGGATCGACAAGAAAGACATGGAAACTGGGCAGCTTGGGAAGTCGTCACAGGGTTTGATGTGGACGTCCCTGAGGTGTAAGGATGTGCCTCAGGTCGGTCCGGTCTGTGTGGATGTAGCCAAGGGCTGGATCAGCAGGAATCAGGGCGTCGACAGGAACTGAAAAGGCAGGATGTCGACAGGCACTGGTAAAGGAGCTGGTGCTGGAATGAGGAGCAGACGCTGCTGGAAAAAGCTGGAAAAGGAGCTACCTGAGAGAGTTGTAGCAAGAGATACTGGGGAGAACTGGATCAGGAGCCGCTGGGGAGAATTGTTGCTGCAGGAAGTTGGTGCAGGAGTGAGCTGGAGCTGCAAGAAGGTGGTGCAGTAGTGAGCTGGAGCAAGCGCTGCAGGAAGCTGAAGAAGGACTAGGTGCTGCAGGAAGCTGGTGCAGGAGTGAGCTGAGCAAGGGCTGCAGGAAGCTGAAGAAGGACTAGGTGCTGCAGGAAGCTGGTGCAGGAGTGAGCTGAGCAAGGGCTGCAGGAAGCTTGTGAGAGGCAGGCTGGAGTCCGGTGGATGGAGAAGGAAGTAGCAAAGTGTGTGGGTTTATCAAATAGGTACTTTGTGTTGTTAGCCATGAAAAAGGCTGTTTGATTGCTGCTTTCTTTTACTGCTTTATTTATCTATATTTATCTACCTCCCACAAGGCAAGATGTGACACAAGGTCGGGAAAGTGGGATTAGATAAGCCAGGGCTCGAGGTGAGCACTCTGGACATTCAAAAATTGCCTGGGCAGCCCCGTCGGCATTCCCGGTAGGGCGCCTCAGGCAGTAAGCAATAAACTTACTCCTCCCCAAAGAGGGGAGGCAAAGCTTGGGAGGGTGCACCTCCTAGAACTGCACAGGACCAGACAACCCCCAATAGACCGGTCTTTTACTACTGCTACACAGGTTGAAAACCCGCCATATGTATTTAGGAGAAATGGCATTACTGTTGCCGATCCCATGAAGCGAAGAAACAATGGAAATTAATTTCTGGCCGAATTTATCACGGTAAAAAATAGCTGGAAAGTTTGTTGCCCGTGTTTACATAAATACCAGCTACTTTTTGGATGTTGGTATTTTGGATTATTGTGGGAAAGCGATGTTTGAAGTTGAACTGCGTGGGTGATGGTAAACAGAGAAAAACGACCAAAGAAAGAGAGTAGACATTTACCACGGCTGCTGCTGATGACGACCCAGTGGAAAAGTACCAGGGCCAAGTTGTTCTGGGTTTGTTTGTTTGTTTAGGAGCATGGCTTTGAAAGAGGTGTAGGAGTCCGTAATGTTTGTAAATATTGATAGCCGTGAACGGATACCTCAAATTGGTGATGGTCAAGAAATTGCTGCATCATTTGATGTTACATTTTTATAGAAAAGTGATCGCGCACTCTAAAATATTGGCTAAAAGAAAAAAGGGAATTCTCGGTAGGCGTGCACCGAATAAAAATAGGTATTTATGCAGTTTACGGACCGGGCTGAAATAATAACGTTATAATTTAGAAACCCATTCTTAAAATGGGGAGGTGGTGGTGAGGGGGGTTGATTAACTATTCTGTACTTTCACCTAACAATTTAGGAGATAAAGTCAGCTTTTTCGTGGCCTCCTCCATAAGTACCTGCTCACAACAGCGAAACTAATGATTTTAGACTGCTTTCAGAGACCCCAGCATCCTTTACACGGCTCTCAATGACCCCTACGCCCGCTAACAACGGATAAACCAATTACTGTACACTGCTCTCAGCGACCCCAACGTCTGAGGCAACATGCACCCATTTTAAGACAGGCAGACCTATCCGACAAAAACCTCGCCATCATACAGCTCAATGTCGAAGGCCTCACCACCGCCAAGCTTGACATCCTAGAGAAGCTTGCCATAAACAACAAGGCAACCGTCGTGCTCCTGCAGGAAACTCACAAGAAAAATGACATCATTCTGAAACTCTACGGGTACACACTAGCCGGTCACACAAAGAGCAGAATCCACGGCCTGGCAACCTTCATCAGAGACGACGTATCCTGGTCAGTGCGCCCCCAATGCCGAGGTTGAGTGGACCGCCACTAAAGTGCAGAAGACGACTATCGTAAATGTCTACAAGTCACCACCAAGCAAGCTACAACCAGGCTCGCTGCCAGATGCCTCAGCCCCTGCTGTGTATGCAGGTGACTTCAATTGCTGGAACACTGACTGGGGCTATAAGATCACCAACCCAGACGGCGCGTACCTGGCAGACTGGGCATCCACAGTAGATGCCGTGCTTCTGTTCGCCCCACTCATTTGCCTCTAGGCACTGGAATACCGAGACCAACCCAGACCTGGCCTTTGCCAAAGTCATCGAGCAAGAGCCACTCCCTGTACGGTGCATCTTGGACCGATTTCCCCGTTCACAACATCGTCCATCACTTATCACAATACTATCGCTCATCCAGTCAACGGACTGAAAACCAGTCTGAAGGTAAAACTTCCGCAAAGCCAACTGGTCGGAATTTACGTGCATCACCAACCATGCAGCTGAATTATTGACAGTGCCTACCACGTCTAATATAGACGAGGCCTACAAGGCATATTGCACGATGTTGACAACTACCACCAAGAAACACGTCCCACATGGAGTCCGAAAGAACTATGTACCCTGCTGGGACGAAGAGTGCGAGAAACTCCTGCACGCCCACAACGAGGCCAAAAACCAAGGCCGAGAGGGCCAGAGCTGCCACAGACCTCATGACCCGCCTCAACAACAAACAGAGAGAGAGGTGGACCGAGACCATCGAATCAATCGACTTCACACACTCCAGCCGTCAAGCATGGCAGACCATCAACAAGCTGACAGGCCAGGCAACAAGACCAAAACCGTGCCCCATCACTGCCGACGCCATTGCAGCCCAGCTGATCACAAACGGGAGGTTCCCTAATCTTGACAAGGAGTTCACCAGGAAGACTATCAGCAAAGTGAACAATGTACGCAGGGCCCCCAGTGCTGATGCCAACCTCTCTGGAGACTTCACCAAGGACGAGATCAAATCGGCTATCAAACACCTGAAGCCACACAAAGCAGCTGGGACCGACAACATCCATCCTGAGTTCACCAGGGTAGCAAGGCCACAGAGTGGCTTCGATCTTTTTGCTCCCTTTGCTTCCGCACGTCCAAGCTCCCAGAGATATGGCGACGAGCCGAGATCATCGCTCTCCCGAAGCCCAACAAGCCGCTGGATGACCCAAAGGGATATTGCCCCATTGCGTGCCATACAAGATCATGAAACGTCTCCTCCATGCGCGCCTCGATCCAGTGATCGACCTAATACTGCCAAAAGAGCCAGCTGGCTTCCGCCACGGAAGGTCCACCGTGGACCAGGTAACCCTCTTCACCCAAGATATCGAGGATTCTTTCCAACGAGGTGAGAAAGCAGGCATCGTTCTCCTCGATCTCACAGCAGCATACGATACTGTCTGGCTCCGTGGACTCCACCTAAAGCTCCTACAGACAATCCCGGACCGACACATGGCGGACTTCATCATAGAAATGTTGACCAACCACACTTCACCCTTCACACCAACAACGGCCAACACAGCAGGCTCCGATGGCTTAGAAATGGTGTCCCACAAGGCTCTGTACTTGCCCAATGCTGTTTAACATTTACATCTACGACCTCCCAGACACGCTGTCCAAGAAATATGGATACGCTGACGACCTAGCCATCCTTCTGTCTAACAAGAGCTGGGAGACAATCGAACTGGGGCTTACGACTGATATGAACACCCTGTCAAGCTACCTGACAAACTGGCGCCTTAAGCTCTCCGTGGCCAAGACCACGTCCACCGCATACCATCTAAACAACCGAGAGTCAAACCACGAACTTAACATCATAGTTGACAACAAAAGACTCCAGTTCCAGGCTGCCCTGACGTACCTCGGAGTCAAGCTTCATCGCACGCTGACGTTCCGCCAATACCTGGAAAACCTGTCTGCCAAGACATCAGCCCGTGTCGCTCTAATACGCTGCCTAGCTGGTACCACCTGGGGTGCCTCAATCAAGACACTGCGCATATCTACCCAAGCATTGGTCTTCTCTGCCACTAAGTACTGCTCCCCAGCCTGGTGCAGGAGCTCCCACACCAAGAAGCTGGATGTAATGCTCAACACCGCCTTATGCAAAGTCTCTGGCTGCTTGCCCGCCACACCAATCAACCAACTACCGATTCTTGCTGGCATCGCACCACCAACCCTGTGCCGTGAGGCGGCTGTATTTGAACTGTCAAGAAAGGCTACTATCGATGAGGACCACCTTTTCCACAAGCTTGCCACAGAGACCCCTCTACGAGCTCGCCTGAAGTCACGACGCGCATTCTCGGAGCATGCCCACCAGCTCCTGCTTTCAACACCCGTCGTGATGTCACAAAACGAATCTGGCTGAAACGTTGCTGGATGGAGGAATGGCAGGCAGCAGATAAATCAAGGTTGCACAGATTTGTGGAGGACCCGGATAACCTATCAGGCATGGACCTCCCTTGCCGGCAGTAGACAATGCTCAATCGTCTCAGGGCAGGTGTCGGCCGTTTCGCTGCGACCATGAAAGGATGGGGACTCAGGGACTCAGCTGTCTACAACTGTGATCACTGTGACCACATCATCGAGTCATGCCTTAAACATCGACCACCCAATGGCGAAGCCGGCATAGCTGTGCTAGACAACAAAACATTAGCATGGCTTTTCTCAACCGAGCTGATGATCTAAAAGTGAGATGCTGTGAAGAAGAAGACCTAAAAATTTAATAAACAAAAGATACCATAACATTCGGCGTAGAGGCATAACAATCGGCCCCAAATTATACAGATTACATTTTCCGTACGACACCGGTCTGGTTTGGGACTCATGTTTGAACGGAAGTTCGGCGGGCCGGTTGTTATGCCTGTACGCCGAAAATTCTATCTAAACATAGCCTGGTCCGTAAACTGCATAAGCACAAAAAATTTGGTAAAATTGGTGATGGTCAGAAAGTGGGTTACCATTTTATGTTAAATGTATATAGGAAAATGATCCCCGGCTCTAAAATCTAAATACCCCCGCCACCCCCAAAACAGAATTCTCTAGCGACATGATCGGCAATTGTACACAGAAAAAAGAAAATATTGGTCGGTAAAAAAAGGCTAAAACGAATGAACTTGAATCGTGTACACAACAAGACCCCCGCGAAACGAAACATTGACGATATGTAAATAAAGCAAGAAGGGAGATAACTCTACGTTTTACTGTTAATAAAATGGTAAAATGTGTTTATTTGCTCTTTAATAGGCAGGAATTATTGTAACTGACTCTTACTAGAACATGTGATAGAATCACTCCCGTCTACAATCGGCGTTTTTTTAAAAAAAATTTATTTTTAATTTTAGGGTTAGAAATCTTTCTAAATAAATAATAAAAAAAGGCATCCGATTGATGACGAGTATGATTCTATAAAATTACTGAAAATGTTATCCTTAAAAATAAATAGATAAAAATTTGTAAAACGTCTTCTTGATTTATTTTTATATCCGCCATGTGTCGTTTCGCGTGTACGGTTAAATTTGCTATAGCATACTGTTTTTAATGTTATTTTATTATTATTATTATTATTTTTTACTAAAACGCTGTTTTAAGTAAAAAAAATATATAAGTTGTTTGGTTGCAATGAAACTGCAATCATTTTACTGCAAATATCGAAAGTAGTGCGCGACGGGCGGAATTTGAAACTGCAACGTGCGCGTTTGGTTTCCCCACAAGAAATCATGTGATAGTGACGTCACAGATAGCTGCACTAGATTTCGCGCGGCGTGACGTCAGTTTGTTATGTGACACTCCGTCTACTACGACCACACGGGATCGAGTGTACCTTAATTCCAGGATTAACTCTTCTCATCTTTTTTTTTTTTTACTGGATGGGGGATAACGCCTCTTACAATGCCGGCAACCTGAGGATGACCATGACAACACTAACCTGGACAACAGCCAGAATAAGCGACATTACCAATTTGCAACCACCGTCAGCATCATCATCAACAACAGCAGCAGTTGACCATTGGTAGGTCATCATATTCGTATTTTCCAACCATCAATTTTTACTTCGATGCTTTTTTTAACAGTCATCTACATTATTCTTTTTTCCTAAAAATATACGCTAACTACATAAGTCTCTAGCAATCAAAAACAAAAAAAAACACAAAAAAAACTAAGAAAAACGCAAAAATATAAAAAGGTACTTCTACAGAATTTGAACCGAACTGTTTTTTTTTTAAATCCTAATCCTAACCCTAACCTAAGTTTTAGGTTTAGTTCGGTAAAAAGTCTGTTCGATTCGGTTCACATTCTGTTGAAGCACCAATAAAAATATTAAATCGAAGTGAAATTTGTATATTATTGTTTTTCGTGAAATACGCACAAATACTTATTCAAAGAAAGACAACCGAATTTTGAATTAGAAACGTTTTAATTATATATATGTATGTATGTATGTATGTATATATATATATATATATATATATATATATATATATATTAGGCGATAAATCACGTGTTTTTATTTTCATTTTACGTATTTCTTGCTGTTGTGTGATCGCACTTACGCTTTATATGAAAACTGCTTCATTTATGTCTTGAGTGAAGTACGCGAGTCACCGGTCTTTTAATCTACGGAAGGCTGAAAGCGCTATAATCAACTTTGAATTGCGCTTTAAAACAAGTCCGGACCTATACAACTTTCTTAACAGTATTTGTTTATTTTTATTATTAAATATAGATCATATTCTTAATACTGAAAAATAAAAATGAATGAGAAAATAAACTACTTTTATACCCACTTGGCATTGCAAGGAAGCATTTTTACTTTCGTTTTTGTTGTTGTAATTCTTCGATAGCTGGGGATTCATTTCAACCTGAACATTTCCGACTGCAATTTACGGCACACACTGGAAATGGCCGAAGCAGTTTACGATTTGAAATCCGCGAATAGAAATGTAAAAAAGCAGACGACACTAGAGCATACGACTGCAAAACCCCAATGAATTTACGGCGGTGACAGAAGCTGTTCAGTCTTACGAAGAACTAATCGCATTCTGCAAAAAAAAAAACGCCTCATGGAAAAACCCCTAAAATGCAAACAGAAATGCACCCTTTTGGTTAGGTTAAGGTTTTAATACTTGAAAAATCTCTCTAAAAAGAAAAGGGCACTTGTGCATTTTAACATCCTCGTGCAAATTTAGTAAGCAATTCTTAACAAGGACGGAACTCTCCTAAAATGAAAACACAATATGTTAAAATGTATAAGTGTCGAAAAGAGAAATAAAGTTGAAGTGTAGTACCTGTTTTTTTTTTTCTGTCCTCTGTCTTTCTAGATCGAGGCAATTTTAATTTTTGCCCCAATTCAGAGCGGAGCGCCCCTTTTTCTGGGAGCTGGAATCCCCCAAATTAAAAACTGACCTTGTGTCTGACGTTGCCCTCATAGGGGAGGCAAGTAAATAGGCACTTACTGATTTAAAGAAAATTATTAAACCCGTTCTTAACACAAAGTGGGAGGGGTTAATTGACCTCAACCTTAAGTCAGGGAAAAAATGAAAAAAAATGTTTCATTTAATGTTAGTACTAATTGACTATTCGGCGATTTCCGTTTGCTTCCGTAAATCGGAATCGGAAACATTAGGGTCCAAATGGGTCTTATTCTATAGAAGTACCAACACATTGAATTAAAGTTCAAATTTATAGACTAAAAATAAAAACAAAGTATAATTTTATTTCAGGACCGCAAATATAATTTGAAACCAATCAATTTGATCTAATATTTATATTACTATATAAATATTATTTGACATTTCGGTTAAAAAATAATAAATCTCAAGATTATAAAGAGAGAAAAAAAAATGTGTTATCCATATTTGTTTGCACCCTAGCACTTTTAAATAACATTAGAGAAGTATAAGCACAATATCTATGTAGGTTAATTCCTATTTCAGTCACGTAAATTATTTAGAGTGAAATTGATTTCGCTATTCTCTCAAACGACTTGTTTTTACTTAAACCATGTTTTAGTAAAAGTTTAAAAGTAATATTGAAAAACAGTTAAATGTTATTTAAACTAGAACATTATGAACTTGAGGTCTCGCTCTTTCTTAGCTATCCTCTTTCTGGACTTATTTATAAAGATGGCACCTTTATTTGTTTGGCCGACTTTTCATTTCGGTGTTTCACATGTACGACGAAACTCGCTATAATTTGGTGTTTTTAGTGTTATTTTATTTATTTATTTATTTTTTAACTTTTGGTTAAGTAAAAATAAGTTGTTTGAGACTAATGCCGAAACCCATTTCACTTTAAATAATTTATTTGATGGAAATAAAGCAATAACTATTTCCCCAGTATTGATTTACTCCTCTCCAGGAGTTAGGCACAAGGTCAGTTTTTATCTTGCCTGGGCAGCTCCGTCGGCATTCCCCGGTAGGGGCGCCTCAGACAGTAAGCAATAAACTTACTCCTCCCCAAAGAGGGGAGGCAAAGCCTGGGAGGGTGGACCTCCTAGAACTGCACAGGACAGACCCATAGACCGGCGTAAATCAAGCCCCGAAGGCCAAGACAATACCAGTCTATGAGATGCAGTATCCATCGGAACAGATACTACACTTTGATCTTAGCCAAAAGGCTATTTCCCCAGTAGCATGCAGAGGGAGAGGGTCGACGCGGCGGGCATCCAAATTAAAGGGGGTGGGGCATCCAATCATATTCTAACTATCTCCCTTTCTCATATTTCTCAGTATTAGGACTTATACTCGTATTTTTGAGGCATGCAATCAAGGACTTGCCCTCGGGCATCACTAGACCTCTGCACACTATTGTAGGGGCGTTGTTTCATTCATTCATTCATTCATTCATTCAATGAAGAACGACGCTCATTCATTTACTTGCACCCGAGAAATGTACTACTTTTTTCTTTCTTTTACCTTATTTCATATTCGAGATTTAAGTAAAATGCCTTTGGAATAATCTAGAAAATTAGTTTCTACTGCAAATGGAACTGTTGGACTATATCTTTCGTCTATTATTGTGAGGATTTAACACAACTACTTTTAAACTTTCTGTTTGTTTTCTGCGAGTTACAAATATTTATTTATTTTTTACAAATATAAAGATCACGTGACTGCGTTAAACGTAGTTACGAGCAGACATCATTTTTTTTTTTAAATATCCGATGAAACAATGCCGTGTTACAATTACAAATAAATAGCAATTTCGTACTCTTCATCTTAATTTCCTTAGGCGATTATTTCGTAAGTAGTCTCTTTTTTTTTTTTTTGCATTGACTGCGTTTTCTTTTTCTCGATCAATTTTTCAATATTTTGTAACCACTGAACCGTGTATATCTCTTACCAACGATCTCCCTACCGTTGTTTTCTGTCTGTGTAGCCCCCCCTCCCCTTCCCGTGAAGGAGGCAATTTACTACCTGTATTAGTGACTAATCAATGAAGTTTCGTATTCTCTTTAGTACTGTGTCGTTCTCGTTTATATTGTTGCAGGTTCCGATGCTGGTGATCGGGTCTCACAACGATTGTTGAGCGACGACACACATTTGTCAAGATCAACTCCGAGGCCGTAGTGAGCTAAACAGTAGAATACCTTTGATGTAAGGGCCGGTCACCGGTGATCGGTCTTACAACTAAGAGAGAGACAGACAAAAATACGTCGATCTCAAAGAAGAAATGACAAACGCAGATGAATAGTGTAAAAATAACAGTCGTTTTTATTGCACCGAAAAAATACAAAAATAACAGAAAGAAAGTTGGAGATACTGGAGAGCTTGTAGCATTTACATAAGTGAACTATTTTCTATCGGTCTACGTGATCTGCAGTAAGATTTGGCTTGCAGATTATGTAACAATCGTCTCTTCACTGCACGAGATTCATACTCAATGAATCGTGTTTTGATGAGCGGAGATCTCGAGTTCCAGCCTGTATTTCAAACAGACAAGACGTATATTCCTGCGCTCTCTACCAGGCCTGCGGTAGATGAATCGAGGGACCCCAGAATAACGTTATTTTGTCTTGTCTACCTTAATCAACCCATTAGTGTAGTATCTGTTCCGATGGATACTGCACGCCTGTCCTGTGTAGTTCTAGGAGGTCCACCCTCCCAGGCTTTGCCTCCCCTCTTTGGGGAGGAGTAAGTTTATTGCTTACTGTCTGAGGCGCCCCTACCGGGAAATGCCGACGGGGCTGCCCAGGCAATTTTTAAATAGCCAGAGTGCTCACCTCTCGAGCGCTGGCTTTTCAAGCCCCACTTTCTCGACCCGATCTTGGGTCACATCTTACTTGTGGGAGTAAGATAAAACTGGCCTTGTGCCTAACTCCTGGGGAGGAGTAAATAAAACCCATTGTACAACTTTCACTTTGTTCTTTTTGGTTTTCCAGTGAATAAATCTGTATACTTCTTTAGTTGTGAAGCCATTCTTTATTTCGTGTGGAATGGTGATCTCGTTTTGCTTATTCTATTTCAGTCAGACATGACCAGACGAATTACTCTTCCAAGTTGTCAGTGTGATTTTTTTCTCGATTTTAAACTCAATACTAAAATTGACTCTCCCAGCTAAAAGCTTCACTGTGAACTAGATAGTAGGAATAGACTGGGTGACATCACCGGGAACTGAAAAGCTGGAAAAGCAGGATGACGTCATTGAAGATTGGATATTGATTTACTCCTCTCCAGGAGTTAGGCACAATGCCAGTTTTTATCTTACTCCCACAAGTAAGATGTGACCCAAGATCGGGTCGGGAAAGTGGGATTTAAAAATTGCCTGGGCAGCCCCGTCGGCATTCCCCGGTAGGGGCGACTCAGGCAGTAAGCAATAAACTTACTCCTCCCCAAAGAGAGGAGGCAAAGCCTGGGAAGGTGGACCTCCCAGAACTGCACAGGACAGACCCATTGACCGGCGTAAATCAAGACCCGAAGGCCAAGACAACACCAGTATGGGGTGCAGTATCCATCGGAACAGATACTACACTTTGATCTTAGCCAAAAGGCCAAGGCCAAGATTGAAGATTGGATAGCAAGGATCCCGTCACATGGAATTTAATGTGGACGTTCCTGAAGTGTAATGAAGGGGTTGTATGGATGTGGCCAAGAGCTGGATCAGCAGGAGGTCGTTGACGGGAACTGGAAAAAATAGGGTTAGGGTTGCCAGATGCAGGAGCAGTAGGATGTTAGCAGGAACAGGAGCCGCAGGAGAATCTCAGCAGGAACAAGGGATACAGAAGGATGCTGCCAGGTGCGTGCAGTGGGACATCAACAGGAACAGGAGAAGCAGACAGGAATCAGAAGGGCATCTCAGGAAGAGGGCAGCAGCAAAAGAGAGAAATTAACACGCTTTGTAGTCTTCTAAACTGAAGAGCGCAGTTTGTTCGCATTTTTGTAGTTTGGGAAAACTTACCCTAAAAAGGGCCGTTTGATTGCTCCTGCTGGGCTTGATGACTGATCAGTTTCATCTTTTGGCTGGGTTCCCCTGATTGATGAAAAATCGGCTAAATATATTGCTGAGCTGGCACATGACGCTGACGTTCCTACTAAACATCAATAACGCTAGTGTAAATTACTGGCCCATAAAATGATAACATTTTGCTGGAGTTTTGGATAATCATATTAGGGTTAATATCGACCAGTCCTTTTGTGTGTTGATTTAGCGAGGAAAAAATGCTGAAAAGTCTTATTCTGGGTCGTTTGTTATATGTAGAAAAAATATGCACCATTTTTGAAAGAAGAATATCAGCAGTAAGGGTGTGGCTTAATGTTGCACTTTTAAAAATAGGAGTGGTGGAAGGCATCACGCCATTTCCTTCAGATGCGGCTTGTAAGTAGCAAAGCTTTTGCTGGCCGCCAGGATATCATGTAGGTGTAAACG
Source organism: Sepiola atlantica (assembly GCA_963556195.1). Taxonomy (NCBI): domain Eukaryota; kingdom Metazoa; phylum Mollusca; class Cephalopoda; order Sepiida; family Sepiolidae; genus Sepiola; species Sepiola atlantica. The sequence goes on from OY744527.1 coordinate 113,894,100, forward strand.
TATGATAGGCTGCACAGAACCTTGTCCATCAGTAAGATAAAACTGGCCTTGTGCCTAACTCCGCGAGGAGTAAATAAACATCAGCTTGGCCTCGGCCTTTTGGCTAAGATCAAAGTGTAGTATCTGTTCCGATGGATACTGCACGCCTGTCCTGTGCAGTTCTAGGAGGTCCACCCTCCCAGGCTTCGCCTCCCCTCTTTGGGGAGGAGTAAGTTTATTGCTTACTGTCTGAGGCGCCCCTACCGGGGAATGCCGACGGGGCTGCCCAGGCAATTTTTAAATGGCCAGAGTGTTCACCTCTCGAGCGCTGGCTTTTAACCCCACTTGCTCGACCCGATCTAGGGTCACATCTTACTTGTGGGAGTAAGATAAAACTGGCCTTGTGCCTAACTCCGCGAGGAGTAAATAAACATCAACCTCTGGAAGATTTGCATAGTCTAAAGAGCATTTTAAGAACTTCGTATAATCCAAAAGAGGTTGTAGCAGCCATCTTTGGGATGTCCTCTGAAGCAACTAAAACCTGGGAATATACCTTGGTTAGGTTGATCTTCAAGAAAATATGTGTCCCTTGAAATGCAGATGTGTGGGAAAGGGTACCATTCTGGCACAGTGTAAGTGTTTAGCTTCTTATTATCCACACAGAGCCAGAATTCTTCTTCACCTGGTTTAGGTACAAGGTGCAGTGGTGAAGCCTATGCACTCTAAACGGGATGAATCACGTTGTCCGCTAGCTATTTTTTTTATTTGTGAGCCAGCTTGTGTAGAGGTAGTCGTCATGGGCAGGATTATGCTAGCTGTCCAGTGTTCTTAATGTGGTGCTGGGTTTAGTGTTCACCTGCATCAGTACTTTTAATAGGCTGTGTTATATCCAGGACCGGCGGGACAGTTATAAAAGTGAGGGCTTCTCCTAAAAAGGGGGGGGGCGGTTAAACATATGTATACAACTTAATTATTGATGACCGTAAAGTGGGGGGAGGGCTCCTGATGCCGCCGTCCATGATGTCTTTGTACTGATTCAGGATCTCCGGACATTTCAGGTCATGGTGGGTTGCAGTGCTAATCCCAGTTGAATTCAGACATGTCGGGATCCATGTCACTCTGATATTTCTCATTTTATTGAACGTCGTCCTTGACATCATGTGGACGTCCAAGTTGGAATGTGTAAAAAATCAGCACTGAGTAAGGGTGTCCTGACATATGACCATGTGAAATCACATCTCATATTGATGTTTAAGGTTAGTGTCCTGTTTTTATGTCCAGAGTCTCAATGAGATGAGGTTCACGGCAAGTCTGTGTTGATCAGTGGAATGACAATGATTACCACACATGGGTGTCGACCAGAAATTTCAGTCCATTATTTCAGTCCCATACATAGAAGAGACAATTCTGTGCACAAATATCAGCTGGGCTTGTCATTGCTGCCTGTCAGTTTGTTGATTTCCCTGGGCCTTATTATGCTTGCAGAGAGGTTGGCAGTTCCGAGCTCGATCACCGTAATGTTGGTGGAACTAATACTTGTCCATGTTGGTTTGACGTCCTTAGGTTGAACTGCAAGATCGGCTATTGTTCCTCCCAAAGGGTGATGGGCTCTGATGCCTTTTTTTCACAGAGAGAAGGAAAGCCTTGCATCTGTGATTTGGTCTTCAGACATTTTGTAAAAGCTCAAATCATCCTCAACCTGATAGACATTCTGGTAAATCTTCAAGTAGATCCAATCGGCCAATGGGTCCAAGAGAGTATTGTCTGACATTGAGGCAAGGATCCGTGTTATTGTTGTGGATAAGTGATCCATCCATAGGCTGCGCAATATGGGTTCCATCATGATGTGTTGTCCCAGGCGTTTTTTTATAAATCGCAGGAGCTTCAATGGAATCCTGTCACCTCTGGTGACCTTTTTTTTAAAACAGTCTTGTATGAGGTTTTCAGCTGAACAACTAGTCCGCTTGAGTATGGACTCTCTGAGGTGGGTATAGGGTAGAGACTCTGGGTTGTTGATAGGATGTTGTCAATCCCCATCGAAGATGGAAGGTGCTAGAACCTAAATGAGCAGGCATGAATTACTCTTTGTCAATTACAATGTCTGATTAGTCCATTTGTAAACCTGAATAACAAAACAGAAACATGGGATTACTAATAAGGGACATTAGGTAACACTCCAATAAACTACAATCCTATAGAACCTGTACCACTTTGTATGTTTGTTGACCACCTTTGAGTTGCGAATATTGTCTCGAGTTGGATGACTAGTTCCGGGTGTTTATCATGTTATATGGCGGTAAATGCACCAGAGAAGCTGATACATTGATCTCCTGTTCATCTGTGTGTTCTGCCGTCTTCTTTGCCGACTGTTGCCCGTGTGTATCGCATCAGGGTAACTACTTGTTGCAGGGTCTGATGCTGGTGATTAGTCTTACAACGATTGTTAAGACACAAGACAAAATACGGCAATGACAAAGAAAGAATGACAAACACAGAACAGTGTAAAAATAACAAGTAGCATTTATTGCATCAAGTACAAAAATATCAGGGATCAAAGGTCTGTGTTTGAACTGCTGGCATTGCAGGAAAGGTGACTTCTCTGAGGAATAAGGTCTACTTAGTAGGTCGGATCGAAGTGACTGTTTTGTTTAGTGGAGAGACATCTCCGAAAAGTCTCCCCGTCTAGGACGTCTCAAAAGTTGGAGATATGTCTCAGGTAGGTCTGGTTGCAGTGGTCGTCTCTGAGGTTGAACAGATGCCTGATGCCGAGCTGATCGACATGGAAGTTTCTCGGGTAGGTCATTTCAATGTAGATATCACTAAAGGCTGGAGTAGCAGCTTTGGCAGGTCTGGACAGGAGGATGTCGCCATGAAACGACAGCTGGGTGGGTCTGATTAGGAGGACATTTCAGAAATCTGGAGCAGCAAGAGGTCTTAGAGAAAGATGGAATACGACTAGTAGTTTATGAAAGGTTGCCCTGAAAAAGGCAGAGGGTTCGCATTAAGTAATTTGTATTGTCCTGAAAAGAGCAAGTTTATCACATTGAGTGAATTGTGAAAAGTTGAAAAGGGCAGGTTTGTTTTGAGATGAATGGTGGCTGCTGCTGGGCTCAATGACTTCACAGAAAGTGGGTCGCAATCGGATGCAAGGGAGTCTCCTGACCCCTAGGCTAAAGCGTTTTTTGACAAAGAACCTCTATTAATATTTAAAACATGACAGTTGACAACATGAGTCTCACTACATATTTATTAATAACATCATGATTATTAATACAATTTAACTTAATTTATATCGATTATCTATTATGGAGACTAGTCTTTCAATTGTGACAATATGTCGTGGCCCTGGGAATTGTTCACTGTCGTATTCTGTGTGGCTCTTCACCAAACATGATCCATGTTCTATCTCAGGGGCCACAGGTGTTGCATTCATTCTGATCAGTTGTTCCATCATTAGCTCTGCGCCGATGTTGTGAATTTCAGATCCACAAAACTGTGATAGTGACGTCGCTGCTATGGTACATTGTGGGCTAAGTATCTGATGGCATTACCTCTGCTTCTGTCAGAGAAAGTGTTTGGTTCCAGGGACAAAAAGACGAGTCTGCGAACTTAAAAAAAAAATGACTGGGTACAGAATAAACAAGAAATTTTTGTTCTTTATAAAAATATAATTTATTCATAACATTCCATTTTATCAGCCAAATGCTGCTACATGATATTTGGCTTCTACAAAGTTTGTAGCCTTTTAGACACACATCTGCTGTAGTCATTCTCACTGGAAAAACTAAATTCTAAACTGTAAGGGGTCTCTATCACTCAAAAATACCCATTTCTCTGTAAAAAATTCAATCATTTTTTTTTCTTGAACTCCTGGAGAACACCGGTCAGGTACAGCTCTGAACAACTGTCTGAACAGGTAGCTTCACAATTTAAAACAAAATCAACAAATTTTTCTGGACAGTTGGCATGTGCAGATATTATGGCATGATAATTTTTGGTCTGTTTAGAAGATAAACATTTCAAAATGGTGCTATTCCATTTGACGTCTGCCATGTTTTGCCCTCATGCAATTTGATTCTCCTGACAGTTAATTTGGAAGAATCCACTAAAGCTAAACAAAGAACATGAGCCAACTTTTTTGAGAAATAGATGTCGAACAGGGAGATAGTCAAAAAGGCTTCTGTATGTGAGGACGTCTCATGCCACATTCCAATTAGATGTTTTATGAAGCCGGCAGAGAGAGAGTGACAATATCATTTTTATGGAGCTTATCTTGTCTCCACAAGAAACAATTCATGGTCAAGCAGTTAAAGATAAGGTTTACATTTCGAACCTTGTTCATAAATTCTCTCTAAATATTGTATTGTACTTGACAGTAATTGTAATCTTTTTTTTTTTCAATTTTCTTATTTTTTTGTTTTTGCTGGAGATGGAGCATCCTACCAGATGCCAGACGTTCACCTACTATTTCAGAGACTCCAACCGAGAGATCTTTTTAGAATTCTAACTGTCCCCTTGAGTGCAATTGTTTGGATCTTTCTTTGCCAGGTAGATTACATTTTTTTTTATGAGCCCAGTAGCTTCTATGATTACTTGAAAAATGGAGATTTTCCTAAGAATCTAAAATATTGCCATATAAGTGCATGTGATTATCAGGAGGTGATAATTGGAAGGATTGTTTCTATGAATGGGTTATGATTGTGTTTAGTTATAAAAAGTACGATAAATAAGGGATGACCAGACCCCTCCTCCTTTCTCTCTCACTTTTAGGGACCTGTGCCTAATTGTTAATGTATTTTCAATTTATTGCAAATAAATAATTCAAATCGTATCTGTTTTGTCTGAGGAGACCATCCTCCCAGGCATTACTCCCTCCTTTCAAAGACGCAGATGGTTGATTGCGTTTCATTGCCTCTTTTTGTAGGGAAGAAGGTTATTTGCTATCGCTTAAGGCACCCTCATCCTTGAGGGAATGCTGATGGGAATGATCAGGCTATTTTTGAAGTCGGCCCAGAGTTACTCTTTTCGTTTGTGCTGGGTTCCTATGATAAACTGACCCTGTCAGAGGCACTTAAACAAAACCTGCCTTTTTAGATGAGGACTTAAGTGTAGTATCTGTTTTGTCCTATTTAATTGCCTCTACATGACGGCAAATTTAGACACAAGTTCCTTTTGTAATGTGGAGGAAATCTAGCTCCCTCCAAAAAAAGGGCATTCTCATTGGGACAAAAAAAAGATTTGTCTCAGTCTAGAAGGATTTCACGTCTTTATTTACAGACGGATCTATAGATAAGAACACAACAGGATGTGCAGCTGTACATAAAAACCAAACTATCCAACAACATCTTCCTAAAGAAACATCTATTTTCAGTGCAGAATCTAATACCATAGATTTAGCACTCAATATTATCTCTCAGAGTAAAAAGAAAAACTTCATTATTCTTTCAGACTCCTTATCATAATTAATAACATTGACAAATAGAAATCTGGATAAGCCACTGATCATCAAACTATTATGTAGAATAACATCATTGCTGAACACCAAGGAAATTAAATTTTGTTGGCTCCCAAGTCGCATAGGAATTTGAGGAAATGATAAGGCTTACACAGCAGCCAAAACCGCCCCAAAAGAGCCCCTCAACAACAAATTTAAATTTCTATACACAGATGTGAAGACTAACATCCAAGCATATATCCGTAAGAAATGGCAGTCTAGATGGAGCAGTAATACATTCAATAAATTGTTGACAATACAACCTGATCTAGGAGAATGGAGACAGGGCTGTAGAAAGTCACAAAGGAAGGAAGTTATCCTCTCTCAACTCCGTATTGGCCACACAAAAGCTATTCATTCATTTCTGTTTAAGCAGAAGGAGACACCATTATGTGCGATTTGTCAAGTACCATACACAGTGAAACACTTTATGTTAGAACATGTTGATTTTGCTCCCATGTGGCGAAAACATTACAATGTTGGTACTATGAAGGAACTATTTAAAGACATCAGAGTGGAAGACATAATGTCATTTCTGAAATTGGTGGATTTATACCCCAAGATCTAATATCTATAAGTTTAATAAACCAAACTTCCATAGGAAAATAATTAATCAATTGCAGACTTTTTACTCCAGAAATATACACATATAAAAGAAATTCATCCAAATCTGTTAAACATTTAAAAATATTATGAACCTCAAGCATAAAAATCCTTTTACCAATATGAATGGAGTCGGCATTAAATAACCCAAAAGGGTTGATATGCCGTAAAACAAAACAAAACCTCCACTGACTGAGGATAGAACGTATACTACATTTTGATCCTAAGGCCAAACAATCTCCGGAGGAAAAGGGGACCATACTCTCAGGCTTTGCTTCATTGTCTATTGCCTAAGGCACGCTCATTCATGATAGACTCTACAGGTATTTTGTTTCCATCCTGATTGCTCTTTTTGGGGAGCTGGATTTTCTCCACATTAAGAACCGAACGTGTCTAACTTTGCTTTCAGTGTAAGATAAGTAAATAGTGACACACCAGCCTCGCAATGGTTCTTTATACTAAATATTCTGAACTTCTGATTAATACTTTAGGAATCTCCAAAGTGTTTATTATTGTACTTGGCCTTTTGGCCAAGATCAAAGTATAGTATATGTTCCGATGGATACTGCACGAGACTGGTCCTGTGCAGTTCTAGGAGGTCCACCTTCCCAGGCTTTGCCTCCCCTCTTTGGGGAGGAGTAAATTTATTGCTTACTGCCTGAGGCGCCCCTACCGGGGAATGCCGATGGCGCTGCCCAGGCAATTTTTAAATGGACAGAGTGCTCACCTCTTGAGCGCTGGCTTATCTAATCCCACTTTCCCGACCTTGTGTCACATCTTACCTTGTGGGAGGTAGATAAATAACAGTAATAATGCTAAGTAGCAGGTGGTTTAAAAGCACACATCAACCATAATACTTGACTTTGGCTTATAAACTTTAATTCTAGAAATTACTTTTGAGGTGGAATTTAAAAAAAAAAAAGAAAGCTTCAATATCATATTTGAATAATTTCCCACAGTTTCATGTTGGCCTGTTTGTTTTCGATTAAGTATACTCCTATCATATTCGGTTTAACATCCATTTCCATACTGGCATGTGCTGGACGGCTTTTAGAAATTGACTTCTAAACGAACCTATCTCTACCACGTCTTTATTTATCCCTCCTCCTTTCAAGTCCAGCCTTATCACTTTGTCCCATGTTTTCTTTGGCCTACCCCTTTCAACTGAATCTGTTATCTCAACTGTTCTACATCTGCTAAGCCAATAGCTCTCATACATTATTTCAGTGTGGCTATACCATCGATATTTCCTGTACTGTCCAGATTTAATCTTCCTCTGAGGTCATCAGATCTTAGCCTGTCTTTAAAACTCGCATTACGCTTTCATCTTTATAAACAAGCCCATAAAGAGACTAAGGAAGGAAGATAACTCAAGTTCTTAATTTTTTTTGTTAAAGAAAGAGGAAATATTTTTTTAGGGTAAAATGCAAAACCAAAGAAAAAAAAATGTTTTTTTTTTTTTGTTGAAAATTTTTCAATCAAGAAAATGGTAAAGTAATGTTCACATAATACATTCACTAAAATCTGTACCCCTACCAAAAAATACCAACAACAGAGAAACATACGGAATATCTGGTAATGTATTTTCAACCATCGAATCCTTTCTCGCTGATAGGTCTAGAAAAGTAGTCATTGTTGGGCAGAAGTTTTCTTTTTTTTCAATTTTCTTATCTTTGTATTTTTGCTGGATGCCAGACATTCACTCGCTATTTCAAGGACTCCAACCAAAAGATCTTTTTAGGATTCTAACCGTCTCTTTAAGCACAATTGTTTGAATCCCTCTTGCATTTGGTTCACCGGGTATATTCACCAGGTAGATTTTGAAATTATTTTTCATGAGCCCAGTAGCTCTTATGATTACTGAAATGATGGAGATCTTCATAAGATTCCAATTTCTTTCCATGTCATACATAATACCTTTATATTTAGTTATCTTCTCCCTCTCAGCTCTATTTAAGCCAGCATCATTAGAGACACTGACTTCAACTAAGGTTGCTACTCTCTTTCTTGTCTCATATCACTATGTAAGATTTAACACAGTGTATCAATGCTGGCATGCCTCATGAATCTATTCTAGGCCCAACCCTCTTCCTCATCTTCGTTAATGATCTTCCACAGCATATTCTGATATAATTTATTCACACCTATGCAGACGACAATTGTCTATGGTAACACCTCGAAGAGCATTGATGATCAAGATCTTGTGAATTTTATCTCTTCTATCTATTTTATTTAGAGCACGTGGCACAATGGGGAAAATGTGGCTTGTTACTTTTAACATCTATAAAATCAAGTTTCCCTTCTTTCACCAACAATACCCAGATCCTTATTTTGTCTCAGCCGAAATGAATGGCCCTCTCCTTCAGGAAGTCGCCTTTGTTTTAATAAGCTCTTAGGACTGACTTTCACTGCAGATCTAAAATCGAAGGCATATATCCAATCTGTTGCTAAGGTTTTCTGAAAAGATTGTTGGATCATTCTACTGCTCCAGAAAGCAATTGACTCATGATGCAATTCTTTTATTATATAAGAATAAGATACGCCCTAAGATGAACTACTGCTGCCACATCTTGGGAGGTGCTGCTCAGAGCGCTCTTTCTTGCCTGGACAGAGTAAAATCGATTTCGAAATCTAGTGGAGGATTTCTTTTCTCTACAGCCTCTTTTCTTATAGAAGAGACGTTGCTTATTGGAGATGCTCGACTGAGCTCTAATCTCTGGTTCCTCCTTTCAGAAATCGACTCTGAAACTTCTTGGTTTTTCTTTCTCATCAAACCTTTCCTGAAGTTCATACATTAGAATCATTGCTCTTTCTGCTTCTCGTAAAGTCAGTTCTCTCTATCGCTCCAAACACTTTCTCACACCTGAAGCTATTCTCTATCTCTACAAATCTACTATCAGACCATGTATGGAGTACTGTTGTCATATTTAGACTGGTGAATCTCTGTTCCATTTGAGGGTTGTTGATAAGGTGCAGAAACGTATCTAATTTGATTGCCCACACCCTTCCTTCTTCTCTGCACCCTGTCTCTCTCAGACATGATGTTGCTCATCTCAGTCTTTTTTATTACTATTATGGCATGTGTTCTTCAGAATTGTGTGATCTGTCCCCTGCTTCCTTTGTTCCAGCTCGTTTGACTCGTTGGTCTAGTGGTCTCCATCAATTATCTGTTTTGATATCTTTGTAATACAGCTTCCTATTCCAGTAGCTTCTGCAGGCTTGTGGAACTCTCTTCCTGCTGACTGTTTTCCTCCTACCTATAGCCTTGGTCTTTTCAAGACTAAGGCCAATAGGCATCTCCTGTCTTTGCAATAATCATCTTTTGTTCTTGTTAGCTCCTTGCATCAAGTCGCTTCATGCCTTGTCTGGAGCGATTTCCATAAAAAAACAAAAAAAAACAGCCCCTGTGGTGGTTGGGTCACACGATAACTAATCAGTCTCCAGGGGATACTAATTAAAGGACTACTTTCAGAATCTTTGGGATTTGCACAGCAGTCACAAAGAGCTTTTAGGTACCAACGAAGAAAGACATCTTCTTTCTTGACCCGGTCAACTTGACTGATCCAACCCTTATCCTTGAGTTGCTTTTGGCCTTAATACATGGTGACTTATTAGTTCGGGGCTTGATTCCGTCGGTCTGTGGGTTTGTCCTGTGCAGTTCTAGGAGGTCCACCCTCCCAGGCTTTGCCTTCCCTCTTTGGGGAGGAGTAAGTTTATTGCTTACTGCCTGAGGCGCCCCTACCGAGGAATGCCGACGGGGCTGCCCAGGCAATTTTTAATGTCCAGAGTGCTCACCTTCTCGGGCGCTGGCTTTTCAAGCCCCACTTTCCCGACCCGACCTTGGGTCACATCTTACCTTGTGGGAGTAAGATAAAAATGGCCTTGTGCCTAACCTCCTGAAGAAGAGGTAAATAATATTAGTACTCCTTAATACAGAAATATAAAACCCATTTCTTTATTTACTTTCCTTAACACTGTCACACATCAATAAGATCTGTGTAAGCATCATCTTTTTCATGGCAGAAAATGATGCGACGTCATGCCGTGTCATGTTTTATGAAGCTATTTGGTGATTGTTTTTCTATTGTTGCTACTTCTTGGTAGAGGTAACCTGACTTTCAGACAACCCTGTATACCATTTGAATAAATGAATCTTGAAATAAATAGACAAATGCATGCTTACATTTTATGACAAGATTTTCGAACCGTTCTTGTTGATAGGAGTAACAAGACACCCCATACATTAATAGTTTTTTGTTTTTTATAAGAAGACAATGCCATTCATTAAACCGATGTTTGCATTTTTATTGTGCACTAAATTTTATTTATTTGAGGTTAAATTCAATACATTTTTTTTTTTAAGTCTAAAATTACTTCTGAGGCTGAGAAAAGAGAGTGTGTGACTTGTTTTATAGGGAGTCAAATCACGCGTGGTCAAGCTGACCTGTTGATCTCTGATTGGCGTGAATCTTCGGCCAACGTGCTTTCACGAGATAACCTCTTCTTTATCTCAGAGACGAAGAAGGGTTGAGCAAACAGAGAAAGAAAAGAAGTTGCAACAAATACCCCTTGGCCGGCAGTAGCATCTGCTACAGCTTATTCTACGTTTATAAACATTCGGTTGCGTGTGTAGTCTGCTTAATAGCAGTTGATTTAGTTACGATTGGGCTGCCGTAGTGAAAATAAGACTTTCTGTGATCTGAGAGTAAATCATTTTGTAAATAAATCGTTTTCTTGTCAACCTGGGAAGCATGTACTGCTAGTTTTGAATAGCAATTGTTTAATACTGATGATGATGATGATGATGATTATTAGTATTAGTATTATTAGTATTAGTATAAGTATTATAATTATTATACTAACAACAACAACATAAACATATATTAAATGAAATCTATGATTATTAATGTCTCGAGTGGAAAACACATGAGACTTAAATAACGTTTACGATGTAAAATTCTTACTTAACCCGAAACCGTTTTTTTTTCTTTCTTTTAGTTAATCATATTTGATGAATTCTTATTTTAGTCACGTGAATTATTGAAAATGACGACACTTCAACAGTTTTTTAAACCTTAACCCTAAACAAACTCTAACCCAAGTTTTAGGTTTAGTTCGGTAAAAGTCGGTTTGGTTGGGTTCAAATTCTGTAAAAGCACCAAAATAAGATGAATTTAGGTAGGATTTCGGCACTATTCCCAAACAACTTAGGTAGGATTTCGGCACTATTCCCAAACAACTTAGTGTTACTTAAAACCATGTTTAAAAAGAAAAGGGGGAAAAAAATTATTATAAACAGTATTTCATAGCTAGTTGACTCCTCGTCTGTGAGACAGGTTTAATTAGGGTTTACTTGTAGAAAAATGGCGTCCATGTCAAAGTTGTAGTTTCGGGAACTGGAAATGTCATTCAGTAGTCTCCCTTTCGACCCCTTCCCTTTGCACTTCAATCACTAAATGGGAAGTATCTTTTTGCTAATAATTAGCGTGTAATTGTAATAATCACAATCACTAATAATCAACTCTCCATGTAAATCAACACTCAGCAATATAGCATTTATTTTGATATAAAATGCATTTTCTTTTTACTTTCCCTGATACTTTCACCAATACTTTCTATGATGCAATTAAATAAAATGATTGCAAGCTATCTTATTATTATTTCTTGAGTTAAAAAGAAAAGAAAAGAAAAGAAAATGCGGTTGAATTTTTTTTTATTTGTGACTAAATTTGAATTAGTTATGGGCTGACATGTGCCCGCGTCTATAAACTCAATTAACCCGGTCAGAATCTAATTCACTTCAGAACAATGCAGCGAGCGTAGGCAAGATAATCTCTATATTAATAAAATTGTGCAATCACTTCTTGTGTGTCTGTTGGATGCACTTTTTTCTCACATCTACGTGACTTACTTACTTTATTTATTTACTATTTTCTATTGAAAAAGAAAATTCGATTATAAAGTACTACATAAAGTACTAAAACGAACTTTAAAAGATAATTAGGAAATTAAGTCTATCAGTATGCATTTCGATTGTTGACTCCAGAGTTATTAGAGTGATCACCTTTTTTTTGATGATATTTCACCCCAAACAAGGCAGGACGCCACTGTAGACGTAAGGGGCTACTGAGAATTAGGGAGTAGATTTAGGATGTCATTCTAAGTTGGGAGCTGTGCAGTGAGATGTCTGTTTATATTAGTTTTAAACATCTGCATGTCAGTACTGCCGGGGAGCAAAGAGCAGGGAAGGAGTTCCAGAGGCCAGCAGCACGAGGAAAGAAACTATTGGAGTAGAAGGCTCTCCGGCATCTGGGGGACCTCCACAGTGAATGGATGGTATTTAGCTGATTGTCGAGTTGGTCTAGTGAATTTACGTCGAGGGGGCACCAGAGTAGCCAGTTTATCGGAGCACAATCCATTGAAGTATTTGTAAAACAAACACAAGGATGCTACATTGTGGTGATGGGACAGGGGCTAGAGCTTGGTTGACAGTTAGGGACCTATTAAGTTGCTACTCTTTTTTGGACCTTGTCAAGGAGGGAGAGAATAGTAGATGATGCACCAGCCCAGATGTGACAACAATACTCCATGCATAGGTGGATGGTGGCTTTGTAGAGATACAGGATAATGTCAGGTGTGAGGAGTTTACTAGCACGGTAGAGGGAGCCTACCTTCTTTGCTGCAGCCTTGGCAATGTCTTCAATGTATTTGTTCCAATTCATGTTACCTGTGAAGGTTAGGCCGAGGAGTTTGAATGTTGAAGGTAGGGTGTTATTTGCCATGACAATCGGTGGTTGAGGAGGTTTCTTGTAGTTATTGAAGGAAAGGAGCTTTGTCTTTGCGACATTAAAAGTTACCAACTATTTATGATCTCAATCCACTACAGCCTGGAGGTCATTTTCTAAGGATTCAGCCATTGCCTCGGATGACATCCAAGTTATCTCCCCTGAATCATACTGGAAATTAAAAATCTAATTCCGCATATGTGAGGGATTTAGAACAAGGTTCTCTCTCTCTTTTCTGACTTGGCTTCAAAGCCATCAGACGTATCTTAGATCGCCTGCCATCTTTGCATAACTTTCAAAACTCTGACACTGAGCTCATCACAGTTGCAGTCCTACAAACTACCTTAGGATATTAGTCACTGAGATTTCCAAACTAGTTCACACACATGTAAATAAGATGTACTTATACATTACTCATGCATCTATCTATAATCTGACTCCGGCAACACATGTCTTTATCTATTTTATTGGGACTTTTTAGAGTACGTGTGTCTCTTCTTTTCAGTTCTATATCATGTTACTGGTTATCCTCTCTCAACTGGTTATCCTCTCTCAACCTACCAGTAATTTTAATTTCCAGTATGATTCAGGGGAGATAACTTGGATGTCATCCGAGGCAATGGCTGAATCCTTAGAAAATGACCTCCAGGCTGTAGTGGATTGGGGTCATAAATGGTTGGTAACTTTTAATGCTGCAAAGACAAAGCTACTTTCCTTCAATAACTACAAAAAATCTCTCCAACCACCGATTGTCATGGCAAATAACACCCTACCTGAGCGTTCAACATTCAAACTCCTCGGCCTAACCATCACAGGTAACATGAATTGGAACAAATACATTGAAGACATTGCCAAGGCTGCAGCAAAGAAGGTAGGCTCCCTCTACCGTGCTAGTAAACTCCTCACACCTGACATTATCCTGTATTTCTACAAAGCCACAATCTGCCTATGCATGGAGTATTGTTGCCACATCTGGGCTGGTGCATCATCTACTATTCTCTCCCTCCTAGACAAGGTCCAAAAAAGAGTTACAACTTAATAGGTCCCTAACTGTCAACCAAGCTCCAGCCCCTGTCCCATCACCGCAATGTAGCATCCTTGTGTTTGTTTTACAAATACTTCAATGGATTATGATCCGATAAACTGTATGCAATGAAAATAGATGAGAACTCGGATGTGGACAAAGTATATTTTGATAGCGAAGCTATTGTGGTTGTTCAGAAGTTTTATTACCTTGATGATAAGATTGGAGAACAAGATGGAGCAGGTGCTAGTGGGATGGCAAGAGAGAGTAGTGGATGGAGTAAGTTCAAGGAACTTCTGCAATTGGTAATCAGCAGAGTATTACCATTGTCGACCAAGGGAAGAGTCTATTATGCATGTGTACGCAGTATGATGATATATGGAAATGAAACCTGAGGACGTGTGCTGCATGGAGAGAAATGATATGAGAATGGTACAATGGGTGTGTAATGTGAGTCTTATAAGGAGATGTGTGCAGAACAGGAGACGTTGATGATACGGCTATATTGAAAGAATGGAGGTAAGTTCTTGGGTCAGTAGATGTAAAATAGTTGAGGTAGCAGGTTAAGTCTACAGGGGAAGGCCAAGGAAAACATGGGAGGAAATGAAGAGAATGGATTTGAGATAAATAAAGACCTGGGCAGAGATAGGTTAGTTTGGAAGTCAATTTCTGAAAGCCGTCCAGTGCATGGTAGCATGTAAAACAGACGTTAAACCAAATATGATGATGATGATGATGATGATGATTTCAGAATTCTATTTAAAACAATGATAATTAAGTACCCCCCCCCCCCCCCCAAAAAAAAAAACGGCATAGATTTAAAAAACAAACACCCGAAACAAAAACGAAGGTAAGACTCCTGAGCAACGTTGGTTATGTACAGCAAATACATTTAAGCTAATTTAAATTTTAGAATATTGTTTTACGATTTAAATAGTTTTGAACAAAGCCTATCATGTTTATAGAGGGGTGGAGGTTCAATTTAAAACATATCTTATGTAAATAGAGAGTTTGTCCGTCTGTTCTTCCGTCTGTTCTTCCGTCAGTCCGTCAGTCACAATTTTTTAAAACCTAATAAATACATTACGGAATTTGTCTCATTTCGAAATATTAGAGATCTTAACTACTGTTAAAAATGGAGAATATTGCATTAATAGTAAATAATAAATTCCCAACAAATAAAACAGATGCCATGACCTGAAATCGAAACGGAAACCTTGAGATCTTCAGTCTGAGATTCTACCAACTGAGCTTAAAACATTATCTTAACAAAATAATTATAGCTTTGGTGTAATATCATAGATATATGATGTATGTCATGTTTCAAAACATGAATTCACACATAAGCGATAATAAAAAATAAATAAATATTATCAATAGCAATAGAAATTTTATTTTGCTTTAACTACATATTGTATGTAGTTCTTTCACAATTATATATAATATATAATCCTCCCAGCCTAGCAAAAATATTCGCCCTGAGGGAGCATATATTTACTAGTAAAATTAATTTAAATGTTTATTTGGAAGATTTTATTGCGTCAAGCTTCTACTATGGAGTAATCTTACCTGAAAATCAGAATTTAAAATACTGATTGTATTGACAACGATCTATAAATGCTATAATTTTCTTGTTCAAGATTGTTATCTTTCAAATACAATAAATTGTTAACTAATAAAAATAGCTGGAAATAATTAAAAAATGCTTCCTATTAATCCAAGTTGAATGGGTTTCAATATTACTCTCAAACAACTTATTTTATCTAAAATCATGTCTTAGTAAAAAAAGAAATAACAGTTATAGCAAGTTGACTTGTACACGTAAACTAGTGAATAAAAACTTATGTTTAGAGAATTTTTTTTCAAGAAGACAACCAGCAAGTGAAGTAAGTAAAATCATAATATCTTACCAAGGAAGATAACCACTACCACTTTATTTAATTTTTTTTAATTGAATAAAAGGTAGATGTGGGGCTTGGGAGAATTGCCTCCATTGGTTAGATATTATGAATTTGTTTACTTCTTGTAGAAAAAGCAAGCAAATAAAGCCATATAATATCTTTAAAAAAAATTGCTACATTTTTATTCATTAGTTCGTGTGTATAGTAAACTTGCTATAACTAACATTGAATATTATTTTTTTTTTTTTTACTAAAACATAATTTTAAGTAAAAGTAAGTTGTTTGGGTGTAATATCGAAATTTATTTCACTTTAAATAATTGATGCTTTTAAACTTACCTCAACAATACCATACAAACTAATTAAAAATATATAAATGTGTTTTTCCAATTTATAAAAAATTTTTTTCTCGAAATAAAAGATCTTAATATCATCATCATCATCATCATCATCATCATCTGTTTAACGTTCATGTTGCATGCTTGCAGGCATTGGACAGCTTTAAGAAATTGACTTCCAAACTGGCCAGGTTTTTATGTATCCCTCTTTCTCTCATCCATTGTTATCACTTCCTCTCATGTTTTCCTTTGCCTTCCCCTGTGAACTGGACCTACTACTTTCTACCAAGAACTCACATCCATGTTTTTAACGTGGCCATACCATCAAAGTCTCCTGTTCTGCACACATCTCCTTATACTGTCCAGATTTTATCTTCGTCTGAGCTCATCAGAACTAAGCTTGTCTTTAAGATTCACAGTACACATCCATCGTATCATTCTCATATTATTTCTCTCCATGCAACGCATGTCTTCAACCCTCATGGCCAGGTTTCACTTTCATACATCATCACACTGTGTAGATATGCCTGATAGACTCTTCCCTTGGTTAACAGTGGTTATACTCTACTGGTTAGTAATGGCAGAAGTTTCCTGAACTTACCCCATCCACTCCTAACGCTTGCAATTACAATCTGTATTAAAAAAAGAAAAAGAGACCCAGATTTCTGTATGTTTGCCAGTACTAATAATGATCTTATTATTTAGTGTACATAGTTTTTTTTCCTTCTTTTTGATTATAACTTTTATTATAAATATATGATCATCTGTTTTTTTTTTCTTTTCTACTTCCTTTCTCATTTATTCATTCTATCTATTATTGTTATTGTTCTTTTCATTTACATAACAAGAAGCCGGGTCAGTGGTCCCGGGATGTTTTCTTTTATTGTAAAAGACAATAGAAACTTTGTTTCAATTGTACTATAGGGACGGTTTGAATATCTCGCTTATTTTGTTTTTTTTTCCGCCCACATTAATTGTTAGTCTTGAATTGTATTTCTTGTCTATAGGAAATGTTTGAATAAAAAGACAAAACAATTTCTACAAATTCAACTTTCTATTCATTATTTCTTTGTTGGTTGATTGGCAATCGTAAAATACATCTTGTAGATCGGTCATCAGTGATAAACTGGTTTCCAAAAGAAAACTGCTTCTGCCTTGAATGCGATGTCGTGCTAGGTACCATAAACATTGCTAACTAAATGCTACATCCATCATGTAACATTGACGCTCAATATCAGCCAATGAAAATCGTTCCAGCAATTGCATTGCTTGTATTCAAGGCATCTGCCAGGATACATCTGTTGTTTCAGAATTTTTGAGACGAGGATTGATAGTTTGTATCATTTTAATTATTCGAACTACTGTTGGAGTCTTCGATGTTATTCTCACAACGTTTCGGCTGATGTAACCTCCGGCCTTCTTCAGGTGTGTTTTGTCGAACTCTGGAATCTGTGTGGAATTTCGAACTGAACCCCTTATTTAATCATGGGGGTAGATTGTTCTCGTTCCGTCAGCCATGAGCGGGTAGAAGTTTTAAGTAATTCGTAATTATATTCTTAGTATCGCCTGTAGTGAGGATTGAACCTTCAACTTCCAGACGACTGTCACTTAGAACTAATTACACTTCGCTCTTCTATCTGTTGCGTCACATGTTCTGTGGTCTTCCCCTGTTCCATTAATCAGCTCTTTTGAACCAAATCTATGTGGAAGTCTTTTTACTGCTTCAGTAATGTATTTTATTGCCTTCATCTAAATACATTGTATAAAGTTCTTCCTTTGCAAGTTAACAATAAGAATGTCCGTGGATTCTGAATTAAAGTTTTTATAAGGCTTTTGTTTATAGACGATCCGCCTCCAAACATTTAGGCAGAAAAGTAAAATCCAAATGTCGGCCCCCACAAATCTAACACAAGACATATATAATGCAAAGAATGTTTATTTGAAATAATAAAAGGTAACAGACTTATCAAGATGATGATAATATTTATATGCATATATACAAGCTTACACAATGATAGTAATTTAAAGTAAGAGAAGAGTTAACGAATAGACACCCAGAGAATTTAAGTACTTATGTAGTCAATCCAGAGTATTTACAGCGAATCTCGAGTCATTCCTGGAAATGGACGAAGCAGTTTACGATTTGAAAGCCATCTTTTTTTTTTTTCGTTTTGATGAATTTTTTTCAACTTTATTTTTTTTTTTTTTTTAGGGGCTTAATTTCTTTTAACCTTCGCATGCTTAGTGTTGTCTGTTCGTTTACAGTTTTTTTTCGCAACTTTGAAATCATAAAATTCTTCGATCAGTTCCGAGACTGAATGATTTAGATTACAATGTTACTCTATTTTATTGTATTTTCTCAACTGCTGAAGAAGCTGACTACTTTGCATCGGCACACGTGTTCGACCATCACTTTTGAAATCTGGCAATCCAAGGTTCGCCTCTGAGCGCAACTACTGCCTCGTTGTAATAGCGACATGCCAGCTGTGGTCGCTTATCTCGCCGCCTCTTCACATCGTCACCTCAATTTTATAAAACAGTCTTTAATAATGAATTTCTAAATCATTCTTTTATTTTTATACCTATAATCAACAATGAATAACATTAGTAAAAAAAACATTAGAAGAAAGAGAGAATCTTTTTATCAGTATTCACGAAATATTAAATAGTTACAGCTGAAGGACGTGTATGTTTACTAGTTCATGTAATTATTGATGAGCACTTTTTGTAAGATTGTGAAGTACTTTTTTACAAATGAACTAATTCATACCCGCTCCTTGATCGTTATTTGTACAGTACTGGGTATAACGATGCCCATCTTTACCTAGCTTCTACCGCTTTATAACTAGTACGAAGAAAAATATTTGAAATTTTTCTGAAAAAAATACGCTACTTAGTATTTGCATGAGAGAGTAAGTAACTAAGATTGTTTTTATTGGCACAGAATATTTAGAAATTATGTTTTTAAGCAAAATTAATTTGCTTTGAACTAATGCCGAATGCTCTTTATGTCTACTTTTATTGCGGATTATCAAAATAAAAGTCACTGAGTTTAACAAAAAAACATTTTATGTAATGTTATTTTATGTTATATTCATTTTTTTTTAAATTGATAAAACACATATCCAGTAAATAAAAGTCAAAACATTGGTATCGACACCGTAAGAACTACTGCCTTAGTAATGTGTACTCTGCCTATTTCTTTTTTGTCAACTAATCATATATTTCTATTTGTGTATGAACTGACAAATTCAAAAGACGCCATCACTTTTTAATAGTATATATATGACCATGTTAAATGAATTCTGGATAATGATACTCTGCTGTTTCTGGATTCTTTTCAGTTTATTTATTTCATATAAAGGCTTGTGTCAAGTAGCCACTCTCTGCATAGCGTAAAATAATCACTCACCCTCACCATGAGGAAAATAAATTGATAATTCTTTTATTGCATTCTTCAGTTTATCTTTGTTGATCTGGTTCAATATAAGGCAAAACTTTTTTCAATCTGTTCCATCTGACATCGGAGAAGAAAAAAGAGGCTTCTTCAGTTTTTTTTTTTGTGCATTTCTTTTTTTTTTCTTTCTAGCATCTCCATTGCACATTTTAAATCTCCTCATTAGTTGTTTAGTAAATGTAGAACAGTTGAGGTAGCAGATTCAGTTGACAGGGTAAGACAACGGAAAACATGGGAGAAAGTGATAAGGATTACTTTAAAGAAAGAGGAATAAATAAAAACCTGGCCAATTTCTAAAAGCCGTCCAACACATGCCAGCATGTAAAACGGACATTAAACCGATGATGATACCTAAAGATAAACACTATAGTATATAAATGTTTCATTCAATTCAAACATGGGATATTTACATATCAGAAGATACAAATTAACAAGATTGCTTTTTATTTGGTGATATTTCTAAAGTGAGGAACTCTTGTTATTAAAAATCGTTTTCACTTTTATCCTTTCATCGTTGTCATATCTATAATGCTTCAGTCACTTTACTCTTCAGCCATCTTAGATGACTTTTTGTTGTAGTCTGGGAATTTAGAACTTGATCCTTTATTTAAGCTGCAGAGATAGAACATACATTTACTAAATGATTAATACCTACTCGAGTGGAATGGACGAGTTCACCTTTATTTCAAGTGTATTTAAGTAATGGCATTACTGTAACGCTGTTTGGTAGACTAACACTGTCCAATTTTTATAATTCTTTGAATGAAGTCTGTGACTCTTTTATAACAATTATGCAATTAATTCATGAAATGGTTTTGCTGATTTCTTTTTCTTCTACAGATTAAGCAAAAATATTCTAAATGGTTTTGACTCTTATCCTCATTACAGCCGTCGTATTCAGTGTTTCAGTCACCTTACACTTCAGCCATCTTCAGATGACTTTTATTGTAGGAATTTAGAACTGAACTCTTTTATTTAGACTGCAGATATAGAACAGAGATTTACGAACTTTGTGACATTTTCATTTGCATCGTGTTTTGAAGATCAATCTTTTGTTTTATTTCTCGTTTTGCACTTGCACCAGTCTGCCACAAGGCCACTGGCCTCAAGCACTCTCATCACTACATACATTTGATAACATATGGACTCTAAAACTTCAAAACTCATGCTTTTCTGATCCTAGTATTGCTTCTTATCCTGTGATACCTAGAAGATATATCTTTTCTAAATTATGATCTAATTCAGTTATATATGACATAATTGTAAACACACTTGTTCCCATTAGATCACCGAAGTTAAGCAACGTTGAGCCTGGTGAGTACTAAAATGGGTGACAGTTTGGGAATACAAGTTGCTGTATGTGGAAGAGCTCTCTGCTTATCTCGGCATTGCTTTTAGTCATCCTCGACTTCTTCATGACATTGAAATTAAGCAGAGCCGATTCAGGAGAGGTGTGGTCGGTGATTGCGCAACACTTGCTTCATAATTGATTTCCCGTGCAGGGGGTATCCATTGTCTTTCGAGACTGAATGGAAGCCTCTTATGCACATACCTAACTTCATATATAGATTTTTTTTTTCTTTTTCATATTTTTTTCTTTTCTGGACACTAGCAATGCCTGTTCAGGATAAGTGTGGTTGTAGATTGTGCAACCCTTGCTTCATAATAGACTCCCCATGCAGGCACTCTTACAGGGGGGGGTATCCATTTTCTCTTGAGACTAAACGAAAACTTCTCTCTATTCTTCAAAATTGGATTCTAAAATAAATTATTGAAACTTTATTAAAGAGTACCCATCAATTATTTAAACATGTAAAATTGTGTATTAACCACTGCAAAAATAGCAACAGAAATCAACATTTTTTTTTTAAGTAAGTCAAACAATCGGCTAGTATTTTCCGAACAACGTAATATATATCACAGTTTTCGTTCTGAACAAGTTGTATTATAAAGGTTTGGAAGTCAAGTCTACCCTACTATTTTATTCGGAACTGAGATCTCTTGCAGGTTATTTTAAAGATAATAAAAACGAAGATAAAAGACAAATGGAGAATTTGTTTCAATAAATGCAGTAAGAAAATGTATCAAGTCGGATGAAAAACATTTGCAGATCTTCTCAAATTTCACAAATTGATTGAAAACTATTTTATTTTTATAATCTGTAAAGGCCGACTTCAGGGTTAAAAAATTCCTTTCTGACTGCAGAATACAATCTGACCTTTTTGATGCTCAGACATGAATATTAAAAGCCTGAATTATTTGGTTAAATGATCTTATACATCCAGAGACAACTAAAGGCTACAAATTTGAGACGGTTAACTGAACAGCAATGGAAATATAAAAATTGTTAAAAAAAGAAGTCTGTACTTAAATCAAATTTACAAAACCAATACAACATTTTATAATAATAAAAAAATTACAGGATAATTTTTGTCTGGATTTCTGAAACTTACAATTGGATTGCAATGGCAGAGAAAACTAAGATAAAATCAACCAAGAATTAAGTACGAGCAGTTGCAACATGAGTGGACCAGAAGTGACTGTTCAATAGTTGGAACTACACAGGGTGTTCTAAAAGTCACTGAAGGGTTCTGATTTTGAATAACTTCCCTAACGTTATAGATAGATGCATGGATTTTTTATATAAAGGAAATAAAGAAGGCGAACATCAATAGAGAATCAGAGAATTGGGTTCTTAATCTCTTGAGGGTCAAATGGTTAAACTTTTGTAAAGAGCATGGGCATGAGAAGTCGAAAATAGTTGCCATTTAAACGATCTCATTCATCTCTCCTTATACACAGCATAAACATGTTCACACATCAGTTCCTGTTAAATCACTGAAGTTAAGCAACGTTCAGCCTGGTCAGTACTAAATAGGTGACCATTTGGGAATACCAGGTGCTGTATGTAGGAAGGACTCTCTACTTATCCCGGCATTGTTTCCAGTCACTCTGGACTTCTAATTGCCACTGGACACAAGCAATGCCTGTTTAGGATAAGTGTGGTTGGGATTGTGCAACCCTTGCTTCACAATACTCTTTGTGCAAGCACCTTTGCAGGGGGTATCCATTGTCTCTCAATACTAAACTGAGGTCTCTGTATAATTCAGTTAATGATTTATTTGACTCTCTTTTGAGAGAGAAAATTATTCAAGTGGACATAGCTGCTTTGCCTCGTGGTTGATTGCAATTATTTTCCATTTTTATTTGCTGTTGAGGTGTGGCTGATGACGGCCTTCTCGGAGGTTATCAACTTTTTTTTTATAAAACAAACAGAAATCAATTTTGAGATTAGAGAGTCAGATTTCCTAATTATTACATTATATTTCTTTCATATTTAAACATTATTTTCTCAAAAGATCTAAAAAGAACTTTGTTTATCTCTATTTAGGTATGTGTATATGTTTTTATATTTGTATGTACAGGATTCTCTCCTAAACTAATTAACCGATCATTATCTATTTTGAAACACAGCTGCTAAGTGTAAGGGATAGTAATGTGGGTTATATTTAGTTTAATTTGATTTTATGCAAAGAGAGTAAAAAGGGAGGTGGCAGTTCAATATGAAAATTCAGATACCTCCGATTTTAGTGAAATTTTAGCAATAGGTATTAGACATTAGTAAATATTTCTCAAATTTCAGTTTGTTTGGAGTATTTTAAAGAGGTTTTAGGTGGCATAATATGTGCACAACCTCCTTTTTGAAAATTCAAATATTTCAGATTTGCATTAAATTTTACCCATAATCATTAGGCACTAATTAAGCAAGATTTCCTGAATTTAAATTTCTTCTTAAGGCCCCTTAAGCCTGAGCCTTAAATTTTAGACATTTTCTAGAATCAAAATAATGTAATGGATTTTGATCAAAATTAGAATGGGGATTCTAGACATACGGTTTAATATTATTTTATCTTGATTTTTATCTTCATAATGGTGCATAAATGTGGTGCAAAACTGTTCAATTTGGATAATTCATTTTACCCGTCCTAGGATGTGTATTTTTCTAGTTATTTTCACAAAAAATAACATGAATTAAATCATGAAACCACCTTAGTGTATTATTATATAGATTGTTTTTATAATTTACAAGCGTTCAGTAAAATTTATTAAAAAACATGCTTTTTTTGTCTTCTAACAATTTGATGACTATTTGTTAATTAATTTAAAAATCATTGTGGGCGCATTCTTCGACCCTCACAGATTGTCTTTTCGATAGACAAAAACAGCTGTTCGTCTCTGACATGTAAGTCAATCGATGCGTTAAATATCCAGGTCAGATGTACTGAAAGGCCATGGACACGCCCCTGGCTGGAAGAAAACAACATAACTTGATTGATTATCAAAAATAAAATAATCGTTGGATGAAGACACACGTACCTGGCTGAAAAAAGCAAATATTGTGGATTGTCAAAAATAAAATAATTGTTGATTGAGGCTACCTGCAAAGAGTTGGCGGCAGCAAGAAGCACCCACATCACTGAATAAAACGCCCTGGTAATGCAGCTACATTGACAGTGAGGTCCCACGGTGGGCATCTGCAAGTGGTCACAAATTCTTATATAATGCTATGCCTGCGTCTCATTGGGAATGATAAGTTGGTCACACAGCAGAAGAATAAAATAAAAAAAGATTTAGGGTTCAAGTATGCATATACACTGAACAAGAGGGGAATGTGTACTCTTTCTCAAGACATCTGTTAAATGAGTATATACTGATAATGAACACTCTGACTAGGCTCAATGATGCCATGGTCGAGCGTGTATTCGACATACTATTTCTGTCTTATGTGGGTTTATGTGATAGAGATGTTGTTTGATAGGAGTGGTATTTCCAATCTCCGCATCGTGTTGAACAACATCCATTTGTTTAGAGACATCATGAAGTAGGTCTCTGTAGTTCCAAATGAGGAGGATTACATCATCCTTTTTATTATTGGTCAAATGAGCTACCGCGTACACAAAGTTGTCTAAGATTTCTGAGTTTCATAATCTCAGTTGATAGTCATTTTTCTCTATGATTTCCTCATGATTATCCATATGTTCAGTCATATAAACTGATAAATTTGCAGCTACAACAGGATTTAATTCACCCCTCTCAGAATACAGTTTAAGCATGTTGATGTGGCACATCTGTGTTGCCTTCCTGTGTTGCCTTCCTGTGGTCAGGGGTATTAACTATATAGTTAAGGTCGTTAGCTTTCCATGAAATTGGGCCTTAAGTGGGTGACCAGATAAGGGTAATAAAACAAGTACCTTATCTCCCACTTCGAAGTTCCTAGAGACTGCATTTCAGTTATCGTGTCTATTCATCTTACCTTGAACCGTTCAAACTCTTTCACATGCCAGTTAACTCATTTCATTTAGTCGGGTTCGAAATTGCGACATGTATTCTAACACAGGTTCACTGGTTAGGTCTTTCGGTAACCATTCTTCTTTCAACAGTGATAAGAGACCGCGTACCGAATGACCAAATACTAGTTCAAATTGACTGAACCCTGTGTAGGAAGGAACAAAATGCCTTTGTCCCAATCTTTCTGGTGATCGAAGTAGTAAGTCCGGATCATTGTTTAAAGTGTGAAATGAAATCGCTCCACGGCACTGAGGATGGTAAGCGCTTGACTTAACTGTTTTCATGGATTGTTGAAACATCTTGGACACAAAATTCGATCCTTAATTGGATTGTACTACTCTTGCTAGTCCGACCATGGAGAAAAGTTGTGGAGAGCCTTTGTGATATTCCCAGCAAATATGTTCCTGAGTGGGATTGCTTCTGGAAACCTAGTGGATGCACACATGATTCTGAATATATACTGATTCCCATGTCTGGTCTTGGGAAGTGGACCAACACAGTTGATTAGGATGTGGCAAAAGAATTCCTTGAAAGTGGAGGGGAGCAGCGAGTATCTTCTGATTCGGCTTGCCTACCATCTGGCATGTATGGTAAGTTCGGCAATAACTAGATACATCTTCCTGGCCAGTAAAAGTGTTTGGCGATTCTCTCATAAGTCTTATGAATGCCATATTGCTCTTCCAGAGGAATCTCGTGAACCACCTCCAATACTTCAGTCCTGTACGAACTTGGTAATACTAGTTGGTGTGTCACCAACCAGTCCTCCAATGCATGACTGTGCGAAGGTCTCCATTTCTTCATTAACACGCCAGTCCTGACGAAATATCCATATGTTACCTTTTCTAATTATTTCTTGGGTAATACTTGTCATCTTCTCAATGTTCACTCACGATTTATTTTCATGGAGTGGAAACACCAGTAATGGATTTATCACCGCTATGGGTATTGTGTACTTCTTTGAGCAAAGAATCTAAGTCTACCTCAATATTCAAGAATGACTGGGATAGGTCAATCATCTCATCCCTTTCAAACCGGTCATCTTAGCATTTTCCTCTGCGACCTTCTTCGTGGCCTGCGCACGGGTTACTACACACAACAAAAATATTTCGGGGTGTTTCTCTTCCATCTTCTAAGTGTTTTCCGAGATGCTTGGTTCCGTCATCACTCTGGATGTGGCATGACTTTCCCGCGGCCAAACTGCTTCCAAGCAATATTGAGATGCCGTTTATGGGAAAACTAGCAACCAAATTTTGTAAACATATTATTTGAGTGAAAGTATGTTTTAGGAGCCTTTAAATATAATACTTAAATATAATACTAATTGCCATATACATCATCCACAGAATTTTAAAGTGCAATTTTTAACATCAGAAAAAGAGTAAAGAGTAATTTTAATTGTGTTTATTTTTTAAATCCGATCAGCCATTAGGTAAATGATGTAGGGACTGTATCAAGGAAAATGTGATTCTCTTGCCTATTGCTACTTTCCTGCTACCTCGGAAATATGCTGCTGCAATATAAAAGTCCGTAATTAATGCGCTCTAATGAGCAGGGGAAGCGCAAGGCCCAATTCAAAACTTGTAGTGGAACCCTATAAGAATAAAGAGTGATGCTTCAGGCTTTATGCGGTATGCCAGTCCCAGCCAAAACTTGTTGAGAGTTTGAAGCTCTAACAGATACAACACTATACTAAAAATTAAAAGGCCATATGAAAGTTTATTTTATTACAAGTCCAGGTAATTTGGATTATTTGGATTACTGTTTTAATCTTAGATGTTTTTCTCGCAACGTTTCAGCCGATGTAACCTGAGTTTTTTCAAGTGCGTCTTGTTGAATTTAGGAATCTTTACGGAATTTCGAATGAGACCTTACGGGGTAGCTTTCTCTCATTCCGTCAGCCATGACCAGGTAGAAATCTTGAGTAATTCGTAATTGTATTCTTAGTATCGCTTGTACTGAGCGCAAGCTGAGAATAGTAGTCCAAATAATACAAATTATCAATCCTCATCTCAAGAATTCCAAAACATAAAGTCAAGATAAGTACTGCCATACTGCTGTTGGCTATTCGTGTGAATGAGTTAGCTAGTGTAGATATGAGCTGGTAGATATTGTGATGCTTTATGCTTCATGCAATACACTAGTTCTGTTGGATAATGGTCCTGTGAGGCCGGACGTATGTGTGGGAGATCATTTGGTCTGGCTTGCGCGATTTAGTGCGGGTGGACCCGTACAGTCGAGTGCAAAATAAACTGGTTCTCACAGTTGGAGCTCACAGACGTTGACAGGGCCACCACGTTGACGAGACCTCAGATCAAAGGAGCAAGGTGCACCTGCGCATAGGGGCTCTGTGACGTCATGGGCTTTTTGTGGGAAACAGAGTTTTGCCAGTCTGGGTTTTGGAAGCAAGCCGAACAGACAATTTCTCTATGTAGTCTTCAAATGATTAGGGGAATTAAATTCCCTAAGAGAATACAGGCATGAGATTCCTTCTTCCCCCCCTCCTCGAATGGCTAAGGACTTAAGCTAGGAATTAACTACGATAGAGTAGTAATTTGGTCTCTCCCTTAACGTTTGTGAAACCTCTCCAAGATCGATGGTAGACGTATGCCTGAAATAAATCAATCAAAGTTTAAACGATTGTTTGTTTCATGAATATGAAGGTTTTGTTGTAGACACAGTGGACGGCGGTGCTAACGGAAGTACAAACAAAGAAAAAAATCTCAACCACTAGACGACATCGAGACGACACCCCTCCACGCGACGAGGAAGAGAAGGTACAAGA
The DNA here is from genome assembly GCA_963556195.1 of Sepiola atlantica. Classification (NCBI taxonomy): domain Eukaryota; kingdom Metazoa; phylum Mollusca; class Cephalopoda; order Sepiida; family Sepiolidae; genus Sepiola; species Sepiola atlantica. Next base: position 113,921,811 of record OY744527.1, read on the forward strand.
AATTAAAGGATATGCAACAGTTCTAACCAAAACTCGTTGAGGCTCCAACTGTAGTTACAATGATACACTAATATGTGAAAGTTTTAATGTTTTATTACTAGTCAAGAAAAGTACTTAGCTACTGCCTGTGCTGAGATTTTTTAAACAGATCAGACTCGGCAATTTTGTTTTTCTTAAAACGCTAAATGGTGATGATAAACTGAAATTAAAAAACAAATAAACATACAATTAGCAAATAAAACATTGAAACCTTTTATATACAATGATGAATTAAATAGTTTCATTATAAGAAACTTGATGCATATGGGAACAGGGTTGCAGAGTAAGAAGGTATAAGGTCCGACTACGACTCGTAGGATTCCAAATAATCCGACTTTGACTTCTAGAATTCCAGAATATCTGACTCAAACTTATTTTAAAGTCTTCTAATATTCAGACTGTCTGTTGATTCTTCGGAGATTAAAAAATCTGACTCCAGCAATAACTGCTTCCATAACCTCTGATTCTGCAACCCTGCACGAGACCCTCATTAATTCATAGCATCAACCAATCAAGCATGCATGTAGAAGGGCCCCTTACGGTGCAGGGGTCCAATTAGGGCAAATCTTCAGATCGGCCTTGGCCATAAATGCCAGAGTTAGGTTTTATTTACTCCTCCCCAGGAGTTAGGCACAAGGCCAGTTTTATCTTACTCCCACAAGTAAGATGTGACCCAAGATCGGGTCGAGAAAGTGGGGTTTGAAAAGCCAGCGCTCAAGAGGTGAGCACTCTGGCCATTTAAAAATTGCCTGGGCAGCCCCGTCGGCATTCCCCGGTAGGGGCGCCTCAGACAGTAAGCAATAAACTTACTCCTCCCCAAAGAGGGGAGGCAAAGCCTGGGAGGGTGGACCTCCTAGAACTGCAGAGGACAGGCGTGCAGTATCCATCGGAACAGATACTACACTTTGATCTTAGCCAAAAGGCCAAGAAAATGCCAGAGTTAGGTGATAAAAACCAAGCATTGAGTTTAATTATACCTTATGAATGATTGCAAGCATGGTGAGTTTGGCAGTTCACCTGAAACTTCCATCAAAGTGACTAACATGCTCAGGATATTGTGTGTCATCGATGCAGAGATATTTGCAACAGATGGTAATTCGTTACAAAGCCATTTGGGTTAAAGATTTACGTTGCGGTCAGCCTGTGTCTGATTTGCAACAGTTCGAGGCTTCTAACCTTGGTTGATTTGCAATGGCAATTCTTCTCTCAAAAAGAAATTGTAAATGCATTTATTTTATTCTTTTAAAGGTGAGCATAGTTTCACATGATTCAAAGAAGTCATTGAGATAGATGACCATATTCTATAACCATGGAACGTTTCCAAATAGATAATGTTAGATTTAACAGCTGTTCCTTTTTTTTTTTTAATTTTATTTTTACTATATTACTTATTAATATCTCTCCTCTCCTCTTCTCTCCTCTCCTCTTCTCCTCTCCTCCTCTTCTCTCTTCTCCTCTTCTCTCTTCTCTGCTCTCTATCTTTCCTCTATCTTCTCTCTGTCTCCTCTATCTTCTCTCTGTCTTTCCTCTATCTTCTCTCTATCTTTCCTCTATCTTCTCTCTATCTTTCCTCTATCTTCTCTCTATCTTTCCTCTATCTTCTCTCTATCTTTCCTCTATCTTCTCTCTATCTTTCCTCTATCTTCTCTCTATCTTTCCTCTATCTTCTCTCTATCTTTCCTCTATCTTCTCTCTATCTTTCCTCTATCTTCTCTCTATCTTTCCTCTATCTTCTCTCTATCTTTCCTCTATCTTCTCTCTATCTTTCCTCTATCTTCTCTCTATCTTTCCTCTATCTTCTCTCTATCTTTCCTCTATCTTCTCTCTATCTTTCCTCTATCTTCTCTCTATCTTTCCTCTATCTTCTCTCTATCTTTCCTCTATCTTCTCTCTATCTTTCCTCTATCTTCTCTCTGTCTCCTCTATCTTCTCTCTGTCTCCTCTATTTTCTCTCTGTCTCCTCTATCTTCTCTCTGTCTCCTCTATCTCCTTTCTGTCTCCTCTATCTCCTTTCTGTCTCCTCTCCTTTCTGTCTCCTCTCCTTTCTGTCTCCTCTCCACTTCTGTCTCCTCTCCTCTTCTCTGCTATTCCTCGTCTCTCCTTCCTCTGTTCTTCTCTCCTCTCCTTCTTTTTCTCTGCCCTTCTCTCTCTCCTTTCTCTGCCCTCCTCTCTTTCCTAACTTTGCTCTCCTCTTCTCTTTTGTAAGGTGAACCGGCTTTCCTCAAAGAATGAAGTTTTTGCAGGGAGGTGTTACCGTTTTTCTACATACAGCGCCTCATGGTATTTCCAAATGATCACTCATCTGTTAGTGACCTGGCTCAATGTCACTTAACTTTAGTGCATCTAACGAGAACCAATGTGTCAACGTGATTATGCCATATAGTCATTTCCATAGTCACATAACTGAATGAAGTTATATTTTACTAATGATAATCTTTTCCAAGTACTTTGATTGTATTTTCGAAAAATAGCTGTACCTACCTGGCGTTTCCCGAGAGTCTATTTTACTTTAGTTTTTGTTTTGCTCATTGCCTTTTTTTATTTGTCTTGTAATTTTTTGTCACAAAATATTTACATTTCTTTGAAAGATAATTTAATAAAGGAATTTGTTATTTAAGGAAAATCTGCTTCGCAATAAAATCGATCAGACGTCTTTAAATCCCATAAATACTTTCAATTTTTAAATAATTTAAACTGTGCCATTTTTTTTTCACACAATTATTTTTTTTATTAAAAATAGGATTTTAAAAGTTATATCTAATTATTAAGGTATCGTTTGGTCATTAAATCATTAATTTACCCCAAATTGTTATGAAATTATAATTTAACCCCCCAAAATAAAAGACATGTTTTCTTGTCCAGAAAGAATGATTGAGCAAAGCTAAAACAAAGCTGGGGGGGGGGGGCACTTGTGACTTAAGTAGCAGTCTGGCATGTTTATGATATCCAACAGGCAGTCTTGTAGAGAGTGAGAGAAGATTTATGTGATTAATCTAGGGAGGGTGAAACTGGCTATGTGCTGTCAATCTGGTGTTTGAGCGAGTGATGAGGATGAAAGCATTTTTCTTTACAATTAAATAGATGGATAAGAAACCGAAATGCATTTTGGTGGACTTTTACGAAATTAAATTATTTTTTAAATAGGATTTAAAAAAATTGTTTTCTTTTAGGCTATAGCATTTTTGATTTTAATAAATACTCGATTAATAATAAATAACAAAATAATTTCATGTGTAATTATCAAATGTTGACACGAGAAATATGCGTAGAGTTGTCTCATAACCTATTACTAATGGAGATTTCGTATCTGTCCGTCTGAAGCCGAACCTCTACTTACACTTCTATTACTAATATTCTTATCTGTTACTGATGGAGATTTCGCATCTGTTTGTCTAAAGCCCAAACTATACTATTACTTTTATTTATTGTACTATTTTGGTCTATCTTTCAATGCTCAATGCAGGGGTGGGGGTAGTGTAGTATCTGTTCTGTGATTATGATACCATCATCCCAGGAATTTCCTTCTCTTATTTCTAGAGGAGGGGTGTATTAGCTGTTCTGTTGTCATGAAGCTATCTTCCCAGGCATTACTTCCTCCATTGGATGAGTAGTGCAGTGTCATTTTTGTTGTCGGTATTATCCCCTACTTTGAGTGGGTAGTGTATGTCAACAGAAATTGCCACAATCGGATGTGTATTAGCAAACTCAACACTTACATTGTATATACTAGTGAAATATGCGACTGATGGAAGCATATTAGTCCTTAGTTTTATTAATATAGATTAATTTGTAAAAAAATTGAGTAATAAATAAGTAATAAATGATAATTTATCACTCATTTATTACTTTTTTTTTTTACATGCTAGCATGTAAACATATGTTAAACCGGATATGATGATGATGACAAACAACTCATCAAAGTTAACAATCTGTACAAGTCTTTTTTTGTTTTGTTTTCTTTTCAATTTTAATTTATTTTATTTAGATGCGTCCACGTATCTCTATACGAGGTTAGGTTTGTCTGTCATACTTCAGTTTGAAATAGCATTTTTGTAACTGAACAGATTGAATGGAAGGATATTACAAATAGCTGTTATTGATTTTTTTTTTTTTTTTAATTTTTTTTTTTAAATTAAAAAAATTTTTTTTTTTTTTAACCCACCTCCACCATTGCTCTTGTTATTTTGTCGGAATTTTTGGCCTCATCCACAGGTTTTAAAGACTAATGATTTTAACGTTTTTGCCATTTTCAAGGTGCCAAGGTGATAGGTTTGTCAACCTAGCTGTATGCTTGGCTAATATTGTTCTTTCTATCCAAATCTACTTGTAGCATGATAAAATAACAGACCATTGTTAGCCAACATTAGTGATCACAAGGATGGTAGCTTTTCTCATTCAAGCTCTACTAATTGTTTTTGGTAATTACTCTTGGAGGTGATGTGTGAAGTGTTCTACTCTCCCCCCCTCCCCCCCCCCCGTACCTGCTGCTGTCATCTGGCAATATCGGTGCGGTGTGGGGTTTGAACTCTTGATACACTAATAGACTAATTATTCGATCCTTTTCTTATTCCCCTGAATGAAAGCAACATAAGTAAAGAAATTGGCAGCCTAGTTGAGAATGTGAAAACGGGTAAATATCGTGAAATTCCATTCAATCTCAATTTGCGAAATCACGTTTATTTTTTTAGGTTATTTTGATAAAATTTGAATGTGAACAAAATTGAACCTTTTCTCTTAATAAATATACTATTCTTTCTCTTGTGTCCTTAATAGTTTAAAAAAAAATTTTTTTTTAGGTTACTTCAAGTTAAGTCACTATTTTCGGTGACGAGCGATTTATTTTTGATGTGAAAAAATGTTTCTCAAATTTGGTGTGCATGATATTGTGATATTTATGCTTATAAAGAAAGTCTCATCTTAAAGAAAAATGGCTATACATCAATATGGTAGGCTCATCTTAAACGTAGATCATATTTGGTTCTTTCCAAATATGATCTACGGTTAAGATCGAATTCTAACTGCTTGATGCGATCTCAGTTTATAATAGCTGTTGATCGATAACATCGACTTTCCAGTGTCGCAGATTTTGTACATGTCTGTGTAAATAAAAATAATCATATATAAAAGCTCTATTTGATATTGAGCACTTTTTATAAACCCGGTTGAAATTCTTTGGATTACTACCCTGTGGATGTTTTACCTGGATTATATATATATATATATATATATATATATATATATATATATATATAATGGAAATCGCTCCAGACAAGGCATGTAAGGAGCTAAACAAATACTACTTCAAGGTTAAAAACTGGCCAACAATAAGTGTTAGATGGATAGATTACGACCCAGAAAGCAGCAATTCTTCCTTCATTGTCAGAAACATCGCTCATGGAATGTGAGGACTAAAGGACAAAATAAGGAAAACAAGATTTACGAGCCTAATATATATATATATATATATATATATATATATATATATAATGAAAAGTTTAGACAAAATGGAACAAAAAGGTAGAAATAAATCTTTTCTACTTTGTCAGATTTCTCTCTTCTGTTTCTTCTCTATTTAATTATTGCATATGTTGAAGATTGTCCTTTTTCTTAACTATCGCTAAACTTCTTACTTCACTAAAAGCAAAAACCGATATTTCTTTGGGTTTTATTATTTTTCATCCTTTCCATAATTTGTCACTTCCCCAAGCCATTTTTACCTTTCTTAAAAAAGACTTTTTCTATCATGACAGTTTGACTATGTTCATTTGATTCACACTGTTATACCGACGAAAATAATACTGTCGAACTTCTCAATAAATTATGAAATGAAAATTCAGACACCATTGAAAACATCATTCTGTGTAATTTACACGGGTCCCGCTAGTTAGAATGAATATTTTAAATATTCACACTTTCTAACCAGGCTTGCAGAGTCTGAGTCAAAGGTTTTGAAAGGAATCTGAGTCAGAATCGTAAAAATGCTAGGAGTGGGAGTCAGATGTTTTAATCTCCAAAGAATCAACAGATGTACTAAATATTGGAAGACTTTAAAATAATGAGTCAGTCGAATATTTTAATATTTTGGAGTAAGATTTGCACCTTATACCTTCTGACTCTGCAACTCTGTTTCTAACAATGTCATCTCCCTTCCCTCCAGCCCAGAAAACCCAAAATAAATAATTATGTAAAGTAAAAACATGGCTCGCCTTCCCAGAAAAAAAAAAAATGCAACTAAATGATTTTGCACAAATGCACATACATAGAAAATAAATACATAGATACGGAAATATAGCCAGAGCAACCAAAACACCAAATCTGCCAGGCCATCTCCACAAATCCTGTGAGGAATCGCTACAATAGTGAACTGTTGCCAGAGACCATATTGTAGAGTAAAAAAATACAAAAAAAAACCCAAAAAAACAAAAAAAAACAAAACAATGGCTAGTGAAAACTTCTTCTTTAACATCTTTTTTATTCCATTCTTCCGAAAATCTGCTTTTTTTTAACCAAATCCATGTGGAAACTGATTCTAGTAGTTTTAGTAATTTCTTTCTACAACTTCCTTTTTGCTGTTTCCAATATTTCTATTTTCATTGACTGACTTGCGAACTCGTGAAACCCTATTTCAATTAGGCTATAATGCAACTTCCAATTGTTTTACTGGCACAACTCAACAAGTTCTTGGTATTTTACATGTTTCTCAAATAATGTATGACTGAGTTCTGTTTGAGTCTACTAGTAGGTCTGGGTAGAGGAAGATTTCAATTACTTTACTTGGAAAACTTAACTGTTTTTTTCACATCAACCTCCAACTGTGAATTGGGTATGGATGAAAGCATTTTTGTCTCCATCCTCGCTCTGATGAAGTTGATCATATTGACTTTTCTTTCTGGTTTATGTTTGTTATCTTTGATTCCAGCGTCATCGGCTATAACTTTCAGGACCTGGTTGTGTTGGCACCAATACCGACCATTACTCAAAGCTACTGACAATATGATGTAAAGTACCTCATTTAGCACACAAATGGCAGTTGGGTGTCTGATTCTTTCTTTATATGAAGTATTTGTGGTATTTAAAGGTTTTGAAGGAATTTTCAATTTTATATTCCTTATACAGGTCTTTGATTGGATATCCTCAGAGCATGTTGGTAGATACCAATTATGAGACTAGTCTTAACTTTCTATTATTTGGATTATTTAGACTACTGTTCTCATCTAAATAATTCCAAAACATAGTCTTAATTTTGTTTCAGAATTTGGTACTTCTGCAGTTTACGGACCATGCTGAAATAACAACGTTATTAGTTAGAAACCCGTTCTTAACATGGGTAAGGGGAGCTTTGTTAACTATTCTATACTTTAGCCTAACAATTTAACAAACAAAAGATAGTGTAAAAATTGAATTTAATTTGAAAATTCTATCTAAAAAATTACACAGTATGTAAACTGCAGGAGTACCCAGAACTTTTGAGATGCGGATTAATAATCTGTATTATTTGGATTATTCGGACTACTGTTCCCATTTTGGATGCCATTTTCACAACGTTTCGACCGATGTAACCTCCAAACATTCTTCAGGTGCGTCTTGTCACACTTAGGAGTTTTTATGCCGAACTCTAACATTTCGAACTGAACACTTTATTTCATCTACAAGGGTGGATTACTTTTGGATTACTTTTGTTTCGCCAGCCATGACTGGGTAGAAGTTTTAAATAATTCTTAATTATATTCTTAGTATCGCCTGTACTGAGGATTGAACCTTCAAGCTCCAGAAGACTGTCACTTAGAATTGTTTATTACTTAGCACTTTATCCGTTGCGCCATGGGTCCATGCGGACAAAGGTTGCTGGTTACATCGGCCGAAACGTTGTGAGAATAAAATCGAAAATGAGAACGGTAGTTTGAATAATCTAAATAATACAAAGTCTTAGTTTTTGTTGAGTAAAAAGGTATATAATCTTTTGTATTGGTTGGATCTGGAAATTAAAGTTTTTTTGTTTTTTTTATTAAAATGTCGGGGGGGGGAAAAGTATAGTGTTCTTCTATTCTTTTTTGTATGTAAAACTGATGGAGGTTCTCCCTCCCCGGCTTTTCTTTTCTTCATCTTTTATTTTCTCTGTCTTCTCTCTATATATTTTTCTATTTTCATCTCTCCCTCTTTCTCTCTCTCCCTCTTTCTCTCTCTCCCTCTTTCTCTCTCTCCATCTCTCTCTCCCCCTCTCTCTCTCCCTCTCTCTCTCTCTCTCCCCCCTCTCTCTCCCTCTCTCTCTCTCCCCCCTCTCTCTTTCTCTCTCTCTCTCAAATGTCTGCCATTTTTGTAAATTTGAAAATAACTTTTCTCTCCCTCGTTCTTGAAAATAAAGACAAAATATAAAATCTTGCTATATGAGTTGATTGTATTGTTTGGTCTATCTACTTTTCACACTTGCTTATATATATATATATATATATATATATATATCGGGGAGGGGTGTAAGAAAGTTTTGACATCTATGCTCTACAAATATGTAAGGGTATGCTGGGAGGAAGTGATTTCTGCAGGTCAGTGATAATGACACACTTAACGTCTTCCCCCACCACCCGATAACTGCGACATTGGAATTAAATAAATTTTTACTGGCCAATTTTCTGTTTTATTTTGTCTGATTTCTTTGGAGAAATTTAATATTTAGTTGATTTCACAGCCCTGTAGAGTTGTACTAACATTGAAATGTGGGTAAATTTGCATAGACTGTTCTAATATTTAAGTTTATTTATATATATATATATATATATATATTAAAAAAAGGCTTTTAGTTATTTATACAGGAAAAAAATTAACAAAATATATATGTATTCAATAGAAATGAACCTAATTTATATAGGCAATCCACAAGAAATGTCATCCACAAACAGACCGCACTGCTATTCCACTCTGTATTCCTAGTGAAAGCGGTACTATCATAACATTAATATACGGCCTCCAATAATGTAGAATCAGCCTACGAGAAAATAAAAACCCATAGAATACATCATTCTGTGACCCCTTGTTTTGTTGATTGGCCTTGGTTCGTCGTTTTGAGCAACATATAAATAACTTTTATTCTATTTTTACTGCGGATTGAGAATTTATGATGATCCTTCACTATTGTCAGTCAAGAATGAAATAAGCATTGCAATAAGCTCTTATCTGCTCAAGTTATTTTTCTCACTTGTAATTTTTTATTCAAAGTGAGAAAAATAACCCAAACAGATAAGAGCTTACTACAAGGCTAATTTTATTTCATTTAATTTTTTACTGACCAAGGTGAGGGATCAAAATGTTTTGCAATCCCTCATCTTCATCAGTCAGACTCAGAGATTGCCTTCTAGACAGTTGCCTTACAAATGCTTGAGAGTCTGAGTGAAGCAGCGAACACTACTTGCTAACCGGTATATACCAGTCGAGGATCTGTTCTCGACAATCAGTCTGTTGGGCCGAAGTATTAGTCTTGGGTAGTCCTAGGAGGTCCATCCTCCCAGACCTTGCCTTCCCTCTTTGGGAAATAGTTAGTTTATTACCAACTGCCTAATGTGCCAGACTGAGAAAGGTTGACTGGGCTGCCCAGGGAATTTTTCTGAGGCCAGAATGCTCCTTTTTTTAGGGGTGCTGACTTATTCTCCCCACCTTGGCCTTGTGCCACATAATTCTGCAGTGGGAAGGAAGTAAATACTGAGTCTAATTTACACTATTATTTCACTCGTAGCTGGAGAGTAGAAATCGATTCATACCTTTCCCAATAGTAGTAGATAGAGACAGTGACTTTTTTACAGCCACGATCGCTTTCAAACTTATGGCACCGGCCTTCGCAAATTGTCATCCATCTATGTTCTGACCAGACTCACCGTTGCTTAACTTGGGTGATCTATCTGGAACTGGTGTTTCAACTTGACATAGCCATAAGTTATTGATTTGATTATATGGGCATTAAAACGCCAATCGAGTGAGTGTCTTAATGATTTAACGTGATGCGAGTCGTTTTGATGTGAGCATTGATGCAGAAGTATCCACAGATAATCGGATTTATTCCTGCCTAGGTGGCTTTACCCTATCGCTTCGCAAAGATTGCTACTTGAAATACTTGAAACCAAAATTTAAAAAAAAAACCCATTTCATTCATAAGTTTCTTGTAAATACAAGACGAAAACTTTCACATTTATTTGTATAAATAGATAAACATTAACAATTTCATAATTTTTATATAAATTTATTTATCTTTTAAATAATATTGTGATAAAAGCAAAAGAAAGAAGAAATCAATTTGCCTGGAAGAATGTGTGGGTGTGGGCTCTTTTTTATACTTACATTTAAAAAAAACAGATGGCAACTTGTTGAAAATCAAGTCAGTACCCCCCCCCCCTCCCTAAAAAAAAAAAGATTGGAAAGGAACATTTAAACACAAATGCGAAATGGATCAAAACAATCATTGAATTTAAAAACGATAAAAAAGTAAATATGTCGTCGCTAACAGGAGAGACAGAGACAGACTGTACCTTTTCTCTTCTTGCTTATGCTTCTAGCAAGCGATGTGAGTTTAATTTAAGAAAGGTTTTTAGTAATTTATCCTTTTTTTTATTAAATCACTTTAATATCGACGAAACTATTGCATATATATATAGCAAAAAGTAGAACAATAAAATTACAAATGAATAACACCAAATATTAATTGATTATGAACGGTTTAAAAAATAGTTATGCAAATTAGACATTTAAATAACGGTTCTTGTATCGTTCGTCCATAGAGTATTTCAAAATATTGTTCTTGGCCTTTTGACTAAGATCAAAGTGTAGTATCTGTTCCGATGGATACTGCACCCCATAGACTGGTATTGTCTTGGCCTTCAGGGCTTGATTTACGCCGGTCTATGGGTCTGTCCTGTGCAGTTCTAGGAGGTCCACCCTCCCAGGCTTCGCCTCCCCTCTTTGGGGAGGAGTAAGTTTATTGCTTACTGCCTGAGGCGCCCCTACCGGGGAATGCCGACGGGGCTGCCCAGGCAATTTTTAATGGCCAGAGTGCTCACCTCTCGGGCGCTGGCTTTTCAAACCCCATTTTCCCGACCCGACCTTGGGTCACATCTTACCTTATGGGAGTAAGATAAAAACTGGCCTTGTGCCTAACCTCCTGAAGAGGAGGTAAATAATACTAGATAAATGAAAAAAACTTTTGCATTTATTCATTTAGAAGATAATAATCACGGTTTACTTGTTGGCCAAATCATTGGAAATTCAACAGAGAAAATATAGTTCTTAGCAGGATTTAAACCTGCATCCACCATAAATATCTAGTTTTTTGCATCATGTTAAATAATAATAATAAAAATAAACCTTTATATTTAATATTTTTCCAAATACAAAAAATACAAATGTTAAGGGGAACGGAGCCTTACCTATAAGATACTCTTCCATCCAATTGCACTATTTATTCTTCATAACAATACGAAGTAAAAACAAAAAAAAAATACAGAGGACAACGGCAACATAACAGCAAAATAACAGCAAATTAGTAATCAATATACTAGAATATGCGGACATTTGTGCTCTCCTCACCTAATACGCAAAATACACACTAAAAAGACACACGCATATTCGCTTATATCCATTCTGAAAAAATAACTCCACCAGAAGCAAACACAATTGTGAATCAAACCATCCATTGCATAAATGGTGCATTAAAACAATCTTGTATGCATAAACACACACACAGAAAATAACTCCACCAGAAGCAAACACAATTGTGAATCAAACCATCCATTGCATAAATGGTGCATTAAAACAATCTTGTATGCATAAACACACACACAGAAAATAACTCCACCAGAAGCAAACACAATTGTGAATCAAACCATCCATTGCATAAATGGTGCATTAAAACAATCTTGTATGCATAAACACACACACAGAAAATAACTCCACCAGAAGCAAACACAATTGTGAATCAAACCATCCATTGCATAAATGGTGCATTAAAACAATCTTGTATGCATAAACACACACACAGAAAATAACTCCACCAGAAGCAAACACAATTGTGAATCAAACCATCCATTGCATAAATGGTGCATTAAAACAATCTTGTATGCATAAACACACACACAGAAAATAACTCCACCAGAAGCAAACACAATTGTGAATCATACCATCCATTGCATAAATGGTGCATTAAAACAATCTTGTATGCATAAACACACACACAGAAAATAACTCCACCAGAAGCAAACACAATTGTGAATCAAACCATCCATTGCATAAATGGTGCATTAAAACAATCTTGTATGCATAAACACACACACAGAAAAATCATAGTATGCAGTTTATGACTACTGTTTCTGGGATAAGATATTGTTATTGCCATTATTTCTATGTGTTACGGATTATTTTCTTCATCATAATTTCTGTCATTATCAAAGCGTTTCGAATCTTGTACTCTCCAACCTTATTCAGGTGCCTTTTGTCATATTTAGTAACATTTTGGGAATTTGAATAAACCGTCCGGTTTGAAATTTCAAGCAAATTACTGGCTATGACAAAAGGCACCATAAGAAGTTTGCGTATTCTATTAGGAAATAAAATGAATTCACTAAGCAGAACAGTTATGAAGATTAAAATCAAGATCTATAGTCTAAGTTTTATGCCTGGAATACTTATTCCAGTTTTGATCAAAATCCAGTTGATTGTAGAAAATTGTCTAAAATTTGGGTCTTAACTGAAAGGGTCTTAACTGAAAGGGTCTTAAGAAATTAGAATTCAGAGAATCTTAATTGCTGTCGAACTGTGGATCATATTTCATGCAAATCAGAAATATTTTAATTTTCAAAAAGGTTGTGCTAATATGCGTCATGATAATTTTTTAAAATACTCCAAGGATGCTAAAATTTGGGTAATATTTATTAATTGACGTCTAATACCTATGGTTAAAAGTTCATTAAAATTGGAGGTATCTAAATTTTGCATGAAGTGCTTCCATCCTCCGTTCGCACCCCTCTCCCTTGCATAAAACTAAATTAACCTATATATCCAACATTATAGCAGCTGTGTTTCAGAATTCATAATATTTTTTTTAACTATCAATGAAATTCGGTTATTTTGGATTTCCAATTATTAAAATTTATTCAATAACGACAAATCATAATTAGTTTCAGAGTTTGCTTCACATATATATATATAATTTATTTAAAAAACTGTACGTTACGTATTTCAGCCATACCGCGTTTTCATCTGGATGAACTGGATCTGGATGAAACCGCGGTACGATTCTGAAATATGTAACATAGTTTTTGAAATAAATTATTTGTATTTAGCTCTCACTTTTTTGCGATCGACCACTTTATTGATTTTTTTTCAACATAACCTGACATACTAATATATATATATATATATATATATATATATATATATATATATATATATAATTAACTTGTTACAAATATCCAGGGGGTATGAATTCGAAGGAAGTTGAAACCGGGTTTATGAGAGTGCTCAATGAAAATTCAGAGCTGTTTTGTCGCAATTAATGGAATAAAATCAAAAAATATATATATATATATATATATATTTAAACATATACACATATCTAACTTTCTCGTTTTTTCCACTTTTAGCTTTTTCTCTCTTCATAAAGCCCACACAACAGCTGGGCGAAACGTTGAGTTTTAGGTCTTCTGTTTTCTATTTGAACTCATACCGTCCGATTTATTTTATCCTTTTATTGTCATATCTAACTTAGTATCTACTTTGGGAATAAGATATATACTAGGTGTATCTTTCCGGCGATGTGCAGGAGTCTTTTTACTTTGATTGCTCATGACCCCTCCGTCCTTGCCTTTTCTCTTTGATTTCTTGTAAGAAAATATGTATTTTTTGACAGATAATTCAACGAAGGAATATGGCATTAATAAAATCGGTTTTGCAATAAAACTGATAGGACCTCTTATGAAATGTTAAAATTTAAATCCCATAAATAATTTCTAATTTTTAAAAAAATTGTTAAACTTATAAATAAGTAGCTGTATTTACCCGGAATGTTCCCGAGTAGAGCTAAGAGAAAAATAATTCCAAATATGTTAAGTCACATCGTATTTTAGGACATTGAATACTTCCACTTAATCCTGTTACCATCTCCCAGGACATGGACCAAAGGTAGGATTGTGGGAGTCTTGTTGCTAAGCAGACCAAACCTTGTTTCTTGGAGATATGATAGAAACCATCAATTACCACTTTTCATGCTGGACTTTTGGCTAAGATCAAAGTGTAGTATCTGTTCCGATGGATACTGCACCCCATAGACTGGTATTGTCTTGGCCTTCGGGGCTTGATTTACGCCTGTCTATGAGTTTGTCCTGTGCAGTTCTAGGAGGTCCACCCTCCAAGGCTTTGTCTCCCCTCTTTGGGGAGGAGTAAGTTTATTGCTTACTGCCTGAGGCGTCCCTACCGGGGAATGCCCAGGCAATTTTTAATGGCCAGAGTGCTCACCTTCTCGGGCGCTGGCTTTTCAAGTCCCACTTTCCCGACCCGACCTTGGGTCACATCTTACCTTGTGGGAGTAAGATAAAAATGGCCTTGTGCCTAACCTCCTGAAGAGGAGTAAATAAATACTCTTAAAGTACATATGGGATTATATCAAATCACTTGGGTACACAATGTTTGAGGTTTTACTTTCTGGTGTTAAAATATATAAGGATTCTACTGATTTAAGTCTTTAAACTACTGAATAAAAAGTTTAAATATGAAAAAAATAAATAGAAAAGTAAAAGTAACATGCTGTTAGTATTAGGTTAATTTGATCAATAAAGATATGAAAATTAAAATCATGATTTTAAATAGACTAGAAATAAACGAAAATCCTATTCGTGGTAATCTAAAGAAAATTGACAAAATAAACATTAAGATTTAAAAAATTCGTCTATTAGAAGTACGTCTAGTCTTTTAGAGGTCTAGTATACCAGTACTCTTCAAACTTTTTTTGTCGCGACCCCTTTTTGGAAAAAATTTTTTTTCGTGACCCACCAAAATTTTTTATAAATAAAAAATAAGTTAATGGAGTAAAAAAGTTTATTCCTTCGAAAAATCAACATAAGCTAAACATGAAATAAAATATATTTGTTGAATATTATTTTAAAAATTCCATAGTTATAATTTTGGCGACCCCCTTTCTATGGTTACGCGACTCCCCTGGGGGTCGCGACCCCCACTTTGAAGACCTCTGTAGTATACTACTAAAACTGTGGATCTTGTTATCTGGCTTGTTTGTCACCGTGCACACAAGATAACATCACAAAAGGCAAATGAGAAGAAAAGTAGTGGAAGGGGGCGAATGAAGTTAATAATTAAAGGGGAGAGAGAGATGGGAAAAAGCAGATTAAAAACGAATGATTATTATCAAGAAATAAATACATATTTACTTGAAAATGAATTACGTCACAAAATGTGCCTTATTTTTTCAAAAGTTGCCAAAAGCTAGCATTAATTTTTTTTAAATTTTCAAGTAAATACTTTCTTCTAAGAAGATTATCAGCAATTAATGTCAGAGTTAAGAAATCATATTTAACTAATGTACATCTTCCGTTAAAAAGGACAGAAAAAAAATTATGCTTCACCAGTATTTGCAATAACAATCAGATAAAATCATAAAATTACATCAGTAATTTTATTTTTAATATATAAATTATCATATCTGATGACCTAAAGAAAAACACCCACTGTTTACTTTTTATTTAGAGTGGAAGATTTCTTTACAAATTCATTTCAGGCGGAAGGGGTGTTCTGACTTGCTATTTGCTTGAAATAGTTTTGTCATGGGGTTAGAAAAAGGCATGTTTTTTACTCGCTATCTTTTGTGTGATGGAACGGATATATATTTATTTATATACAAATAAATAGACATTGATCTTTATTATAGAGTGGAGACCCATCTTAAATTGTCATGTCTATATGTTGCGTGGTTCCAAGGAATTCTCTCTCTCTCTCTCTCTCTCTCTCTCTTTTGGAGCCATGTGATGTCATATTTGTTTCTAACAATTCACACAGTCTAGTAATCAGCAAGTTGACCCCAACTGACCTTAAATTTCCTCTTATTCTCAACTAACCGTGCTATATACTAGTGGGTTTACTCACTCAATATTTAACAAATACACATTGGTCTTTATTATAGAGTGGAGGATAATAATATAATACTGACCCAACGTGTCACAGGTGGTCTACTTAATCTATAAATATTTCAAGATATTAAAAACTTGAAGAATAGAAACCTTTACCAAAATGACTGAATTCTTTGGCCTTTTGACTAGGAACAAAGTGTAGCATCTGTTCTGATACTACACTTCATCTTTTCGGTCGGAGAAGGAGGGATCCTTCGAGACTGAGGCAATTTAAATTTTTGTCCCAATCCAGAAGGCCTCTTTTGGTTGGTGCTGGATTTTTTCCACATTAAAAACCGACATTGGAAAGGAGTTACACCCTCCCCTACATTTTGGTGCAGTAGCTTTGAAAAAAGAACCTTTACTTTTTTTCTGCTCTCGTGGGGAAGCAAGTAAATGACTAAAAAAAAAAGGTTGATATGCCGGAAGCCTTAACAACCAAACGAAATGAGATAAAAATATCCGATAACAAAAGAAATAAAGAATAAAAACATTCTTGACATACTTTTTTTTCTATACATTTTTAATGAAACAAAATAATGGCATTTATTTTAAGGAAAACATTTCGTACATAAACATATTTTCTTTTCTTGGCAACAACTTTTGCAATTTAGCTTTATATAAAGTAATTATTTGGTGTTGAGCTTAAAATATTTTTTTATACTAGACATTTTTAGCTAAAATATTTTTGTACATTCAATCCTCTTTTCTTCTCCCTTTCGTTTTCTCTTTCTCTTTCTTCTGCTTCCTCTCTTTCTTTCTCCCTCTTTTTCTTTCTCCCTCTCTTTCTTTCTCCTCTTTCTTTCTCCTTCTCTTTATTTCTCCTCTTTCTTTCTCCTTCTCTTTCTTTCCCCCTCTCTTTCTTTCCCCCTCTCTTTCTTTCCCCCTCTCTTTCTTTCCCCCTTTTCTTCTTCCTCCCTCTTTTCTTCTTCCTCCCTCTTTTCTTCTTCCTCTCTTTCTTCTTCTTCCTCCCTCTCTTTCTTCTTCTTCCTCCCTCTCTTTCTTCTTCTTCCTCCCTCTCTTCTTCTTCTTCCTCCCTCTCTTCTTCTTCTTCTTCTTCTTCTTCTTCTTCTTCTTCTTCTTCTTCTTCTTCTTCTTCTCTTCCCTCTCTCTCTTCTCTTCCCTTTCTTCTCTTCCTTTTCCCCTCTCTCTTTTCTTTCTTTCTTTTCCTCTCTCTCTCTCTTCTCTTCTTTCTTTTCCTCTCTCTTCTCTTCTTTCTTTTCCTCTCTCTTCTCTTCTTTCTTTTCCTCTCTCTTCTCTTCTTTCTTTTCCTCTCTCTTCTCTTCTTTCTTTTCCTCTCTCTTCTCTTCTTTCTTTTCCTCTCTCTTCTCTTCTTTCTTTTCCTCTCTCTTCTCTTCTTTCTTTTCCTCTCTCTTCTCTTCTTTCTTTTCCTCTCTCTTCTCTTCTTTCTTTTCCCCTCTCTCTCTCTTCTCTTCTTTCTTTTCCCCTCTCTCTCTCTTCTCTTCTTTCTTTTCCCCTCTCTCTCTCTTCTCTTCTTTCTTTTCCCCTCTCTCTCTCTTCTCTTCTTTCTTTTCCCCTCTCTCTCTCTCCTCTTCTTTCTTTTCCCCTCTCTCTCTCCTCTTCTTTCTTTTCCCCTCTCTCTCTCTTCTCTTCTTTCTTTTCCTCTCTCTCTCTCTTCTCTTCTTTCTTTTCCTCTCTCTCTCTCTTCTCTTCTTTCTTTTCCTCTCTCTTCTCTTCTTTCTTTTCCTCTCTCTTCTTTCTTTTCCTTTCTCTCTCTCTTCTCTTCTTTCTTTTCCTCTCTCTCCCGCTTCTCTTCTTTCTTTTCCTCTCTCTCCCGCTTCTCTTCTTTCTTTTCCTCTCTCTCCCGCTTCTCTTCTTTCTTTTCCTCTCTCTCTCTCTCTTCTCTTCTTTCTTTTCCTCTCTCTCTTCTCTTCTTTCTTTTCCTCTCTCTCTTCTCTTCTTTCTTTTCCTCTCTCTCTTCTCTTCTTTCTTTTCCTCTCTCTCTCTCTTCTTTCTTTTCCTCTCTCTCTCTCTTCTTTCTTTTCCTCTCTCTCTCTTTCTTCTCTTCTTTCTTTTCCTCTCTCTCTCTTTCTTCTCTTCTTTCTTTTCCTCTCTCTCTTCTCTTCTTTCTTTTCCTCTCTCTCTTCTTTTTCTTTTCCTCTCTCTCTCTTCTCTTCTTTTTCTTTTCCTCTCTCTCTCTCTTCTCTTTCTTTTCCTCTCTCTCTCTCTTCTCTTCTCTTTCTTTTCCTCTCTCTCTCTTCTCTTTCTTTTCCTCTCTCTCTCTCTTCTCTTCCTTTTCCTCTTTTCTTATTCCCCCTCTTCAATTCTGTTTCCTTCCCTTATTTCATTTTCTTTCTTTTGAATCATTCATTTATCTGTTTCAATTTGAACCGTAAAAAAATATTTTTCTCCAATGATTTTCTTTATCAAGAAATTACACGGTGGTTTATTAAAAGAGCTGCCGTTACCATCAGCAACAATAAGTTCATAAACATGATGCAAATATAAATGACCCATTAATGCATTCATGATGATGATGGCCTGTCCTATTCCAACTCATATTTCCATTTTGGTTGTCGTGGTTACAGTGTATTTTGCATTTACATCCTCTAAACTTTGTCATGCACTTGTTGTATTCTATAACCTTCTGCATATTTCAAAGGTTACTGAAAGATTACCGATCACGATTATCACCTGAAGAAGGTCACAAGGGTCACATGCTGAAATGTCAACAACGCAGAGAGGGACTTGAGTTTCAGTGGGTCATCTGTGAATTCTTAACAACTAGTGTATCCATTCAGTCAATAATGATGACATTTTTTGAATAAAAGATGAAAAGGTGAAAACAAAATTTTATTTTATTTTTTTCAGATGAATGTGCTTTTTTGTTGCAAAAAATATGCGTATTATTTGAACTAGCAAGTATATGTTTCTTCCGCTCGCATATTTTTACTAGCCTGGGAGGATGGTATCATGACAAACGAACGTATATTACACTTTACCCCCCCCCCCCAAAAAAAAAACAAAAAAAAAACAGGAAGTAGTGCCTGGGGGTATGATAGCATGACCACAAAACAGATACTAGTCTGAGAATATGGTATCATGACAAGCATATACTACACTGCCCCGCAAAAAAGTAGGTAATGCCTGGTAGGATGTTCTCATGACAACAGAACAGATACTACACTACCCTCACCCCTGAATTGAGTATTGAATGATAATACATAAGTCTGAAGTAATATAGTTAACTGAATTACTTGGGTATCTGTCCGGGATGTTGCAAAACTTATCAAGAACCTTGATGCCAACTGGTCCTGACAACATTCCAATTATAGTGCTTAAAAAGCTTCAACCGAAACTAGCTGCCATTTTGACGAAGCTGTTCAATCGTTGCTTAAAGAAGAAATGCTTCCCATCACGTTGGAAAACCTCATCAGTCTGCCTATTATTTAAAAATACTGGAGATCGGTCTTCTGCATCTTAGTACAGACCTATTAATCTCCTGTGCATCATGAGTAAGTTGCTTAAATCTGTGATAAATAAAGAAGTTGTCAATCTCCTCAGCAAAAACAGTCTACTCCGTGACAAGCAATATGGATGTCATCCTGCAAGATCAACAGCTTCGTTTCTAGAGCAATAGCTCTTGACATATTGAAGGCCCTTGATAGGGTTTGGCATAACAGTCTACTTCACAAGGTTGCTCGCTATGGAATATCTGGAAATGTCCTCTCAATCATCAAATCTTTTCTCTCAGATAGATTTATAAAAGAAGCCATTGATGAGTAGATGTCTGAAGCACATAGTATCAACAGCAGTGTGCCTCAAGGATCCATTATGGGGCCAACCCTTTTTCCTGATCTTCATCACTGATCCCCCAAATCACATTCTAAGATCATTTGTCGACAGTTATGCAGATGAGACAACCATCTATGGATGTAAACATGCACTAGGCTGCATGTTTTAGTCGTGCATGTGAATAGGCGACGTTGCAGGTGATAGATGTTCAGCCAAAGAAAAAAGGGGAGGAGACACAAAGAAGAAATTGGAAATATCTCTGGTTGTGAGTTGGACCACACAGAAATTGTCTTTTTGTTTGAAATGAAATAAGTGCCGCATTAAACAGGAAATCATGCTGAGACCGTATATTTCATTTTTATCAAAGATGATACAACATTATCGTGGGGTCTGCGTTCGCGCTTCAGATCCATAAAAAAGAAATATGTTTTAGTTTATTTTATTTGGAAATTATGTAAACATGCACTAGGTTGCATGTTTTCGTGGTGCATGTGAATAGCAGACGTTGCAGGTGATAGATGTTTGGACAAAGAAAAAAGGGAGGGGGCAGAGGAATTTAAAAATATCTCTGATTTTGTATTTTGGGCCACTCGGCATTCTATTTGTCCGCTTGAGAAAATAATGTTTGAGGTTCCCTACTCTGGTATGGCTCATTCAGAGACTAACAAATTTAATGGATGTCCAAACACAAATTTTGGCCTTTTGGCTAAGATCAAAGTGTAGTATCTGTTCCGATGGATACTGCACGCCTGTCCTGTGCAGTTCTAGGAGGTCCACCATCCCAGGCTTTGCCTCCCCTCTTTGGGGAGGAGTAAGTTTATTGCTTACTGTCTGAGGCGCCCCTACCGGGGAATGCCGACGGGGCTGCCCAGGCAATTTTTAAATGGCCAGAGTGCTCACCTCTCGAGCGCTGGCTTTTCAAACCCCACTTTCTCGACCCGATCTTGGGTCACATCTTACTTGTGGGAGTAAGATAAAACTGGCCTTGTGCCTAACTCCTGGAGAGGAGTAAATAAAACCCCTTGGACGGTAGATGTTTGTGTGTTTATAGATTGTCTAGATATAGCCCCCCCTTAAGTGGATACTAACTGGATATTATCCATAGTGGATATCTCAAGAAGCCAGCCCCTAGGTGGTCGAATGGTGACCACTGAGAAAGCCCAGAATCCACGATTTCCTGTCAGGAGTGAAAATATTCCAGGAGATAGGAAGGGGTAGGGTTAGAGCCGGCCCTCTGAGCATACCACGGGAAGTTTGTTTTTCTGAGGGCTGGCAATCAGTTGGGTCGGTGTGCCTCTCTGGGCAAGGTGGGCCCTTGGGGTTCTTAGCTAAAGGATTGTGTTAGTTGGATTTATACTTTATTTGGCTGGGATAAAAGATCTCATTTTGCCAGTCTGCTATTCAACCTAAGAAAACGAGTACCATTTGTAATCTCCAAAACAATAAACATCTGTTAATTGTTTATAAACTGGACCTATGGTTTTACTTGGAATGAGAATTCTTTGTTGCAACACTGACTGAGTCGAACGGCAACTTTGCACCAAGCACAACGAGTGGGACGATCACGGCCAGTGCAGTGAACGCACCCATGCATGTTCATATGGCAACACGTCGAAGAGCATTAATGGTCAAGATCTTTCTGATTCTCCATTTTCCAACCTGGAGCACGTGGTGCAATGGTGAAAAAGGTGGCTAGTTACTTTTAATACATCTAAAACCAAGCTTCTCTTCTTCCACCATCAATGCTCGGATCCTCCCAACTGAAATGAATGGCTCTTTCCTTGAGGAAGTTCCTTGCTTTGATAAACTTCTGGACTGACCTTTACTTCAGACTTGAAATGGAAGACTTACATCAAGTCCGTTGCTAAGGTCGCTGGAAAAATGGTTGGCTCATTCTACCACTCCAGATGGTATCTCACTCTCTACCTGTATAAAAGTCAAATAAGTCCTCAGATGGAGGATTGTTGGCGCATCTGGGAGGTGTCATTTAGAGCATCGTTCTCTTCTGTTGTCTCTCCGTTCACCTGACAAACCCATTAACCCTTATCCTTGAGTGGCCTTTGGGCCTTGATAGTGCCCTGACTTGTTAGTGAAAAAAAAAAGTAAGACTAGCAAATTTATCTGACGTTGCCTTGGTATCAAATATGTTTAACATCTATATACGACCAAAGCTCTGATGCTGCTGTTATCTTGCTTCTCACCGTGCACACTTTTCATCTGTAAATGAATGTTTTAGATGGAATTGAATGATGGAAGCAATTAAGAGAGAAGAGAGAAGGACATCACAATGTAAACATGTTTCAAGATGATCAATTATGTTGTGTTAAGCAGAGCCAAACAGAAATAGAATTTTTAAAGTATTTGGAAACCAAGATATATGTACAAAAGTTTTAAATAAACATTTTCTTTTTAAATAATAATAGTTTTTCTATCATAGCAAATTGTTGTATATCCTATTAAATATTTATGAAAACATTTTTTGGTAATTCTTAAATAGTTTCATCACTATTTGGGAATTCCAAAATGGTTTTATCACTATTTGGGAATTCCAAAATGGTTTTATCAATATTTGGGAATTCCAAAATGGTTTTATCAATATTTGGGAATTCCAAAATACTTTTATCAATATTTAGAAATTCCAAAATGGTTTCATCAATATTTGGAAATTCCAAAATGGTTTTATCAATATTTGGGAATTCTAAAATGGTTTCATCAATATTTGGAAATTCTAAAATGGTTTTATGAATGTTTGGAAATTCCAAAATGGTTTTATCAATGTTTGGAAATTCCAAAATGGTTTTATCAATGTTTGGAAATTCCAAAATGGTTTTATCAATGTTTGGGAATTCCAAAGTGGTTTTATCAATGTTTGGGAATTCCAAAGTGGTTTTATCAATGTTTGGGAATTCCAAAGTGGTTTTATCAACATTTGGGAATTCCAAAGTGGTTTTATCAACATTTGGGAATTCCAAAGTGGTTTTATCAACATTTGGAAATTCCAAAGTGGTTTTATCAACATTTGGAAATTCCAAAATGGTGTTAGCAATATTTTGAAATTCCAAATTGATCTTGTGTCGCCATATGTCATTGTGGATTGGTTATTTAAAATGTTTCTCATCTTCAACCGGCATCCAATCAACCTTGAAAACTACATACTATTCGATCACTTAAGGCCCTACAAAGCATTTCAAGACCTTCCTGTAGTAGATTTGCTAAGCTTAAGTCACATTGTTATGTGGATGTAGTGTTTAGATTTGTCAGACATCATAGAGACTGCTGACTCATCTGAACACAATGTTATAAAAAACAAAAGACGTGTATAATAAACCCATGGAGACTGATTGGCAGGTTGGTTCATCTGGCTGGGTACCAATTCGGACTACCTCTGCATGAATTTCATTGGAAACTTTCCAATATCATCCCATCCTTTTATCAGTATGCCCGTCTATGTATATGCCTCTTTGCTTATCTCTGTGACTGCGTACGTCTCTGTCTCTCTGTATCTGAATTTCTGTGTATGTCTCTGCCTGCCTTAGTGTTACACTGATAGGGATTGGTTATGTGCTTTGTGGGTTCATAGATGGAAAAGATATATATCTATATACTACTAAGACTTTCCTTGACATTTTGGTGAGGAGCAAAGTAGTATCTGTTCTGATACTACACTTTATCTTTTCCTAGGTCAGTGAAGGAGAAATCCTTCTAGACTGAGGCAATTTTAATTTTTGTCTCAATCTAAAGTACCCCTTTTGTAGGAGCTGGATTTGTCACAGATTAAAAATCGACCTTGTGTCTAACTACCTTCCTGGGGAGGCAAGTAAACATATACTATTTATTTACCTCCCCAGGAGGTTAGGCACAAGGCCAGGTTTATCTTACTCCCACAAGGTAAGATGTGACCCAAGCTCGGGTCGGGAAAGTGGGGTTTGAAAAGCCAGCGCCCGAGAAGGTGAGCACTCTGGCCATAAAAAATTGCCTGGGCAGCCCCGTCGGCATTCCCCGGTAGGGGCGCCTCAGGCAGTAAGCAATAAACTTACTCCTCCCCAAAGAGGGGAGGCAAAGCCTGGGAGGGTGAACCTCCCAGAACTGCACAGGACAGTACCTCAGACCGGCGGAATCAAGGCCCGAAGGCCAAGACAATACCGGTCTACAGAGTGAGCATCCATCGGAACAGATACTACACTTTGATCTTGGCCAAAAGGCCAAGGAGGATTTTTTGTTTGTTATCATCATGTCACCGTGCACATTTCATCAGTACATGGATGTTTTAGATGGTAGGAGGAAGGGCAAATAAAGTATGAATTATATAAGAGAAGTGGTGAGAGAAATTGAATGATGTAAATAATTGAGAGAGAGAAAGAGAGAGAGGGAGGAGGGTATTTTATGACATCACAATGTATTCTGAAATCTTTTTACTTTGTGGAAAAAAAATGGATTTTATCCATTCTGTTACAGTTTTTTTAAATATTGATATTGTCGAATCTGTCTAACGGTTATCTTTTTCTATTTAACTTATTTGTGCAATGTACCAACGTCTGCCCAACGGATCACAGACCGTCTAGTATTGTTCTAAAATCTTTATTTATTGTTTCAGTAAGAAGCATTTTTTAAAAAAAACTTTTGTTCACTCCAAACAGACATATTGTCACTGAAGTGTAAGAAGCTACCGTGATAGGTGCCAGATTTATAAGGGGGCAACCTGGGAGGGGAGTTGGTCAGCAAGATGTTTGTTCATAACTTTTTATTTCAAAGGATTTGTTTTTTTAATTCTTTAATTCTGTAAGTCTGACTGCTTCATTTATTTATTTATTTATTTATTTATTTATTTATTTATGCTGTAATTTCTTGTGCACAAAAATCGGCCGACTCAGAAGTGATTAATTCATGCATTAACAGATTTGATCAGTCGTTGCAAAATCGCTTAAAAAAAAAAATCTTTCCTGAGTCGTCTCTCCTGTCGAAACAAATCTTTGCTTGGTGAAATGATCGCTACCAGCTGCAAATGGATTAGTGGATGTGAGAAGAAGAGGGGGGTGAGAGCATGTCTGGAAAGATTTAAAGATCCAATGTTTATGTTTTCTTCAGTTGATCCTATTATGCTTCTTATTTTATG
>OY744527.1:113954369-114189369 GCA_963556195.1 Sepiola atlantica
TGTTTTACTTTTGTTGTTTTTCAATGTTAGTTTGTTAGTAACATACATTCAGTCATGGACACAAGTCTGTTTGTCCAAACTGCCATCTTGGTTTTCCCAACCAATAACTAAAATAATACTAAGCAAGAGAGATCACTCTAAGAGCTTATCCCAAAGGAATATAACTCTTATATCTTAATACAAGGGAGATAACTTAACATTGCTTTTTGTGAAGACTACACCCATAAATAACAAGAAAAAAGTAAAACAACATAAGTAAAACAAATTAACTTCTAAATTGACAATACTCTCAGGGCCACTCTGGTAGTGCTAATACCTATTAGGATTCCATCCATAATAAAATAGAAACTATTCTTTCCAGACTCGTAATTTACGAAATATATGCTTACAAAACAAATTAATCTATAAAAACTTTTACCAAAATGACAATTTGGCATTAAATCACCCGCAAAAAAGTTGATATACCGTAAAAAAAAACCCAAAGAGTAATGTTTGGTGGTTGTTCCAGTCTACTGTTAGATAAAGTTTTGATTCTTCAGGAGTCGATTTTAAGATGTTCTGAAGATTTATTCTTTTGGCCGGTCATTCTTTCTGCACTTCTAGATGGGACATGTCTAATGATGATTATCTATGTGGCTGTCTGGATGGATCATATCTTTTCAATAATTAAATAACAAAGGCATTTCTACCTAAAATATATAGTTCTTTAAGATACATGCTTCGGGCAGAGAGACACAGAGAGTGTTAACTACTGGCAGTTTTTAGGACATACATTTCATATATTTTGTCCTGTTCACTTCTAACTCAATTCTCCTTAAATCTTAGCTCAAATCCTCCCAGCATGCTGTTAACCACATAACATTGTGCCCATGACAGGTTCCCTCTTGAAGGAGTAGGTGGGGTGGTAGTTTCCAGGCCACCAGAATACAAGATTACTTCCATTCTGCAACAGTCTTGTAGGTGTTCTTTTTTATTGTTAGTTGAATAAAGTTTGGATATTGCAACATTGTTAAACCGGTATCCACATGTTGATGTCTACTTTTCTAGATATGTTATGTGAGTAACTTTGTCCAACATGCATATTAACTTTTCTTGTTAATTGACAGCTTATTCAGTGACATATATATATATATATATATATATATATACATATATATATATACACGGTAAATGATAAGGTCGAAGGTGTATTAGGTGTAGAGAGAAACAAAATTAGATGGAGAGACACCCAAGACTAGGGATGGCAATTAATTTTTCCCACGGCTTACATGAGAAATTAGAACTGTTATCGAGTGCTGTACTAATATATATTGCTTCTATCTTATGTATATCATTATCCTTAAAAAAAAAGAAGTAAATTCAACATTGAAATGATACAATACAAATGTAGAAACATAATATCAGTAGTCAATATACATAAAAACAGTTTTGAAAGTTGACGATTTTTGTGGGGTTTATACAACTAACATTGTGTGTATGAGATATATTGTAAGGTTAAGAATCCTACAGAATATATAGATAAAATAAAATTGAACAAGGATAAACAAACGTGATATAAAAGACATCACATCAACAATCCTTTGGTCGGCAGTTGTTTAGTGTAAGTAATATTTAGAGATGACTTGAGTAATTTTCTCTCTCTATTTTTGTTGCCATGTAAGTAATAAGGATGCTGGAGGTTAATGTTTTACATAGGCTGATGCCTGATACTCCAAGGTTAGGGTCCTTGGACCAACTCCCAAGAAGGCTGTCCTATCAGCAGGTGCAAAATACAGGGACGACTGTATTGCAATTTGGTGAATGGAGTTTGGGTTATGCAGTAGTTTCTAGTGGGGCCTCTCTTAATGCCATATTAATAGGAACTGCTACGGCTTTTCTTTCTTCAAATGGTTTACAAAGATAATCTTTTTTTATTGTTTTACTCATTCTCTCTGCGTTCTGCTCTTAACTTCTTTACTGACCTCTTCCATAAATCTTACAATCCCAACATAATCTACTAGACATAAGCATAAAACCAGAACATCAACTCCTAATGTAGATCCCTATTATAAAGTCTCCTTTTCCAACATTAGGGATCTACATTCCAACGTTCCAGAGGTCGAACACCATTTACAGGAGACTAAACCTGACCTGTTGTTTCTGTGTGAAACTGGCATTGGCCCATCAGTTTCTATAGATGACTTCAAGATCACAGGTTACTCAAACATGACCTCAAAACCTGATCTCCAAGATCGCCATGGCCATAGAGTCTGCACCTACATCAGAGACTGTTTTCCATGTGGGAAGAACACTTACAAAGAAGACCCTGATTTGCTCTATATTTGTTTTTGTTTTGCGGTTGCTCACAGCATCGCTTGTATTTTTGCTCTTAATTGTCCCCTCATCGATGGAGTTACTGGTAATGTAGCAAATCTCTGACAGAATTGACAAGATCCTGTCTGTTCAACCTTTTGCTAGCATTCATGTCTGTGGCGATTTTAATGTTCACAATGTCGAGTGGCTAGTCCACTTAAACAAGACTGATGATGAAAGGAGGTTTTGTCACGACTTTTCCCTTGCATACAAGCTTATCAGCCCACATGCATATCTTATGCTGATGGACATTTTGCAATCCTTCTTGATCTTATTCTGACAACTTGCCCTGAACAGTGCACATCTACTGTCCATTCTCCTCTTGGATCTTCTGATCATTCAGTTATCCTAATTAAGATCAAAACGAAGTTCAGCAAGTCCTCTAATGTCCCTTTCCATCGCAGAGTTTATCGATATTCAAAAGCTGATTGGGATAGCTTAAAATCTTCCATATCTGAACTCCCTATGAAATCCGTTTTTATAAAGAATGTGTCCTTCATCACATCCAATATATACGAGCAATTAATCGTTGGTATTGAGAGCTTTATACCCTCCAAAATATTCCAACAGAGACCAAACAGTCAGCCAGGATACAACCCTGAATGTGCCAACTTCTGTGAGAGTAGTGAAAGCACCTTGAAAACAGATGTCTGTTAGCCTTGACATTGAACACCCAAGAGGCAGAATCGATCTCACTTCTCTGCCATGTGCTTTCTCCCATGACGCAATTTTGGTGCATGTCAGCCTAACTCTAACTTAGTCTCTAGTGGAAAATTCCTTTTCCTACTTCATCTAACCTCACATTGAAGATTTTTCTTTTTGATATTGTTAAACACTTAATGGGTAGGGATTCAATTATGATTTAAAAATTTATCTATTACTAATGGAGATTTGGTATGTGTCTGTCTGAAGCCGAACTATGTTATTACTTTTATTAATCTACTATCTTTCAGTACCCAATTCATGGGGTGGGTATTGTAGTATCTGTTCTGTTGTTATGAAACCATCCTCCCAGGCATTAATCCCTACTTTGGGGTGGGTATTCTATTTCAACAAGAAATTATCACAATTGGCAATTTATTAGCAAACTCAACACTTAACATTATATATACTGCAAAAATATGCTCCCTCTGGTCGCATACTTTTGCCAAGAAACACATGTAGGTCTACTAATAGATTAGCATGGAAAAATAGACGGTTTTTGTATGTAAGACAAAAATGTAAATGATAAATCTCCACTGAAGTGCAGAAATATAGAATTGAAGGAACTGATGTGAATTATGTATTTGGATTGCTTTTCACATAGTTTTTGGAATTGAATTAATATAACATGATATATATGCTCTGAATTTTGGAATAAATCTTCATTAAGCTTGGATTTAGAAATTTTCAGATACTGTAAGGAGAATAAAATTGAAAAATATTTTCCTCATTAAAAACTCAATAATAATAATAATACAGGGTGTTTCAAAAGTCTTGGGAACATAACGATTTTTAATAACTCAAAAACTATTAGGAGTTGAAAAATGAAATTGGTACCGTTGGAAAGGTTAAAGTTTCAAGTTTTGTGGGGAATCTTCAAAGTTGCTCAATATGAGCACCATTCGTCACACGGCAGACATCTAGTCGATAGTCCATTTCCTGCCAAATGCGTTCCAGCATCTTGACGTCAATGGTTCCCACAACTGCCGTTACTCGAGCCTTTAGTTCGTCAATATCTCTTGGAAGGGGCGGCACATAGACTTGTTGCTTGACAAAGCCCCAAAGGAAAAAGTCACACGGAGTAAGATCTGGAGACCTAGGAGGCCAGGGCATGAGAACGTCATCACCTCGCCCAGATCTCCCAATCCATCTACCAGGCAGCCTTGTGTTAAGAAACTGCCTTACTCTAAGACTCCAGTGTGGTGGTGCACCATCTTGTTGAAAAATGAAGTCATCAGATTCTGCTTGTTCCAACTGAGCCATTAACCAGTCTTCCAGCATGTTGAGATAGGATTCACCAGTGATAGTTGCCTCTTCAAAGAAGAACGGTCCATAGACACCTTTCTTGGAAATTGCACAAAACACGTTCACTTTTGGTGAATCTCGCTCGTGCTCAAGAAGTTCATGAGGATTCTCAGTACCCCATATGCGAGTGTTATGCTTGTTAACTTTGCCATTCAGATGGAAGGTCGCCTCATCGCTAAAAACAAGCCGGTCATCAAAGCCGTTATCTTCCAACTTCTCTTGCATTGCAATGCAAAAGTCACGGCGAAGTGGCTTATCAGTGTCCTTCAACTTTTGGACCAACTTGAGCTTGTAAGGTACCATTTGCAGTCGTTTCCTTAAGACACGCCAGACAGTTGCTGGAGCAAGCTGAAGTTCCCTGCTGGCTCTTCTCACTGATTTACGGGGGCTCCGCTGAAAGGCTGTCCGAACTTGCTCAACTGCATCTTCTGAAGTTGAAGGGCGACCTGTTCGCTTACTTGGGCACAAACACCCATCTTTCACAAATTTAGCATGCCATCTGACAATGGATTTCCTTTCAGGGGCTTCTTTTTTAAATTTCCTGCGAAATGCACGCTGAACACATGTCCACGATTCAGTCTTTGCAAATTGGAGGACGCAAAATGCCTTGTCTTGTTTAGAGAACGCCATTACTGCACCTGGAAAGATAACATGAAAATCATTAGTATGACCAAAAACTTGATTAAGCAAGCTTTAAAATGGCACCAGTTTCATTTTTCTACCTGGAATAGTTCATGAGATATACGCATTTGTAATGTTCCCAAGACTTTTGAAACACCCTGTATATATATATATATATATATATTATTTCATGTATCCACATATAACATTATAAAGAGATATAATATATTATGTATCGATTTTCAGTATTAACTTCAACAGTGCTCAATACGTGAATGATCTAGGTAGTAGGTTATGAAAATATATTTATGACGATTCTCTACGAGGATGAAACGCGAACGCATCTGTGTAGATTAATTGCCATAAATATATTTTCATAAGTTACTGTATATATTATATAGTTAAATAAGAGCGAAAATAACCAAATATATTGTTACATACTTAACAAATTGATTATTAAATCTACACTGTTTAGCATCTTGTGGAAAACATTTTGCACCAGCCAGGGCATTTATTCAATTGTGATTTAAAAAATATATATATATATATTAAATTTATTGTTTCACATCTTGGAAAACATTTGCAGTTCACAGAATTTTCTTGTTACCTTTCATCAATTAAAAAATAAATTTATTTTATTCTCTAAGAGTTTCTGTTAACATTGTCATCATTAAATGTATAGATTGAACAGACACATCTTAAGAATACTCATTCTTGTTTTCTTTTTATCTTATATTCCGAGAATTTCTGTTCTTAACAATTGCTGTGTTCATGAAGCCACAAAAGAATCGATTAAATAAAAGCCCCTTTCTTTCTTTTGTTTCTTCTAAAGTTTGTCTTCCGCACTCACCTACATTTTATCTATGAAAAGAAAGAAACCGATTCTTCAGTTCTGTTGGAATTAAAATATAATTCCGACAAGGTAGAAATGTGATTTCTGTAATCTAATGCTATTTGTAAAGCTCGCTAAATTTGACACCTGAGCCTTTCACGAGTGAATTAGTACTTGTTGCACATGAATAGAAAACAAGCTGCGCATGCGTGGTCCCCCTCTGTATGTGACTCGATGTGGCAAGTGTAAAATGCAATAAATTTGGGCAATTTGGGGCATTTTTGACCCCCTGGGTGCGCGAACTAGAATTTTTCTGAGGTCAAGGATGCTCATTTTATATCCAAAACAATTGCCTCTACATTTTGGCCAAGTTTCAGAAAAATTGAATGGATGGATCAAACGTTATGGGAGAAAAGGGTCATTTTTTTGCCATTTTGAGGGCTTTTGACCCCCTGGGGGCGCGAACCCGATTTTCCCAAGGTCAGCGATACTTATTTTCTATTAGGAACAATTGCCTCCACATTTTGGCCAAGTTTCAGAGAAATTCAATGGATGGATGAATATCATTTTTTGCCATTTCGGGGCCTTTTGACCCCCTGGGGGGCTAACCAGATTTTTTTTCAAAAATCGGAGAATGTCACTTTCTAACCTGACCAAAGTTACAACTTCATGCAAAATTTCAGAGAAATTCAATGGATGGTTGCGGAGAAAAATCCGGATGGACAGACAGACGGACGGACGGACATGTCTCAAAATATAAGTCCCCCGATTTTATAAATCGGGGGACCAATTAAACTGCAAAACATCTCCTTTGCTTGCAATATTTCTATTACATGTGCACATACTTAGCGATGGTGCAGTGTTACCAAGGTTGACTGGTATAGGTGTGCCGTGTTCAGGCTACTGTATGACTTTTACCAAAATCCTTGGGGAAAGGTATTTTATTTTATTTACCGCCTCTCCAGGAGGTTAGACACAAAGTCAAGCCAGCGCCCAAGGATAAGTGCACCTCTCCTACAAAAGATGCCTGTGCAGCCCCATCAGCATTCCACGGTAAGAGTGCCTCAGGCGATTAGCGATAAACTAACCCCTTCTTAGAGAGAAGATAAGGCCTGGAAGAGTGGACTTCTTAGAACTGAACAGAACCATCCCTCAGCTGACAGCAACAAAGCCACTATCAAGAAAGGTATGAATCCATATCATTTCTCCCTAACTATTGGTGAAATAGACTAGAAGATGATTACTTCTTTGCCTATATCAGCATTGCTTCTGATCATCTTAGAATTCTGCTTGCCACTGAACTTGAGTAATGCTATATCAGAAGTGCGGTTGGAGATTGTGCAACCCTGTCTTCACTATAAACTGCTCCTTACACAGGAACCCTTTCAAGAGATATTTTGCCAGCACTAATGTGTAGGAAATGCAGGACGCTGCACTTTGCATGAGTATGCGCATCAACATATCGATGACTAAAGTTCTCTCCTTCTTGGTCTCTCTGGAGGTTTGGAGACTACTGTCTCTGAATAGTGCTGTTTTGAAGGACATGGATTTATTTGTGTACTTTCGGTAGACCATTGTTCCATCCGAGAAGGGAACAGAGGAGGTTGATCACCCAGTTGGGGCTGCTAGATCTTCCTTTGTGCACCTCCTACTGTTCTTGTAAAAGCGTTAGATCTCAATATCAACCAAGAGTCGTGTCTAGTAATCTGTCATCCGGTCGATCCACCTCTATTGCTGGTAGACATGGCCAATTACAGTGATCAATCGACATAAGCTGGAAGTCTTTGACTGTCTCTGACGCATTTTGCATTGCCTTGGGCCGACCGTGTCCCAACTGCTTTTCTCGGTCAACACTACAACCTGAAGGCTCTGCCGTCTATCTTGTTTCAGTGATGTCTTCGATGATTCAGGCATGCAGCTCCGTGCCCAGAGAGAGAATTAATTTGTGATGTAATTCTCCCTACCTCTCTCCCTAAATAACTTGGCTGAGCTCACAGGTGGTTGTCTTTCAATGATGGAATTGTGATTGGATAGCCATCTCATGCAAACTTGCTCAGGACTACCGTGCATAGGCCACCATGGTTCAGATCAGGGAAGAAGTGACTCAACCCAACCAGGATGAGCATGATTGCAACAACAAAAACTGATGCATAAACTGACAAACCTAACATGAAAATGGACCTGAGCCATATTAATGCCAGGGCTGTGAAATAGATAGTCGAAACATTTAACTCTGATTCCTGAAATAAAAGAAAAATTCCGGCTTCAGCTTAAATTCTTAAAGCAATGAACTCTAACTTTTCAGCCAGTGTTAGAGTGTAAAGTCTCTCTCTCTATTTTTTTTTTTACATACTTGTCTGTCCTTTTTTTCTTCTATTTTCATTATTTTTACTTCATTTTAGCCTTCCAGAAATTATTTGGAATTGAATTTTTTCTCTTATATATTAACTAGTCATGCCTAATCACACACACACACACACATACACATACATAATAATAATAATAATAATAATAATAATAATAATCATCCAGGTAAAACATCCACAGGGTAGTAATCCAAAGAATTTTAACCGGGTTTATGAAAAGTGCTCAATATCAAATAGAGCTTTTATGTGATTATTTTTATTTACACAGACATGTACAAAATCTGAGACACTAGCATGTCGATGTTATCGATCAACAGCTATTATAAACCGAGATCTGATCAGGCAGAGTTAGAATCCGATCTTGACCGTAGATCATATTTGGAAAGTGTCGCAGATTTTGTACATGTCTGTGTCAATAAAAATAATAATATATATATATATATATATAATTTGTTTTAGAAGGGCAGATTTCTAGCTTTATGTGACAAACAACCTTGATGAATTGATGATTAACAAAACAGAAAACTCCAAACATGAGTTGAATTGCACTGGACTAATGCACTCTAGCCACACACAAATGAAGCTAGCTGTGTGGTATGGTTGAAACGTGCACACACACAAAAAATAAACTAAAAGTCGAACTCTGGAATTGTATTAACAATTTTCCAAAAACACCAACTGTCAAAAGTCTGACTCTCGAATTGTAATTAACAATTCTCTAAAACACAAATCTCATCGATCGAGTAATAGACACAAACGACGGCAACTCAATTTTCTTCTCTCTTTCTCTCGCTAAACACTTGACA
This sequence comes from Sepiola atlantica, assembly GCA_963556195.1. Classification (NCBI taxonomy): domain Eukaryota; kingdom Metazoa; phylum Mollusca; class Cephalopoda; order Sepiida; family Sepiolidae; genus Sepiola; species Sepiola atlantica. The sequence goes on from OY744527.1 coordinate 113,963,354, forward strand.
TGGTCCCAACTCGTCACATCAATTTTATCGTCAGTCCCCGGGAGGAAAGTTTCTACTCTTTTCATTTCAACAAATAACAATGCTCATTTGCATAAGTGAATTCTTGACATCACTGAAAAATAACGAGATTCTATCTTCTAAGTGAAACTCTCTGGGTTCAATCGCCAATGAATAATACACGGCACAACCCTAACTCTCTTACCTCGTTGACCCGCATGATGGTTGCTACACAACCCTTTTATCTCTTGATCATATATGATAGTGGTGGTCTTTTGATTTTTGCACTTCTTCGAAATGGGACATGCACCCCAATAACTACTTCTGAATAGCCCAACAAAGTTTCCACTTCTTAATCATCCAAAGTTTCCACTTCTTAATCGTCCAAAGTTTCTGCTTCCATATCGTCTAAAGTTTCTGCTTCTGAATTCGCGGTTCCATTCTTGTGAGGATTACTAGCGCTATCCATCAATACTTTAGCGCCAGACGACTCATGACTTTCCTTATCATTTTCTCCAGTAGTTGAATGATCCGCCTCCAAAGCAGAGCAGAGACTGTGTATGTGATGTGGGATCCCATCAACCAGGACAAATTGTTGGCTGACCACGCCAGTCACTCGCCCCTGTTTTAATTTGGTGATACATTGACAGCTCTAGTAGTTTCACTCAGAGATGATCTCCTACATTATATGGCCTGTCCATCTTCTCGTCGTCCAGTGACTGCACAATGTGGATTCCTTTTACCTAAGCCTGGTATGTGTAGATAGCATTCGCAGATGTGGTTGCCAGGGACACACCATCCTTCGGCGTAACACTGTACTAGTATGTTGCTTCCCCGATCGAGCACTTCTTCCTGGCAGTTGAACTCCCCATTCACACAAAAACTGTCTGACTTGCTGGCTGCAAAAGGCTGGGTCATTATCAGCCAAAATCTCATGCGGTGCTTCCTTTTCGTAAAAGATGGACAATAGTTGTCGAATAATGCTTGCCGAGTCTTGTGCAATTGGTTGCCAAACCGCAAAACGAGTGGGTCCACAGTCGATCAGAGTAAGAAAGTGGTTGCCATTATAATGGGTGATATCCATTCCAACCTTTTTGCATGTGTCACTTGCTTTCAGCTGTCTTTCTCACCACCGAACTGGTTCTGGGTCAATGGACTGACACATCTCACAGTGCTTGATGACTTGTTTGACTGCTGATTTAGCCACTGCTGGGTCTACATGTCTCACGAATACAGAGTCCTCTTGATGCCTTGATGTCTGCTGTGCATGTGGGTATCTTTTATCTGCTGCTGTCTTATTGCTCTCACTGTAGCAGAACCTATCTTTGTGTCAGCTGGTCGGCAAGGTTGCAGTATGATGCGACCAATGTTGCGCTGACTACCAGGTCATACTCAAAGACTAGACTCTTATCAGCATCTCACTTGCTGTCTTGGTACATATCCTTGCCTTCCCGGTCAGCGTGTCAAAAACCCAGTGATAAACACAAAGGGAGTCAGTATGCAGGTGCAACCTCTTTGCTTGCAACTGTAGTCCTAGGTTAATGCCTTTCATCACAGCATCTAACTCGGTCAGGTTGATGTGCTGTGCCTTGTTCACAGGCCGCAACCAACAATTGTCCTTCAACATGGCTCCATCTTTCTACAACAGGACTCCCAATACTAATGAAATGGCGTTGTGCTATACGTTCATTTCTTCTCCATTAACATACCACTTTCCTTGGGCTGGGTCCTTGTGTGTTGCTCTCTCACAACTTCCTGAAATCATTTGAGCGAGAACAGTATCACCTGTTAGATCATCCCATCCTTTGGTTACCGCATTTATCCTGCGTTTTATTACGCACACTGCTACGAGTTTTCCGCACAAGGAAATAATGGTCCGTCTTGTGAGAACTTCATGGATGCAGGAGATCACATTTCCCTGTCTCCATTGCAGGATGCCATCCTCTCTCCTGCTGTCTAGGTCCAGCACACATGCTCCGTTTCCAAGCCACTTTGGGTCCTTGCACGTTAGGCCAAATTCTGCCAATTTCACTTGGATGTGCGTCATTAATTTGACATCTTCATCATCGATGTTGCCTTTTTGACGGTTTCCTCCTAGGATAATACAGCACTGACGATGGTCTTCATGATTTGTGGTGCCACATTCAACCCAAAACCCAGTCTGGTTAGACAGTATCTCTTGCCGCAAAATGCCACCGTCTGGAATAGCCATAAAGTTTTGTCAGCCCACACCTGCAGATAGGCCTTCTTCAAATCGAGCAATGATACATTTGATCCTTCTTGGCGCCACTTCCTTAACTTGCTCGCACGTATATTGGCATTAGCCGTGTAAGCCTCTATTTATTGATAGAGCTCACAGTACTTCATGACTGATCACACCTTTGACTTGATATGTTGTACCACTGCCATTAAATGGATAAGAGATTTTGGAGGTCCAAGCTCTTTGTTGGGGTACGATATCAAGCAGCCATCTTTTATCCAGGCATCAAGCTCTTGTTTATATGTGGCACTAACGTTGACGGCTACGGACTACTGTTATGCCATTCCATAGCTTGGTTGGTACTTTATTTTCAGTCCATTTCCACAACGCAGTCAAAATCTTTTGACGTTGGTCAAACTCTACCTTAAAGTCTGGCCAATCAATGCAAAGTGTGGCACACACAGGTGCCTTAGGGAATTTCAGTCTCAGCTGGTGTAATGCAAACACAACCCAGTGCCTTGATAGCATCATATCCGAGCAGTAGGTCAAGTCCCTGTACGTCTTTCCACATCATTAGGACATTGACTTCATCAGATACACCAGAGTCTGTGCAAATCTTTACCAACGCCACTCCACAGCACCCCTGTCTCACCATTTATCATTGTTATTTTAATGCTCCTCTTGCTCAAGGTATGGCATAACCTTGTGCTATCTATGGTATGGGAGCAGCCTAAATCAAGAAGCGCTGAGCAAAGCATTTGGTTGACATGAACTCGGATGATTCATTGTACCTTGTTTACATCTTGTCCCTGAGACATTTCCCGGAGAGCTTAAGGCAATGTGACTGATCCTGCCATACTGAAAGCACTGTATGTGTTCCTGTCTCCTGTCCATGTGTGCCCGGCCTCTACGGATTTCTAAGGTGACTCTGGGATCGACTGTGCGGCCATTACAACATGCTCCCCAAATTTTTCTTAATCCCTGATGATGGCTCGGTCGCACTCAAGTAACTATTCAATTGGCGTCGCCTCTATGCTGATGGATGCCCTCAGGAGTTGCTTCACTTGAACTGGGAGTTCGGCTACAAATACGTATATGAAAGCCTGTTCAGACAACCCTCCAAACAGAAGGGCCAGCTTCTTCAATGCTGCAAAGAAGACATCCACTGTCTCGCCTGCCAGTAGTTTCTGGACGGTAAACGTTTGTATGCTGTGCAAGGGTCCATAGCAATAGCTCTATACAGCACAGCCATCGTCAGCTCAATGTTGGCCTTATCATTCTCGCTTAGCTGATAGTAGACATCCAGAGCGCCACCTGTTAGTTGCAGTGGAATGACAAACTCAAACTGCTTGACTCCACACAAATGACAGGTTTTTTCCACTCTCTCAACCCAGTCCACCACAGATGTTGATTCCTCAAACTCAGGGATAAGTTTCAGGTCGAACTTTGCATCTGCAATTATGTCACAAATCAACAGCACATAAAAATGCCGAAATAACTCATAGTCGAGAACGTGCATGCAAAAAAAAAAAAACATGAATAAATAAGAAGTCCGACTCTTGAATAGTATTAACAATTCTCCAAAACACAAATCTCGTCAATCGGGTAACAGACACAAATGACGCCAACTCAATTTTTTACTCTTGCTGAACACTCAATGTGGTCCCAACTCCTCACGTCAATTTTATCATTTTTCCCCGGGAGGAAAGTTCCTACTCTTTTTATTTCAACAAGAATTGGCCCATACAAAACAATGCTCATTTGCATAAGTGAACTCTTGTCATCGCACAAAAATAACAAGATTCAATCTTGTAATTGGAATGCTCTGGGTTAAGTCCTCGATGAACAACACACGGCACGACCTTCACTCTTTCACCTGGTGGACCTGGATGATGGCTGCTACATGTGGCATCCAAGAACTCAATTGCAAATCATAATATCACTCTTTTTATTCAGTTGTTTAGTCTGCTGACGACGCTGACTACTTTACATAATCACTTATTTTCGACCATCACTTTTGAAGTCAGACAGTCCCAAGTTTGCTTTAATTGAGATGCATTTCTCATTGTATTTAAATAAATAAAACTAAAAATATATAATCCATTAAAAAAAGTCATCATATTTGGTTTAATGTCAGTTTAATGGACAGCTTTTAGAAATTTACTTTCAAACTAACCTATCTTTGGCCAAGTCTGTATTTATCCCTCTTTCTCTTATCACTTCCACCAATATTTTCCTTGGCCTTCCTCTGGCAACTGACCCTGTTATCATAACTGTGCTACATCTATTAACCCAACACCTCTCCATTCTTTCAATGTGACCATACTAACAAAGTCTCCTGTTCAGTACATATCTCCCTATCCTGTCCAGATTTAATCTTCCTTAATCATCAGACCTAAGTTTGTCTTTAAGACTCACATTACACACCCATCATATCATTCTCATCATTTCTCTCCATGCAACGCATGTCCCCAACCCTCATTGGTTAGGTTTCACTTCCATACATCATCACACTACATACACATGCCTGGTAGACCCCTTTTCCTGGTCGACAATAGTAAAAAAGGTGTATTATTAAGCAAAGCAGTATTTATTTTGAACTAATGGCAGGTTTTATTAACTGCTCATTTGTTTTCTCCTCCCTTTCTTTTCTAAATCTCCACAACTTGTGACTTTTAACTCCTATTCCTCCCCCATTCACGCTTTTCTTTTTGTGATCATATCCTTATTTAGTGATATTAGCAATCTGCATTCAGTTGCCAATAAGAATATCATTTTCTTAAATCTTATGAAAAATGAAATCAATGAAGTTTTGCTAGCCTGAAATTAAATTCAATTTTTAATTTTTTTTATTTAAAATAAAATTTAAAAGATCTCTCTGGATTTCGATGATAGGGAACTAGTTTGTACCAGCTCCTTGAGCGGTGTTGGTACAGTATCTAGGTATGTCAATTTAAAATCTCTATCTAGCTTCTACAATTTTATAGCTAGTACGAAAATTTTTTTTTAAATTTCATGGAAAAAAATAAGCTAATTATTTGCATGAGAGTAAGTAACTAGGATGAATGTATCTACGTAACGTTTTTATAGGAAAAAAACATTAGAAAATATGGTTTTAAGTAAAAATGATTGGCATTGAATTAATGCTGAATATCCTTTGTCTACTCAAGGTAACTAACTTCAAAACAAATATTTATATAATGTTTTTTTTAGTGTTATTATGTTTATATTAATTTCTTTAGATTTATGAAACATCGATCAAGTTAAAAAAAAATCCAATAGACTTATGCAAGATTCAAGCTCTGATATTGACATTGTAAAAACTACTGTTTTATTAATGTATACTCTGCTTATTCCTTTAACATTAAGGGGGTGCATATATATATAGTTAGGTATATGTATATGTTTTTATATATATAGTAAGTTATGAAAACATATTTATAGCAATTAAGCTACACCGACACATCCACGTTTAATCTTCGGATTTGTACAGTATTCTACTAGTAAGGAATTTCTACAGTATTCTACTAGTAAGGAATTTCTACAGTATTCTACTAGTAAGGAATTTCTAAAGTTTTCTACTAGTAAGGAATTTCTAAAGTTTTCTACTAGTAAGGAATTTCTACAATATTCTACTAGTTATGAATTTCTACAGTATTCTACTAGTTATGAATTTCTACAGTATTCTACTAGTAAGGAATTTCTACAGTATTCTACTAGTAAGGAATTTTTACAGTATTCTACTAGTAAGGAATTTCTACAGTATTCTACTAGTAAGGAATTTCTACAGTATTCTACTAGTAAGGAATTTCTACAGTATTCTACTAGTAAGGAATTTCTAAAGTATTCTACTAGTAAGGAATTTCTAAAGTATTCTACTAGTAAGGAATTTCTACAGTATTCTACGAGTAAGGAATTTCTACAGTATTCTACGAGTAAGGAATTTCTACAGTATTCTACTAGTAAGGAATTTCTACAGTATTCTACTAGTAAGGAATTTCTACAGTATTCTACTAGTAAGGAATTTCTACAGTATTCTACTAGTAAGGCATTTCTACAGTATTCTACTAGTAAGGAATTTCTACAATATTCTACTAGTAAGAAATTTCTACAGTATTCTACTAGTTAGGAATTTCTACAGTATTCTACTAGTAAGGAATTTTTGTTACTAGAATTATAATTTCCAAAATATAATTTTCCTGTACTTCCTTCAGTAGTATTTAGAAATTTGAGTTTTGAAAATGAATATGCTTAAAACACTTTTCAATATCAATGGTGATTTTTTCCTAATAAACATTGAACTTCCTTGAATTAGGACCTTCTGATTAGTTCACTTCAGGGTTTGAGTCGAACAAAACCGGAAACGATCCAGGGACCTTTTTACCTCTTCATAAATGTAGAGTAACAACCGTGGATCACCGGAAGCATGAACTGGAGATCATAAGAAAGAATCTTCAGTACATCAACGTGACATTCGCAGAGCAACCTACAGTAGATGATTGTTTAGTGAGCAATTTCGTCTGCTTAGCTTATATGAATTCCATTAGTAGATTATCTGATGAAACAACTCCTTTGCATAGCCATCGACATGGATTAGTTGACTGTCCCGACTATTTATTTACAACCAAGCATTCCTGAGTTTGTGCTAACCTTGTTTGTTTGTGAAAGTAACTATCCTTCTCTCACTGCAGACACAACACATAGGTTGATGGTACTTCGCCAGATGACAGCCGTTACCAATGGAGACAGTGAGCAGTTCATTTTGTGTATCAGCCCACTACATCGCCTCTAACTTTAATCCTTCAACAAACCTAATTTGTTTTTAAATAATAGATGTAACACAGTCTAGGTTGTGTGCTTATACAGAAAGTTTTATAGATTTTTGTTAAAGTTTCGATATAAACCTTTGTAACCGACTTTCAGCCCATTAACTTTATTCCTCCATCCAGCCCCTTTTTAGGGGGTCTGTTTTAGGCATATTAACTCTTGAAAACAATCTCGGTAATGAACAATATATCTGTAGAAAATTTAATATATATATGTATGTTTTTTTTTTGTAATTTTCATGTAATGCTAACTATGACATTCTGTTATATGGATAGTATATCTACATTTTTGTTTTACAAATGCATATGATACATGGTTTCATCCATGAGTGTCTTTGAATTGCATTACAGTAATAAGATGATTGTACAGGAAAGGCACTCCCTCAGCACAGCATTAGAGGTAGCATCTGGCTGAGGAAGGAATGACTTGACTGGCTGGCAGTATTGATCTCAGAGGAGAAGGCTTGGGAGCTGAACTTGCTGGAATATTATAGTAGAATCTAGAGGTTCTACGATATACTAGAGTGCATAGTAAGTATTATCTATAATAATGCACTTAAAAAAAAAACTGTAGTCAGTAGCTGACTACACTAGGGTCAATACCAGGTGGTTTCCCTCTCCAGGCTGAGTCTAGAGTTGTGAAGAGTGTAACCAGTGACAGTGCCCAGACAAACAAACAAGCAAGGAAGGAAATATCAATGAAGGTATAACTTCTTTTTATGTATTATTGGATTTAAAGAAAATTTAATTTGAAGCATTTCTAGAATCAATTAAAAACTATGGAAAATTGAAATTAGATCCATGGAATAATTTAAATCATCCAGAAAAAAAATATTCCAATAATTCAAAGAGACAAAATTGTTAATTATTGTAAATACAGGGTGGGCCAAAATAAGGGTCCTATCTTTAAATTTGAATAACTTGAATTTGAATAACTTCCACAAAATAAAAGTTAAACTCACCAAACTTTATGTGTGTGTAGACTGGCCCTTCCGAGATTTTTTGAAATAAACAAAACAAATTTTAGCCGAAAAACACTTCTTAAAACTTACAAAAACTAAAGTATTGTTTTTTACACTGTTTTGAGTTTTTTAAGCAAAAATAATGTTTTCTAAATGAGGGTACGTTCCTTAGGGCTAATACGGCTCATGCTTGCTTCGGAAGGGGTCCTTTACTTATTTAAAAAAAAAAAAAAAAAAAAAATCAATAAATAAAAAAGTTATGAATTTTTAAAAATAGGACCCTTATTTTTGCCCACCCTGTATGTACTGTATTAAAACAAATTTAAATCATTTCTTGAAAAGGTGTAGAATGAAGTGTGCTACTTTAATTTTGTTTTTTTTGGTATGTTACGTTGTTATAAGATTTAGCAGAGAGTACAGTTCCTTCCTCTTCACCATCTGACTCTCACTGCATTCTTTCCTTTTGCCTCCTTCCAACCTTCCTCCTATTCTTACTTTAAAAAAATTTCTTTATCCGTCGTTTCTGTTAGTGCTTAGGCATCAGTTAAAGCTGTACTGCTTCCATTGACAAATTCCCAACCTTATATACCCAAATGCATGCGTGTCTAATGCAGATATCGAGATTAGTTTTTTTGAAAGCATGTAGAATAAAGTTACTGCGTTTTATGTAAGACTAGCGGGGCTACCCGGCGTTGCTCGGGGTCATAAAAACATAATTGAAGAAAAATTGCGTGTGTAACATCTTTATATTAAAACTTCTATTTCTCTCCTTCTCTCTCTATAGCTGTCTCTTTATCTTTCTACTTTTCTCTACCCTGATCGCTACTTTTAAATTTTGCCTTTTGCGAAAGCTGTTTCTTCCCCACCATTTCATCCTACGTTTCACAGGGCAATAGTATGACTTATTTCTATAAAAAGTACCACCACTGTCTGCGCCTTCTATATAGGTACTTATAACCGCCCCGGTGTTCATACTATATATTTTGAATCCCCTCATGATATCCTTCATCATTTTAACTCCCCTCGTTGTATTCATCATTTTCGATCTCCTCATACTATTAATCATTTTCAATCCCCTCATAATATTCTTCATCATTTTCAATCTCCTTATACTATTAATCATTTTCAATCCCCTCATAATATTCTTCATCATTTTCAATCCTCTCGTAATATTCCTCATCATTTTCAATCCGCTCATGATATTCTTAATAATTTTCAATCCTCTCATGATATTCTTCATTTTTTCAATTCTCTCATGATATTCTTCATTATTTTCAATCCCCTCATGATATTCTTCATCATTTTCAATCCCCTCATGATATTCTTCATCATTTTCAATCCTCTCATGGTATATTTCATCATTTTCGATCCCCTCATGATATTCTTCTCATTTTCAATCCCCTCATGATATTATTCATCATTTTCAATCCTCTCATGGTATTCTTCATCATTTCCAATCCTGTCAGTCTATTCTTCATAATTTTCAATGCTCTCATGACATTCTTCATCATTTTCAATCGTCTCATGACATTCTTCATCATTTTCAATCCCCTCATGATAGTCTTCATCATTTTCAATTTCCTCATGATAGTCTTCATCATTTTCAGTCCTCTCATGATAGTCTTCATCATTTTCAATCCTCTCATGTCAGTCTTCATCATTTTTAATCTTCTCATGATAGTTTTCATCATTTTTAATCCTCTCATGATAGTCTTCATCATTTTTAATCCTCTCAGGATAGTCTTCATCATTTTTAATCCTCTCATGATAGTCTTCATCATTTTCAATCCTCTCATGATATTCTTCATCATTTTCAATCCCCTCATGATATTATTCATCATTTTAAATCCCCTCATGGTATTCTTCATCATTTCCAATCCTGTCAGTCTATTCTTCATCATTTTCAATCCTCTCATGACATTCTTCATCATTTTCAATCCTCTCATGACATTCTTCATCATTTTCAATCCCCTTATGATAGTCTTCATCATTTTCAATCCCCTCATGATAGTCTTCATCATTTTCAATCCCCTCATGATAGTGTACATCATTTCAATCCCCTCATTATAGTCTTCATCATTTTCAATCCCCTCATGATAGTCTTCATCATTTTCAATCCCCTCATGATAGTCTTCATCATTTTCAATCCCCTCATGATAGTCTTCATCATTTTCAATCCTCTCATGATAGTCTTCATCATTTTCTAATCCTCTCATGATAGTCTTCATCATTTTCAATCCTCTCATGATAGTCTTTATCATAGCTCTATCTAGGATATTGAGCACTTTTCTCCCGGACAACGCCGAGTACTTTGAAAATCAAGGAGGCCTCATGAGCACTACTGAAATAACTTAGGTATCCTCTCTCATTCTGATCTGCGAAATAGTCCAAAGGGGAACAAAGATGGCGTTAAAATATTTTACAAACCTATCACTACAGTAGCTCTATCTAGGACATTGAGCACTTTTCTCCCGGACAACGCCGAGTACTTTAATAATAAAGGAAGCCTCCTGAGAACTACTGAAATCACTTAGGTATCCTCTCTCCTACTGATCTGCGAAATAGTCCAAAGGGGAACGAATATGGCGTTAAAATATTATCCAAACCTATCACTACAGTAGCTCTATATAGGACATTGAGCACTTTTTTTCCCGGACAACGCCGAGTACTTTGAAAATCAAAGAGGCCTCCTGGGGACTACTGAAATCACTTAGGTATCCTCCCTCCTTTTCATCTGCAAAATTGTCCAAAGGGGAACGAAGATGGCGTTAAAATATTTTCTAAACCTATCACTACAGTAGCTCTATCTAGGACATTGAGCACTTTTCTCCCGGACAACGCCGAGTATTTTGAAAATCGAGGAGGCTTCGTGAGCACTACTGAAATCACTTAAGTAACCTTTCTCTTACTGATTTGCGAAATAGTCCAATAGGGAACGAAGATGGCGTTAAAATATTTTCCAAACCTATCACTACAGTAGCTCTATCTAGGATATTGAGCACTTTTCTCCCGGACAACGCCGAGTACTTTGATAATCCAGGAGGCCTGCTAGGGGACTACTGAAATCACTTAGGTATCCTCTCTCCTTCTGATCTGCGAAATAGTCCAAAGGGGAACGAAGATAGCGTTAAAATATTTTCCAAACCTATCACTACAGTAGCTCTATCTAGGATATTGAGCACTTTTCTCCCGGACAACGCCGAGTATTTCAAAATCAAAGAGGCCTCCTGAGCACTACTGAAATAACTCTCATCGATTCCCCATCCTTTTCAGCGTAGATGCTGTTAAAATATTATCCAAACCTATCACTACAGTAGCTCTATCTAGGACATTGAGCACTTTTTTCCCGGACAACGCCGAGTACTTTGAAAATCGAGGAGGCTTTATGAGCACTCCTGAAATCCCTTAGGTATCCTCTCTCCTTCTGATCTGCGAAATAGTCCAAAGGGGAACGAAGACAGCGATAAAATATTTTCCAAACCTATCACTACAGTAGCTCTATCTAGGATATTGAGCACTTTTCTCCCGGACAACGCCGAGTACTTTGAAAATCGAGGAGGCTTCATGAGCACTCCTGAAATCCCTTAGGTATCCTCTCTCCTTCTTATCTGCGAAATAGTCCAAAGGGGAACGAAGATGGCGTTAAAATATTTTCCAAAACCTATCACTACAGTAGCTCTACCTAGGACCTTGAGCACTTTTCTCCCGGACAACGCCGAGTACTTTGATAATCAAGGAGGCCTCCTGGGGACTACTGAAATCACTTAGGTATCCTCTCTCCTTCTGATCTGCGAAATAGTCCAAAGGGGAACGAAGATGGCGTTAAAATATTTTCAAAAACCTATCACTACAGTAGCTCTATCTAGGACATTGAGCACTTTTCTCCCGGACAATGCCGAGTACTTTGATAATTAAGGAGGCCTCCTGGGGACTACTGAAATCACTTAGGTATCCTCTCTCCTTCTGATCTGCGAAATAGTCCAAAGGGGAACGAAGATGGCGTTAAAATATTTTCCAAACCTATAACTACATTAGCTCTATCTAAGATATTGAGCACTTTTCTCCCGGACAACGCCGAGTACTTTGAAAATCGAGGAGGCTTCATGAGCACTCCTGAAATCCCTTAGGTATCCTCTCTCCTTCTGATCTGCGAAATAGTCCAAAGGGGAACGAAGATGGCGTTAAAATATTTTCTAAACCTATCACTACAGTAGCTCTATCTAGGACATTGAGCACTTTTCTCCCGGACAACGCCGAGTACGTTGAAAATCGAGGAGGCTTCATGAGCACTCCTGAAATCCCTTAGGTATCCTCTCTCCTTCTGATCTGCGAAATTGTCCAAAGGGGAACGAAGATGGCGTTAAAATATTTTCCAAACCTATCACTACATTAGCTCTATCTAAGATATTGAGCACTTTTCTCCCGGACAACGCCGAGTACTTTGAAAATCGAGGAGGCTTCATGAGCACTCCTGAAATCCCTTAGGTATCCTCTCTCCTTCTGATCTGCGAAATAGTCCAAAGGGGAACGAAGATGGCGTTAAAATATTTTCCAAACCTATTACTACAGTAGCTCTATCTAGGACATTGAGCACTTTTCTCCCGGACAACGCCGAGTACTTTGAAAATCGAGGAGGCTTCATGAGCACTCCTGAAATCCCTTAGGTATCCTCTCTCCTTCTGATCTGCGAAATTGTCCAAAGGGGAACGAAGATGGCGTTAAAATATTTTCCAAACCTATCACTACATTAGCTCTATCTAAGATATTGAGCACTTTTCTCCCGGACAACGCCGAGTACTTTGAAAATCGAGGAGGCTTCATGAGCACTCCTGAAATCCCTTAGGTATCCTCTCTCCTTCTGATCTGCGAAATAGTCCAAAGGGGAACGAAGATGGCGTTAAAATATTTTCCAAACCTATCACTACAGTAGCTCTATCTAGGACATTGAGCACTTTTCTCCCGGACAACGCCGAGTACTTTGAAAATCGAGGAGGCTTCATGAGCACTCCTGAAATCCCTTAGGTATCCTCTCTCCTTCTGATCTGCAGAATAGTCCAAAGGGGAATGAAGATGGCGTTAAAATATTTTCCAAACCTATCACTACAGTAGCTCTATCAAGGACATTGAGCACTTTTCTCCCGGACAACGCCGAGTACTTTGATAATCAAGGAGGCCTCCTGGGGACTACTGAAATCACTTCGGTATCCTCTCTCCTTCTGATCTGCGAAATAATCCAAAGGGGAACGAAGATGGCGTTAAAATATTGTCCAAACCTATCACTACAGTAGCTCTATCTAGGATATTAGGCACTTTTCTCCCGGACAACGCCGAGTACTTTGAAAATCGAGGAGGCTTCATTGACACCCATGAAATCTCTTAGGTATCCTCTCCCCATTCTGATCTGCGAAATAGTCCAAAGTGGAACGAAGATGGCGTTAAAATATTTTCAAAAACCTATCACTACAGTAGCTCTATCTAGGACATTGAGCACTTTTCTCCCGGACAATGCCGAGTACTTTGATAATTAAGGAGGCCTCCTGGGGACTACTGAAATCACTTAGGTATCCTCTCTCCTTCTGATCTGCGAAATAGTCCAAAGGGGAACGAAGATGGCGTTAAAATATTTTCCAAACCTATCAGTACAGTAGCTCTATCTAGGATATTGAGCACTTTTCTCCCGGACAACGCCGAGTATTTCAAAATCAAAGAGGCCTCCTGAGCACTACTGAAATAACACTTATCGATTACCCAATCCTTTTCAGCGTAGATACTGTTAAAATATTATCCAAAACTATCAATACAGTAGCTCTATCTAGGACATTGAGCACTTTTTTCCCGGACAACGCCGAGTACTTTGAAAAACAAAGAGGCCTCCTGGGGAGTACTGAAATCAGTTAGGTATCCTCCCTCCTTTTCAGCTGCAAAATTGTCCAAAGAGGAACGAAGATGGCGTTAAAATATTTTCTAAACCTATCACTACAGTAGCTCTATCTAGGATATTGAGCACTTTTCTCCCGGACAACGCCGAGTACTTTGAAAATCGAGGAGGCTTCATGAGCACTCCTGAAATCCTTTAGGTATCCTCTCTCCTTCTGATCTGCGAAATAGTCCAAAGGGGAACGAAGATGGCGTTAAAATATTTTCCAAACCCATCACTACAGTAGCTCTATCTAGGACATTGAGCACTTTTCTCCCGGACAACGCTGAGTACTTTGATAATCAAGGAGGCCTCCTGGGGACTACTGAAATTACTTAGGTATGCTCTCTCGTTCTGATCTGCGAAATAGTCCAAAGGGGAACGAAGATGGCGTTAAAATATTTTCCAAACCTATAACTACATTAGCTCTATTTAGGATATTGAGCACTTTTCTCCCGGACAACGCCGAGTACTTTGAAAATCGAGGAGGCTTCATGAGCACTCCTGAAATCCCTAAGGTATCCTCTCTCCTACTGATCTGCGAAATAGTCCAAAGGGGAACGAAGATGGCGTTAAAATATTTTCTAAACCTATCACTACAGTAGCTCTATCTAGGACATTGAGCACTTTTCTCCCGGACAACGCCGAGTACTTTGAAAATCGAGGAGGCTTCATGAGCACTCCTGAAATCCCTTAGGTATCCTCTCTACTTCTGATCTGCGAAATAGTCCAAAGGGGAACGAAGATGGCGTTAAAATATTTTCCAAACCTATCACTATAGTAGCTCTATCTAGGACATTGAGCACTTTTCTCCCGGACAACGCCGAGTACTTTGATAATCAAAGAGGTTTCCTGGGGACTACTGAAATCACTTAGGTATCCTCTCTCTTTCTGATCTGCGAAATAGTCCAAAGGGGAACGAAAATGGCGTAAAAATATTTTCCAAACCTATCACTACAGTAGCTCTATCTAGGATATTGAGCACTTTTCTCCCGGACAACGCCGAGTATTTCAAAATCAAAGAGGCCTCCTGAGCACTACTGAAATAACTCTTATCGATTACCCCATCCTTTTCAGCGTAGATGCTGTTAAAATATTCTCAAAACCTATCACTACAGTAGCTCTATCTAGGACATTGAGCACTTTTCTCCCGGACAACGCCGAGTACTTTGATAATCAAGGAGGCTTTTGGGGACTACTGAAATCCCTTAGGTATCCTCTCACCTTCTGATCTGCGAAATAGTCCAAAGGAGTACGAAGATAGCGTTTAAATATTTTCCAAACCTATCACTACAGTAGATCTATCTAGGATATTGAGCACTTTTCTCCCGGACAACGCCGAGTACTTTGAAAAACAAAGAGGCCTCCTGAGGAGTACTGAAATCAGTTAGGTATCCTTCCTTCTTTTCAGCTGCAAAATTGTCCAAAGGGGAACGAAGATGGCGTTAAAATATTTTCTAAACCTATCACTACAGTAGCTCTATCTAGGATATTGAGCACTTTTCTCCCGGACAACGCCGAGTACTTTGAAAATCGAGGAGGCTTTATGAGCACTCCTGAAATCCCTTAGGTATCCTCTCTCCTTCTGATCTGCGAAATAGTCCAAAGGAGAACGAAGATGGCGTTAAAATATTTTCCAAACCTATCGCTACAGTAGCTCTATCTAGGACATTGAGCACTTTTCTCCCGGACAACGCCGAGTACTTTGATAATCAAGGAGGCCTCCTGGGGACTACTGAAATAAATTCGGTATCCTCTCTCCTTCTGATCTGCGAAATAGTCCAAAGGGGAACGAAGATGGCGTTAAAATATTTTCCCAAACCTATCACTACAGTAGCTCTATCTAGGACATTGAGCACTTTTCTCCCGGACAACGCCGAGTACTTTGATAATCAAGGAGGCCTCCTGGGGACTACTGAAATCACTTAGGTATTCTCTCTCCTTCTGATCTACGAAATAGTCCAAAGGGGAACGAAGATGGCGTTAAAATATTTTCCAAACCTATCACTACAGTAGCTCTATCTAGGATATTGAGCACTTTTCTCCCGGACAACGCCGAGTATTTCAAAATCAAAGAGGCCTCCTGAGCACTACTGAAATAACTCTTATCGATTCCCCATCTTTTTCAGCGTAGATGCTGTTAAAATATTATCCAAACCTATCACTACAGTAGCTCTATCTAGGACATTGAGCACTTTTTTCCCGGACAACGCCGAGTACTTTGAAAATCAAAGAGGCCTCCTGGGGACTACTGAAATCAGTTAGGTATCCTCCCTCCTTTTCATCTGCAAAATTGTCCAAAGGGGAACGAAGATGGCGTTAAAATATTTTCTAAACCTATCACTACAGTAGCTCTATCTAGGATATTGAGCACTTTTCTCCCGGACAACGCCGAGTACTTTGATAATCGAGGAGGCTTCGTGAACACTACTGAAATCACTTAGGTATTCTCTCTCCTTCTGATCTGCGAAATAGTCCAAAGGGGAACGAAGATAGCATTAAAATATTTTCCAAACCTATCACTACAGTAGCTCTATCTAGGATATTGAGCACTTTTCTCCCGGAGAACGCCGAGTATTTCAAAATCAAAGAGGCCTCCTGAGAACTACTGAAATAACTCTTATCGATTCCCCATCCTTTTCAGCGTAGATGCTGTTAAAATATTATCCAAACCTATCACTACAGTAGCTCTATCTAGGACATTGAGCACTTTTTTCCCGGACAACGCCGGGTACTTTGAAAATCAATGGGGCCTCCTGGGTACTACTGTAATCACTTAGGTATCCTCCCTCTTTTTCATCTGCAAAATTGTCCAAAGGGGAACGAAGATGGCGTTAAAATATGTTCTAAACCTATTACTACAGTAGCTCTATCTAGGATATTGAGCACTTTTCTCCCGGACAATGCCGAGTACTTTGATAATCAAGGAGGTTTCCTGGGGTCTACTGAAATAACTCTTATCGATTACCCCATCCTTTTCAGCGTAGATGCTGTTAAAATATTATCCAAACCTATCACTACAGTAGCTCTATCTAGGACATTGAGCACTTTTCTCCCGGACAACGCCGAGTACTTTGATAATCAAAGAGGGCTCCTGGGGACTACTGAAATCACTTCGGTATCCTCTCTCCTTCTGATCTGCGAAATAATCCAAAGGGGAACGAAGATGGCGTTAAAATATTTTCCAAACCTATCACTACAGTAGCTCTATCTAGGATATTGAGCACTTTTCTCCCGGACAACGCCGAGTACTTTGAAAATCGAGGAGGCTTCGTGAGCACTACTGAAATCACTTAGGTAACCTTTCTCGTACTGATTTGCGAAATAGTCCAATAGGGAACGAAGATGGCGTTAAAATATTTTCCAAACCTATCACTACAGTAGCTCTATCTAGGACATTGAGCACTTTTCTCCCGGACAACGCCGAGTACTTTGAAAATCGAGGAGGCCTCCTGGGGACTACTGAAATCACTTAGGTATCCTCTCTCCTTCTGATCTGCGAAATAGTCCAAAGGGGAACGAAGATGGCGTTAAAATATTTTCCAAACCTATCACTACAGTAGCTCTATCTAGGATATTGAGCACTTTTCTCCCGGACAACGCCGAGTATTTCAATATCAAAGAGGCCTCCTGAGCACTACTGAAATAACTCTTATCGATTAACCAATCCTTTTCAGCGTAGATACTGTTAAAATATTATCCAAACCTATCACTACAGAAGCTCTATCTAGGACATTGAGCAGTTTTTTCCCGGACAACGCCGAGTACTTTAGAAAACAAAGAGGCCTCCTGGGGACTACTGAAATCAATTAGGTATCCTCCCTCCTTTTCAGCTGCAAAATTGTCCAAAGTGGAACGAAGATGGCGTTAAAATATTTTCTAAACCTATCACTACAGTAGCTCTATCTAGGATATTGAGCACTTTTCACCCGGACAACGCCGAGTACTTTGATAATCAAGGAGGCCTCCTGGGGACTACTGAAATCACTTAGGTATCCTCTCTCGTTCTGATCTGCGAAATAGTCCAAAGGGGAACGAAGATGGCGTTAAAATATTTTCCAAACCTATAACTACATTAGCTCTATCTAGGATATTGAGCACTTTTCTCCCGGACAACGCCGAGTACTTTGAAAATCGAGGAGGCTTCATGAGCACTCCTGAAATCCCTTAGGTATCCTCTCTCCTTCTGATCTGCGAAATAGTCCAAAGGGGAACGAAGATGGCGTTAAAATATTTTCCAAACCTATCACTACAGTAGCTCTATCTAGGACATTGAGCACTTTTCTCCCGGACAACGCCGAGTACTTTGAAAATCGAGAAGGCTTCATGAGCACTCCTGAAATCCCTCAGGTATCCTCTCTTGTTCTGATCTTCGAAATAGTCCAAAGGGGAACGAAGATGGCGTTAAAATATTTTCCAAACCTATCACTACAGTAGCTCTATCTAGGACATTGAGCACTTTTCTCCCGGACAACGCCGAGTACTTTGATAATCAAGGAGGCCTCCTGGGGACTACTGAAATAAATTCGGTATCCTCTCTCCTTCTGATCTGCGAAATAGTCCAAAGGTGAACGAAGATGGCATTAAAATATTTTCCAAACCTATCACTACATTAGCTCTATCTAGGATATTGAGCACTTTTCTCCCGAACAACGCCGAGTACTTTGAAAATCGAGTCGGCTTCATGAACACTCATGAAATCCCTTAGGTATCCTCTCTTCTTCTGATCTGCGAAATAGTCCAAAGCGGAACGAAGATGGCGGTTAAATATTTTCCAAAACCTATCACTACAGTAGCTCTATCTAGGACATTGAGCACTTTTCTTCCCGGACAACGCCGAGTACTTTGATAATCAAGGAGGCCTCCTGGGGACTACTGAAATCACTTAGGTATCCTCTCTCCTTCTGATCTACGAAATAGTCCAAAGGGGAACGAAGATGGCATTAAAATATTTTCCAAACCTATCACTACAGTAGCTCTATCTAGGATATTGAGCACTTTTCTCCCGGACAACGCCGAGTATTTCAAAATCAAAGAGGCCTCCTGAGCACTACTGAAATAACTCTTATCGATTACCCAATCCTTTTCAGCGTAGATACTGTTAAAATATTATCCAAACCTATCACTACAGTAGCTCTATCTAGGACATTGAGCACTTTTTTCCCGGACAACGCCGAGTACTTTGAAAAACAAAGAGGCCTCCTGGGGACTACTGAAATCACTTAGGTATCCTCCCTCCTTTTCATCTGCAAAATTGTCCAAAGGGGAACGAAGATGGCGTTAAAATATGTTCTAAACCTATCACTACAGTAGCTCCATCTAGGATATTGAGCACTTTTCTCCCAGACAACGCCGAGTACTTTGAAAATCGAGGAGGCTTCATGAGCATCTTGAAATCCCTTAGGTATCCTCTCTCCTTCTGATCTGCGAAATAGTCCAAAGGGGAACGAAGATGGCGTTAAAATATTTTCCAAACCTATCACTACAGTAGCTCTATCTAGGACATTGAGCACTTTTCTCCCGGACAACGCCGAGTACTTTGATAATCAAGGAGGCCTCCTGGAGACTACTGAAATAAATTCGGTATCCTCTCTCCTTCTGATCTGTGAAATAGTCCAAAGGTGAACGAAGATGGCGTTAAAATATTTTCCAAACCTATCACTACAGTAGCTCTATCTAGGATATTGAGCACTTTTCTCCCGGACAACGCCGAGTATTTCAAAATCAAAGAGGCCTCCTGAGCACTACTGAAATAACTCTTATCGATTACCCAATCCTTTTCAGCGTAGATACTGTTAAAATATTATCCAAACCTATCACTACAGTAGCTCTATCTAGGACATTGAGCACTTTTTTCCCGGACAACGCCGAGTACTTTGAAAAACAAAGAGGCCTCCTGGGGACTACTGAAATCAGTTAGGTATCCTCTCTCCTTCTGATCTACGAAATAGTCCAAAGGGGAACGAAGATGGCGTTAAAATATTTTCCAAACCTATCACTACAGTAGCTCTATCTAGGACATTGAGCACTTTTTTCCCGGACAACGCCGAGTACTTTGAAAATCAAAGAGGCCTCCTGGGGACTACTGAAATCACTTAGGTATCCTCCCTCCTTTTCATCTGCAAAATTGTCCAAAGGGGAACGAAGATGGCGTTAAAATATGTTCTAAACCTATCACTACAGTAGCTCCATCTAGGATATTGAGCACTTTTCTCCCAGACAACGCCGAGTACTTTGAAAATCGAGGAGGCTTCATGAGTATCTTGAAATCCCTTAGGTATCCTCTCTCCTTCTGATCTGCGAAATAGTCCAAAGGGGAACGAAGATGGCGTTAAAATATTTTCCAAACCTATCACTACAGTAGCTCTATCTAGGACATTGAGCACTTTTCTCCCGGACAACGCCGAGTACTTTGATAATCAAGGAGGCCTCCTGGGGACTACTGAAATCACTTAGGTATCCTCTCTCCTTCTGATCTACGAAATAGTCCAAAGGGGAACGAAGATGGCGTTAAAATATTTTCCAAACCTATCACTACAGTAGCTCTATCTAGGATATTGAGCACTTTTATCCCGGACAACGCCGAGTATTTCAAAATCAAAGAGGCCTCCTGAGCACTACTGAAATAACTCTTATCGATTACCCAATCCTTTTCAGCGTAGATACTGTTAAAATATTATCCAAACCTATCACTACAGTAGCTCTATCTAGGACATTGAGCACTTTTTTCCCGGACAACGCCGAGTACTTTGAAAATCAAAGAGGCCTCCTGGGGACTACTGAAATCAGTTAGGTATCCTCCCTCCTTTTCAGCTGCAAAATTGTCCAAAGGGGAACGAAGATGGCGTTAAAATATTTTCTAAACCTATCACTACAGTAGCTCTATCTAGGATATTGAGCACTTTTCTCCCGGACAACGCCGAGTACTTTAAAAATCAAGGAGGCTTTATGAGCACTACTGAAATCCCTTAGGTATCCTCTCTCCTTCTGATCTGCGAAATAGTCTAAAGGGGAACGAAGATGGTGTTAAAATATTTTCCAAACCTATCACTACAGTAGCTCTATCTAGGATATTGAGCACTTTTCTCCCGGACAACGCCGAGTATTTCAAAATCAAAGAGGCCTCCTGAGCACTACTGAAATAACTCTTATCGATTACCCAATCCTTTTCAGCGTAGATACTGTTAAAATATTATCCAAACCTATCACTACAGTAGCTCTATCTAGGACATTGAGCACTTTTTTCCCGGACAACGCCGAGTACTTTGAAAATCAAAGAGGCCTCCTGGGGACTACTGAAATCAGTTAGGTATCCTCCCTCCTTTTCAGCTGCAAAATTGTCCAAAGGGGAACGAAGATGGCGTTAAAATATTTTCTAAACCTATCACTACAGTAGCTCTATCTAGGACATTGAGCACTTTTCTCCCGGACAACGCCGAGTACTTTGAAAATCGAGGAGGCTTCATGAGCACTACTGAAATCCCTTGCCGACGTTCCCCCTCCCCAGATTTCGCCTGAGGCGCTCATACCGACGAATGCCGACATTCCCCCTCCCCGGATTTCTTCTGAGGCGCTCACACTTCAACACTGCTCAAAAAAGGAGTAGATAATGGATGGGATTATGACATCACGACAACGGAACCGATACGACCCTACCTCAATACTTCTCAAAAAAGGAGGAGATAATGCATGGGATTATGGCATCATGACAACGGAACCGATACGACCCTACCTCAACACTTCTCAAAAAAGGAGGAGATAATGCATGGGAATAGTGCATCATGACAACGGAACCGATACGACCCTACATCAACACTTCTCAAAAAAGGAGGAGATAATGCATGGGATGAGGGCATCATGACAACGGAACCGATACGACCCTACCTCAACACTTCTCAAAAAAGGAGGAGGTAATTCATGGGATGAGCACATCATGACAACGGAACCGATACTATTCTACATCTACCCTTCTCAAAAAAGGAGGAGGTAATGCATGGGATCAGTGCATCATGACAACGGAACCGATACGACCCTACCTCTACACTTCTCAAAAAAGGAGGAGGTAATGCTCACACCGGCGAATACCGTAACCCCCCCCCCCCCCAATTTGGCCTGAAAGGAGGAGGTAATTCCTATCATGATAACAGAACGGCCACAGGGAGGGAGGGGGGGGAGGAATATTAGCGTCTATTAATAATTAAGAAAGAAAGTGTGAGAGAGAAAAATGACAGAAAGGAAAACTGCCACTCTCTGACGTCATGATGACCTGATATAACCGGACACAATTTAGGGCAAGACCGGGTACATCCGGCAAGGGATTATGGGACAGGTGCGGATGTGATTGAGCAACCCTTGTTTCACTACACACTCTTAACGTAGGATTCCTATGTTGTTATTGATGCATCCGGACAGAAGTTATCGGATGATCTGATAGAACCGGACACAATTTAGGGCAAGACCGGGTACATCCGGCAAGGGATTATGGGATGTTTACAATGACTCTGCATTTTTATCGGATTAGTACATAAATACATTAGATTATTTCGAATTTAGTACATAATAACGTTGAAAAAGTCGTGGAAAATACGAAAAAACTGCTACCTTTTGTCGGAAAGTGGTCCGGTTGACTGTCAGCGAGTGAATCGTTATTTGCGATTTTGAGATATTATGATCCCAGGATATGTACGGTGCTGAAGATATACACTTTTTGACATGTCGCCGCTTAGTTTTTGAGGAGAAGCTTCACATACAGACATACATACATACAGACAACTGCCCTTTATATAAGAGATTGTCAATAGTTTCCCTTTGAGTATGATATGTTCTTGTAAGATATATTAGCGAGTACACTTCCTTCCTCTTCACTATCTGACTACCACTGCACTCTTTCTGCTGCTTCCTTCCAATTATTTTCTTCTTCTCACTCCTTCTTTCTATTTTGTTGCCTCCATTAGTGCTTAGACTTCAGTTAAAGCTCTAATTCCTATACATACTAATTCCCAACTTTATATGCCCAAGCACTTGCACGTCTATGTGTATATAAGCTGAAGCATACTCAACATGGTAGACAATGGCAAGGCAGATGAGTCATCAATATTCGTCACATTTCTGAAGACCGTTTGTGTTCCAAAAAGTTATGATTCCAAAGGAATAATGGAAAATGAATTAATAGCCCCCCCCCCCTCTGAATACCCATAGCAACTCATAATATACCGGATTCAAGTAAAAAATAATACATTTTTATCTTCAGTCGTTGCTCTTTCAACCTTTCTTCTTCGATGCCATAATGAATCCATAGAGGTGTTGTAAAAAGAAAATCACCTAAAACATTAGCGAGCGAGGGGGGGGGGGCGAATTCTGAGGGGGTTGCTTTCCAAATGAAAGTGGGAAACTAACTGTGCAAAAAGCATCGTACATGTATTCAAACATATATCGCATGAACACTTCCTGATTTCTTTGTTTGGTTGTTTTGTTTTACGGCATATCAACCCTTTTCAGGTTATTTAATGCCGAATGCAGTCATTTTGGTGAAAGTTTTTATGCTTCAAGTTGTTTATATCTTCAAATATTTATTCATGGTGTTTAGTTTGGTTGTTTTGTTTTACGGCATATCAACCCTTTTCAGGCTATTCAATGCCGAATGCAGTCATTTTGGTGAAAGTTTTTATGCTTCAAGTTCTTTATATGTTCAAATATTTATTGATGGTGTTTGGTTTGGTTTATCTGTTTCTATTTAACCCATAGTTGGGACCCTAACAGGTACTACCACTCCGGGTCAGGGTGGACCTGGGAGCAATGGTAATTAAGAGGAGGCTCCACATTCCCCAAAGTCCGTAAGCCGGATCTCACCATCGGATGTAGTTTAAGGTCATATCCAGGACCGGGAGTAGGGTAGGAAAAATAAAATAAAAAAGGGGAGGGAGAAAGGGAGAGGGGCTGTTGTTTTTGTTTTTGGTTTTGTAGAACATAATTAAGTTTTACAAAAAAAAACAAAAAACAAAAACGTCAATGTAGGTTAATTTCGTCTCAGGGAGCTACAGGGCAGCCTGATCTGGTATCACCAGGATTTCTTTGTTTGAATTCGAACATGACTGTAACACTCAAATTATTGAAATAGCATTTTATTTTTATAAATATGCAAGGATTATTTGTTTTTACATTTTGATATGAAAAAACCTTTCAAAGTCTAATATCGCATTCTTTTTCTCTCTCGAAACTCTGGTGATACCAGATCAGGCTGCCCTGTGGCTCTCTGAGACGAAATTCACCTACATTGACGTTTTTTTTTTTTTTTTTTTTTTTTGTAAAACTTAATTATGTTCTACAAAACCAAAACCAAAAACAACAGCCCCTCTCCCTTTCTCCCTCCCCTTTTTTATTTTATTTTTAGAACTTGAAGCATAAATCTTTTACTATAATGACCGGATTCGGCATTGAATGGCCCAGAAAGGGTTGATATGCCGTAAAACAAAACTACCAAACCAAAAACGATGATTAAACATTTGAAGATATAAAGAACTTGAAGCATAAAAACTTTTACTATAATGACCAGATTCGGCATTAAATAACCCAAAAAGGGTTGATATGCCGTAAAACAAAACTACCAAACCAAAAACGATGATTAAACATTTGAAGATATAAAGAACTTGAAGCATAAAAACTTTTACTATAATGACCAGATTCGGCATTAAATAACCCAAAAAGGGTTGATATACCGTAAAACAAAACTACCAAACCAAAAACGATGATTAAACATTTGAAGATATAAAGAACTTGAAGCATAAAAACTTTTACTATAATGACCAGATTCGGCATTAAATAACCCAAAAAGGGTTGATATGCCGTAAAACAAAACTACCAAACCAAAAACGATGATTAAACATTTGAAGATATAAAGAACTTGAAGCATAAAAACTTTTACTATAATGACCAGATTCGGCATTAAATAACCCAAAAAGGGTTGATATACCGTAAAACAAAACTACCAAACCAAAAACGATGATTAAACATTTGAAGATATAAAGAACTTGAAGCATAAAAACTTTTACTATAATGACCAGATTCGGCATTAAATAACCCAAAAAGGGTTGATATACCGTAAAACAAAACTACCAAACCAAAAACGATGATTAAACATTTGAAGATATAAAGAACTTGAAGCATAAAAACTTTTACTATAATGACCAGATTCGGCATTAAATAACCCAAAAAGGGTTGATATGCCGTAAAACAAAACTACCAAACCAAAAACGATGATTAAACATTTGAAGATATAAAGAACTTGAAGCATAAAAACTTTTACTATAATGACCAGATTCGGCATTAAATAACCCAAAAAGGGTTGATATACCGTAAAACAAAACTACCAAACCAAAAACGATGATTAAACATTTGAAGATATAAAGAACTTGAAGCATAAAAACTTTTACTATAATGACCAGATTCGGCATTAAATAACCCAAAAAGGGTTGATATGCCGTAAAACAAAACTACCAAACCAAAAACGATGATTAAACATTTGAAGATATAAAGAACTTGAAGCATAAAAACTTTTACTATAATGACCAGATTCGGCATTAAATAACCCAAAAAGGGTTGATATACCGTAAAACAAAACTACCAAACCAAAAACGATGATTAAACATTTGAAGATATAAAGAACTTGAAGCATAAAAACTTTTACTATAATGACCAGATTCGGCATTAAATAACCCAAAAAGGGTTGATATGCCGTAAAACAAAACTACCAAACCAAAAACGATGATTAAACATTTGAAGATATAAAGAACTTGAAGCATAAAAACTTTTACTATAATGACCAGATTCGGCATTAAATAACCCAAAAAGGGTTGATATGCCGTAAAACAAAACTACCAAACCAAAAACGATGATTAAACATTTGAAGATATAAAGAACTTGAAGCATAAAAACTTTTACTATAATGACCAGATTCGGCATTAAATAACCCAAAAAGGGTTGATATGCCGTAAAACAAAACTACCAAACCAAAAACGATGATTAAACATTTGAAGATATAAAGAACTTGAAGCATAAAAACTTTTACTATAATGACCAGATTCGGCATTAAATAACCCAAAAAGGGTTGATATACCGTAAAACAAAACTACCAAACCAAAAACGATGATTAAACATTTGAAGATATAAAGAACTTGAAGCATAAAAACTTTTACTATAATGACCAGATTCGGCATTAAATAACCCAAAAAGGGTTGATATACCGTAAAACAAAACTACCAAACCAAAAACGATGATTAAACATTTGAAGATATAAAGAACTTGAAGCATAAAAACTTTTACTATAATGACCAGATTCGGCATTAAATAACCCAAAAAGGGTTGATATGCCGTAAAACAAAACTACCAAACCAAAAACAGTGATTAAACATTTGAAGATATAAAGAACTTGAAGCATAAAAACTTTTACTATAATGACCAGATTCGGCATTAAATAACCCAAAAAGGGTTGATATACCGTAAAACAAAACTACCAAACCAAAAACGATGATTAAACATTTGAAGATATAAAGAACTTGAAGCATAAAAACTTTTACTATAATGACCAGATTCGGCATTAAATAACCCAAAAAGGGTTGATATACCGTAAAACAAACTACCAAACCAAAAACGATGATTAAACATTTGAAGATATAAAGAACTTGAAGCATAAAAACTTTTACTATAATGACCAGATTCGGCATTAAATAACCCAAAAAGGGTTGATATACCGTAAAACAAAACTACCAAACCAAAAACGATGATTAAACATTTGAAGATATAAAGAACTTGAAGCATAAAAACTTTTACTATAATGACCAGATTCGGCATTAAATAACCCAAAAAGGGTTGATATGCCGTAAAACAAAACTACCAAACCAAAAACGATGATTAAACATTTGAAGATATAAAGAACTTGAAGCATAAAAACTTTTACTATAATGACCAGATTCGGCATTAAATAACCCAAAAAGGGTTGATATACCGTAAAACAAAACTACCAAACCAAAAACGATGATTAAACATTTGAAGATATAAAGAACTTGAAGCATAAAAACTTTTACTATAATGACCAGATTCGGCATTAAATAACCCAAAAAGGGTTGATATGCCGTAAAACAAAACTACCAAACCAAAAACGATGATTAAACATTTGAAGATATAAAGAACTTGAAGCATAAAAACTTTTACTATAATGACCAGATTCGGCATTAAATAACCCAAAAAGGGTTGATATGCCGTAAAACAAAACTACCAAACCAAAAACGATGATTAAACATTTGAAGATATAAAGAACTTGAAGCATAAAAACTTTTACTATAATGACCAGATTCGGCATTAAATAACCCAAAAAGGGTTGATATACCGTAAAACAAAACTACCAAACCAAAAACGATGATTAAACATTTGAAGATATAAAGAACTTGAAGCATAAAAACTTTTACTATAATGACCAGATTCGGCATTAAATAACCCAAAAAGGGTTGATATGCCGTAAAACAAAACTACCAAACCAAAAACGATGATTAAACATTTGAAGATATAAAGAACTTGAAGCATAAAAACTTTTACTATAATGACCAGATTCGGCATTAAATAACCCAAAAAGGGTTGATATACCGTAAAACAAAACTACCAAACCAAAAACGATGATTAAACATTTGAAGATATAAAGAACTTGAAGCATAAAAACTTTTACTATAATGACCAGATTCGGCATTAAATAACCCAAAAAGGGTTGATATGCCGTAAAACAAAACTACCAAACCAAAAACGATGATTAAACATTTGAAGATATAAAGAACTTGAAGCATAAAAACTTTTACTATAATGACCAGATTCGGCATTAAATAACCCAAAAAGGGTTGATATGCCGTAAAACAAAACTACCAAACCAAAAACGATGATTAAACATTTGAAGATATAAAGAACTTGAAGCATAAAAACTTTTACTATAATGACCAGATTCGGCATTAAATAACCCAAAAAGGGTTGATATGCCGTAAAACAAAACTACCAAACCAAAAACGATGATTAAACATTTGAAGATATAAAGAACTTGAAGCATAAAAACTTTTACTATAATGACCAGATTCGGCATTAAATAACCCAAAAAGGGTTGATATACCGTAAAACAAAACTACCAAACCAAAAACGATGATTAAACATTTGAAGATATAAAGAACTTGAAGCATAAAAACTTTTACTATAATGACCAGATTCGGCATTAAATAACCCAAAAAGGGTTGATATACCGTAAAACAAAACTACCAAACCAAAAACGATGATTAAACATTTGAAGATATAAAGAACTTGAAGCATAAAAACTTTTACTATAATGACCAGATTCGGCATTAAATAACCCAAAAAGGGTTGATATGCCGTAAAACAAAACTACCAAACCAAAAACGATGATTAAACATTTGAATATATAAAGAACTTGAAGCATAAAAACTTTTACTATAATGACCAGATTCGGCATTAAATAACCCAAAAAGGGTTGATATACCGTAAAACAAAACTACCAAACCAAAAACGATGATTAAACATTTGAAGATATAAAGAACTTGAAGCATAAAAACTTTTACTATAATGACCAGATTCGGCATTAAATAACCCAAAAAGGGTTGATATACCGTAAAACAAAACTACCAAACCAAAAACGATGATTAAACATTTGAAGATATAAAGAACTTGAAGCATAAAAACTTTTACTATAATGACCAGATTCGGCATTAAATAACCCAAAAAGGGTTGATATGCCGTAAAACAAAACTACCAAACCAAAAACGATGATTAAACATTTGAAGATATAAAGAACTTGAAGCATAAAAACTTTTACTATAATGACCAGATTCGGCATTAAATAACCCAAAAAGGGTTGATATGCCGTAAAACAAAACTACCAAACCAAAAACGATGATTAAACATTTGAAGATATAAAGAACTTGAAGCATAAAAACTTTTACTATAATGACCAGATTCGGCATTAAATAACCCAAAAAGGGTTGATATACCGTAAAACAAAACTACCAAACCAAAAACGATGATTAAACATTTGAAGATATAAAGAACTTGAAGCATAAAAACTTTCACTATAATGACCAGATTCGGCATTAAATAACCCAAAAAGGGTGGATATGCCGTAAAACAAAACTACCAAACCAAAAACGATGATTAAACATTTGAAGATATAAAGAACTTGAAGCATAAAAACTTTTACTATAATGACCAGATTCGGCATTAAATAACCCAAAAAGGGTTGATATACCGTAAAACAAAACTACCAAACCAAAAACGATGATTAAACATTTGAAGATATAAAGAACTTGAAGCATAAAAACCTTTACTATAATGACCAGATTCGGCATTAAATAACCCAAAAAGGGTTGATATGCCGTAAAACAAAACTACCAAACCAAAAACGATGATTAAACATTTGAAGATATAAAGAACTTGAAGCATAAAAACTTTTACTATAATGACCAGATTCGGCATTAAATAACCCAAAAAGGGTTGATATGCCGTAAAACAAAACTACCAAACCAGAAACGATGATTAAACATTTGAAGATATAAAGAACTTGAAGCATAAAAACTTTTACTATAATGACCAGATTCGGCATTAAATAACCCAAAAAGGGTTGATATACCGTAAAACAAAACTACCAAACCAAAAACGATGATTAAACATTTGAAGATATAAAGAACTTGAAGCATAAAAACTTTTACTATAATGACCAGATTCGGCATTAAATAACCCAAAAAGGGTTGATATGCCGTAAAACAAAACTACCAAACCAAAAACGATGATTAAACATTTGAAGATATAAAGAACTTGAAGCATAAAAACTTTTACTATAATGACCAGATTCGGCATTAAATAACCCAAAAAGGGTTGATATGCCGTAAAACAAAACTACCAAACCAAAAACGATGATTAAACATTTGAAGATATAAAGAACTTGAAGCATAAAAACTTTTACTATAATGACCAGATTCGGCATTAAATAACCCAAAAAGGGTTGATATGCCGTAAAACAAAACTACCAAACCAAAAACGATGATTAAACATTTGAAGATATAAAGAACTTGAAGCATAAAAACTTTTACTATAATGACCAGATTCGGCATTAAATAACCCAAAAAGGGTTGATATGCCGTAAAACAAAACTACCAAACCAAAAACGATGATTAAACATTTGAAGATATAAAGAACTTGAAGCATAAAAACTTTTACTATAATGACCAGATTCGGCATTAAATAACCCAAAAAGGGTTGATATGCCGTAAAACAAAACTACCAAACCAAAAACGATGATTAAACATTTGAAGATATAAAGAACTTGAAGCATAAAAACTTTTACTATAATGACCAGATTCGGCATTAAATAACCCAAAAAGGGTTGATATGCCGTAAAACAAAACTACCAAACCAAAAACGATGATTAAACATTTGAAGATATAAAGAACTTGAAGCATAAAAACTTTTACTATAATGACCAGATTCGGCATTAAATAACCCAAAAAGGGTTGATATGCCGTAAAACAAAACTACCAAACCATACCTCTCTCGAAACATAATCACGCAATGTGATGCTGTGTGGTATTGCTGCTTTTGTTTGTGTTAGAATTTAAAGAAAAGTTTGAATTCTGGACAAAATCTTTCCTGTTTTCTAAATCATTTGGATTCCAAGTTGTTTGACTTCTGGTTCATTGGAGTTTTGAGCTATCACTTTATTGATTACTTTTAAACACTTGATATGCTGCTGCAAATTATAATTTAACCCATAAATGTTTTATTTTTTTATATTTGTTTGAAAAAAAAGCGAAAAACGTTTCATAGGCTTAATATTAAGTAGTATAAATTATTTTTGGAAGAAAATATAGATTTATTGAACAAAAATAAGTGATGTTGCAAATGTACAACAAATGGCATAACATTTTACACATTACAATATATGCACCTAAATAATCATAATACACTATAGAATCATAAAATAATTTTTACTTACCATTAAAATGACAAGATTTAAAAGTTTAGTATCTTGAATTAGGCAGATGACACATCGATGACACATATTTAGTAGGTGTGCTGATGCAACATCATACTAATACCTACTCACACTTTCTAACAGGCTCGTTGCAGATATGAAACAAGTTGCAGTTGGCACATTTTCGTTAAATGTTATATTAAATAGGCATTTTGTTGGAATGTGTCATATTTGAAACAAAAGGCATTTAAGGCAGGGGCGGGCAACCTTTTCAGAGTGAGGGCCAGATGAGACTTTTGGAAGGAGATCGCGGACCATAGTGAAAAACGAAATCTCAGAATTACTATATTTTGTTTACATGAATAAATTGTACAAAAATTGCATTGAACACTCTACAAATCTGATATTTTTTTTCAAGAGACTTCTGTATGTGATGTTATAAAAGGCGCCGACGAAGAGCCATTTTGGAATCATAAAAAATAATGATGGGGAAGTAGCAAGTTGATCCAGCATTCGTTTTGACACACCTCACATAGGTTCTATGTGTCATGCCCTTTCCTCGACTCTCGTTTCCTCTTTGCCTCACTCTTTCTCTTTTTCTATTTTTATCTCAGGCCAAGGATTTGAAATTAATAGTTAATGAAAAATGAAATATACATGCATCATCGCTCGCTGATATTTATACATTTTTATGCCACTGTAAATCTTAATTGAAACCTACTTTTACGTCTATGTCACAAAATGATATGAGTTTTACTGGGAGGCCCGTGGGCCGGATTGCAATAATAAAGCATAGCAGGGTGGCGGGCTGGACACTAAGCCTTCGCGGGCCGGATGTGGTCCGCGGGCCGGAGGTTGCCCACCCCTGATTCAAGGGTTAAACATTCATAAAATCATAACAAAGCTAATAAGAAACTAGCATGACTTGTGGAAAGTTTGGTTTGAAGAAAATAGATTGCAATATTCGGACAATACATACAAATGTTCTCCAGCATAAAATGAATATGTGTCGTCCATTGTCTCTGCATCTGCCATGTCACTTCTCTGTGGTGGTGGTAGTAGTAGTAGTAGTAGCATCTGTAAAGTTCGGTCTGTCTCGCTTTCTCTTTCTCTGTAGCACCTGGTGTAGTTTCATTACACAGTATTAATACACAGTATTAGTCTTTCCCCACCAATGCCCCATGGGGGAGAGAGAAGGAAACCTCCAAAATGTGTCTGCTTCCTTCACAGACCAAAAGCCCAAGAGAGCGTTTCTAGCTTTCTATATGTCGTGTATCACAGTCTTTTAAATAAATGTAATTCATCCAAACTCTATGCTGTAGTTTCCTTCTCCATCTTCCTCTAACTTAGTCAAAGTGGAAATTTTATTAAGTTTGGTTCAATCTTGCTAGAGTTAGTATCTGTTCCGATGGATACTACACCCCATAGACTGGTATTGTCTTGGCCTTCGGGGCTTGATTTACGCCGGTCTATGGGTCTGTCCTGTGCAGTTCTAGGAGGTCCACCCTCCCAGGCTTCGCCTTCCCTCTTTGGGGAGGAGTAAGTTTATTGCTTACTGCCTGAGGCGCCCCTACCGGGGAATGCCGACGGGGCTGCCCAGGCAATTTTTGATGGTCAGAGTGCTCACCTCTCGGGCGCTGGCTTTTCAACCCCCACTTTCCGACCCGACCTTGGGTCACATCTTACTTGTGGGAGTAGGATAAAACTGGCCTTGTGCCTAACTCCTGGAGAGGAGTAAATAATATATCCTACAAGTGTACACCCTTCCTTAAAAATGAGGTGGAAAAGTATGAGGCTTTGCCAGTATTTACACTAATGTTCATTAAAATTAATGTCTTGATTGGTGAATTTAAAAAAAAAAAAAAAACAGAAAGAAAAAAAACATCTCAAACTGGTAAGTTTAAGAAAAGAAAAAGCGTATCAATCGGTATAGAAAGAAGAAAGAACACGTCTCATTATGGAAATAGTGAAGACTTTCTTTCTGAATTCATTTCAGATGCCTGACTTGCTATTTTCCTTTTCCCTTCCCTTAAACACTTGAAATGGTTTCGTCCGGCACGGTTTTTACTTGTGTGATGGGAGGGAAGTATATTTATTTACAAATAAATACATATCGGTCTTATAGAACAGAAGATAATATTTTTATTCAAATGTAAATACATTGAGAAGTCCATCTCGTTTATAAATATCACAATCAAAACAAATAATGAACTTTGAGGATTCAGAAGGAAATTAACATAAATTTACACTTTAAATAAATAAGAAAACCGAATAGTATCAATTTATCTTATGAAGATAATCTTTTCATATAATAAATAGAATTTACTCTTAGCTTTATACATGTTTCTCTTTTTCTCGATGAAACCCAGTCAAACTACTATAGACTTTCTAGTGCATGGGGGCTGTAATGAAATAAAGACAGACACTTTCAAAAGTTGCTCTCTTTCATCTCTTCCTCTTTTTAAAAATGTTATTTATTCATTGATCTTCACTTTTTTTCCTGTACTTTTACACAAATCGCACAACCACTTACAGGGATCTCACCATTGGATCAGAGTGAAGTATGGTTCTGTTCAATCCTAGGAAGCCATTCTTAAAGGCATTACCACCTCCTTTGGGAGGGAAAATTAGTGAATTGCCTGTTGCTCGAGGCACCCTTATAACCTTTGCACTCACCACCAGACACCATCATATATGTGCTCAGGCACCTTGCTAACTTTTCCGGCTTGTAACTTTGGCACAGGTTGATGTGACGTCCTTGCACTTGTGTTGTCGGCCATAGTGGAGATGACGAGCCGATGCTATTTTGTGCTTTGTTAGCTGGGCACGTTGTGATTTGTCTAGAAAGAGGTATAAGTTGCTGCTGTTTGGGAACACCTTGACTTGGAGAAGACAGGCATATGTAGAAGAATAAAAATACAACAAAATGGTGAAATCAACAGACAATCCATACAATTCAAAAACACAACAAAGTTCTTGGTTTGTGATAATATTATATTCTTCGTATTTACAGGAATTTGAGTTTTCTTTGTAGGCAAAAGTGGGTACTGTGCCCGTTTTCTGGATACTGGGAATAATTACTCAATTTGTGACTTCTTCATGTAGTGGACCTTGACATGAAACTGCTTTTCAATCCGGGCTTAGAAAAATGCATTCACTCTATGCAGGAGGGGTGGGCAGAATCGTAGCACCTAACTTTGACTGTTGGCGACTTTCTCTTATCTCTGACTTCTCTACTCAACTGTTCTTAACTGTTAAATTTGCTTTGCATACTACCTTATATGCTCTGAGAGGATTACTCAGCGTCGTCTGGACGAATCATTTCGTCATCACCATTGCGCGTTTTGATTGGTCACTGACTACGTAACCTTCGGTGAGTGGCCAGCCACGTCAATCACTCTATCCTCGATTTGGTTTTCACTAGAATTATCTCATGCACCCAATTTTTCTTGGCCGATATTTCTGTCACTCATGACATATCTGACCGTAACTAACCTTTCCTCGGACCGTTTTCAGTGTTTCTATCCAGCCTGTAGACAAAACAATGCTATTCCCTGATTTGATTCTTTCTTCAACTCGTGCGTAATAATAATTCTTGATTTTCTCGGTACACTCTTCAAAATGTATACTGGCACCTCTAATCACCCTAAATCCTCTGTAGCGCCCCGGCTCATTGTCACACCATTACCGAAGAATGCCGCCGGGTCTGATCATGGCAAATTTTGCACCCATCCAGAATGCCCCCTTTTCAGGAGAGCTAGATTCCCCACTATAAACTGATGCCATGTCTAACTTTGCTGCAATAGGATGCAGGTTAATATACATACAAGTACTGAACTTTTACCTTTCATGCTTTCTTATTTTTACCATGAGGATTTCAGCTTAGAAGATGCCAGCCCCTATTAACTTGCCTCCCCACGAGGACAGAGTTAGACAGAAGGTTGCTTTTTTAATGTAGGGAAAATGAAGCTTCCCAAAAAAGGGGCATTGTTGATTGGGACAAAAATTAAAATTGCCTCAGTCTAGAAGGATTTCTCTTTGTTATGGTACTTTACCTATAACGGACTTTGGACGCTTCCATTCATAACAAATGCTGGGAGCATCTGCTATACAGTGTTGAACCAACTCCAGTCTTCGGACTGGGTAACACCTGTCGAGGATTCGTTCTTGACAGTCGGTTCGGCAGGGACTGGGCCATTTCGGTGGCCTTTTATCCGTCGGGCTGAGGGGTTTGAGTACTAGGTAGTCCACCCTCCCAGACCTTGCCTCCCCTCTTTGGGGTGGAGTAAGTTTATTGCTTACTGCCTGAGGCGCCCTGACCGAGGAATGCTGACGGAGCTTGCTTGATTCTCTCCCACCTTCCGACCTTGCCACATATTCCTGCTGTGGGAAGGAATTAAATACCTGAACCAACCCCAGTCTATGCTGGCAGTCAAGACTGACGTACCACCACTCTTGTTTCTCTGTTGTATTATCTTTTTTCCAATATACTTGCTGGTGATACCAGATCAGGCTGCCCTGTGGCTCCCTGAGACGAAATTCACCTACATTGACGTTTTTTTTTTTTTGTTTGTTTTTTTTTTTGTAAAACTTAATTATGTTCTACAAAAACAAAAACAACAGCCCCTCTCCCTTTCTCCCTCCCTTTTTTTATTTTTATTTTTCCTACCCTACTCCCGGTCCTGGATATGACCTTAAACTACATCCGATGGTGAGATCCGGCTTACGGACTTTGGGGAATGTGGAGCCTCCTCTTAATTACCATTGCTCCCAGGTCCACCCTGACCCGGAGTGGTAGTACCTGTTAGGGTCCCAACTATGGGTTAAATAGAAACAGATATTAAAAGGGGAAAGAAACAAAAAAGAGAAGAAAACAAGACCAGATTC
Organism: Sepiola atlantica; assembly: GCA_963556195.1. Taxonomy (NCBI): domain Eukaryota; kingdom Metazoa; phylum Mollusca; class Cephalopoda; order Sepiida; family Sepiolidae; genus Sepiola; species Sepiola atlantica. The sequence continues at coordinate 113,999,151 of OY744527.1, forward strand.
GGCATTAAATAACCCAAAAAGGGTTGATATGCCGTAAAACAAAACTACCAAACCAAAAACCCTGATTAAACATTTGAAGATATAAAGAACTTGAAGCATAAAAACTTTCACTATAATGACCAGATTCGGCATTAAATAACCCAAAAAGGGTTGATATGCCGTAAAACAAAACTACCAAACTACCAATATACTTGTTTTATCTAAACCCCGAGTTTGTTTTCATCCCGGCCCCTTTACAGCAAAGTGTAATATCAGAACAGATACTACAATTTGGTCCTTACTCAAAGGATCTTAGAAGATGCAAGTCACCCTTCAAAACCTTCAGAGCAATGCAATGTTTTTTTTAAGTGTAACCTTGAATCTAACCCCCAAATTGTGATGGTATTAACTTCCTTTCCACCGCAGGAAGATGTGGCACAAAGCCGGAAGGTGGGGAGAATCAAGCCAGCACCCCTAAAGAAGGAGCACTCTGACCTCCTAGAATAGCCTCGGTCGGGGTGCCTCAGATGGTTAGCAATAAACTAACTCCACCGCAAAGACGGGAGGCAAGGCATGGGAGGATGCATCTCCCAGGACAATACCTCAGCCCAACAGATAAAAGGCCACCGAAATGTCCCAGTTTCTGTCGATTGACTGATTGTCGAGATCGGATCCTCGACCGGTATGTATACAACACAGAACGGCAAATGACTACCGTCATGAATGACTAGGTAGCTTGTAGAAATGGAAATTTCAAAAAGTATTGTTTATGAACATATAGTGAACATTATTATGATGCAAATCGATGGTTTATTTGCATCTTTTCAAAACACGCAATACATTCTGGAATTCAATACGGTTTAGGTTGATATGTATTTATAAAGTGTCGATTTCATTCTGATTTATGTGTTTTTTTTTATCTTTTATGTGGAGAGCACTTAGGATTAATTGCAGACAGCTGTTCATAAAATGTCTGCTGTGTGAATCATTGAAATGCAGCCAATGTTGAAATCTTTTATTATTTTATTGATATTTTCTGTATTGTAGAGTTAAAGTATACAAGTCTTCCTCGTTGAGGGAAAGGTAAAAATATCAAGTGATATATAATGTAAATAGAGGCAGGGATAAGAAGGAAAGACAATTAGAGAGCGTAAAATATATGTATGAGGTGAGAGGGAGGATAGAATGATGTCTCTAGAGAGGGTAGGATCAAGTATCGTGAGAGGAGGAGGAGGAGGAGAGATACACTTGAAGAGAAGGTAGAGGTTGGAAAGGAAGGTTTATTGATTTATTGACTTGTGCTTTCACTGTAGAATTTTTTTTTTTTGCTGATGAAAAAAAAAACATCCATATTGAGTGTATAGAAAGTAAGACTAAATCTATTGTGATGTGATATTGCATTTTCCAAGCCTCCATCACTTTATGCAACGTTGCATTATTTGTTTGATTTTTAAAATAGTATTATTTCGGCCATTAAATAGATAACTATAGAACTGATAATTTTTAATTTTTTTTTTTAATATAGGGTGGGCAAAAATAAGGGTCCTATTTTAAAAAATTCATAACTTTTTTATTTATTGATTTTTTTATTTTTTTATTTTTTTTAGAATAAGTAAAGGACCCCTTCCGAAGCAAGCATGAGCCGTATTAGCCCTAAGGAACGTACCCTCATTTAGAAAACATTATTTTTGCTTAAAAAACTCAAAACAGTGTAAAAAACAATACTTTAGTTTTTGTAAGTTTTAAGAAGTGTTTTTCGGCTAAAATTTGTTTTGTTTATTTCAAAAAATCTCGGAAGGGTCAGTCTACACACACATAAAGTTTGGTGAGTTTAACTTTTATTTTGTGGAAGTTATTCAAATTCAAGTTATTCAAATTTAAAGATAGGACCCTTATTTTGGCCCACCCTGTATATCATCATTTATCAAGGCCAAAAGCCACTTGAGAATAAGGGTTAATGAGATGAAACACTTTGAGAGGATTGTGAATGATTGCCGGGATGGATTAAGTTCGAATACTTGTGGGAGAGGTTCATAACAGAATTCTGTTGACATTTAATTTGAAATCAACTGTTTTAATCTGCAGGGAAGTAGTCCGATGGTAATGTGTTCCACAGATGGGAAGCTTTTGCAAAGAAGCTCTTTTTGTGGGAATTCTTTCTGACACTAGGCACACGAAGGAAGAAATGGAAGTTTATTTTTCGTTGTGGTAGAAAACGAGTTCTCGCTGTGAATGTCTTACAAGGAGGAACCAGAGATTGGAGCTCAGTCGAGCACCTCCATGGAAATAATGATAGAATAGATAAACTAGCAACATCTCTTATATGAAAAAGAGGCTGTAAGAAACAGAAGAGATTATCCCCAACTAGATTTTGGAGTTGCTTTTGGACTCTGTCTAGGTGGTGTAGAGCAGTGGTCCTCAACCTTTTTGTTGCCGCGGACCGGTAAGCGTTAGACAATTTTACCGCGGCCCGGGGGTAGATTGTTTAGTTGCAACTTACATGTAGCATCGTACCAACAACATAACATGAAAATAAAAGCCTCGAAATAATAATAAATATATCATTAAAAAGTTTACATTAAAAATTTACTTTAAACATTCCTTTCAAAATAAAATACAGGTACACCAGAAAAACGAATATAAAGTGCATGAACATTTTAACATTACTAGAACACCAAGTCAATGAGAACTTTGAGCTTGTTTCTTTGCAATCAGACGGTCCCATCTGGGAGCAATAGGAGACAATGACACCCGGAGTGTGTTGCTTATGTCTAGTTTATTCCGATATTTTGTTTTAGTTGCTGTTACTGCAGAAAACCCCGCTTCACACAGATAAGTTTCTTACGCGGCCCGGTACCAATTGGTCTACGGACCGGCACCGGTCCGCGGCCCACCGGTTGGGGACCACTGGTGTAGAGTGTTCTAAACAGCGCTTCAAGTTAAAAAATTAAAATAAAAAGATTAATATTTTATATGGCAGTTTTGAATAATGGATACATTTAATTGAAAAAAAATTTTTTTTGCTAGGCTAGAACAATTATATATTATATAATTGTGAAAGAACTACATACAATACATAGTTAAAGCAAAATAAATTGTTTTGGACTATTACAATTATTTCCAACGCTATTGATAATGTTTACCCATTTATTTATTTTTTATTATTGCTTATGTTTGAATTCATATTTTAAAACATCACGTAAATCATAAATCTGTGACATCATGCCAAAGCTATAATTATTTTGTTAAGGTAATGTTTTAAGATCCATTTATAAGAAAGTCCAAATAGCTCACTTGTTAGAACATCAGACTGAAGATCTGAAGGTTTTGGTTTCAATTTTCGGTCATGGTATCCGCTTTATTTGTTGTGAATTTATTATTTACTATTAATATTTTCCATTTTTAAAAGCAGTTAAGATATCTGATATTTCGAAATGGGACAAATTTCGCAATGTATTTATTACGATTAAAATAATTTTGACTGATGGACAAAATCTCTATTTATATAAACCAAAAAAATCTGATTCTTTATTCTGGAATCATTTACAAATGGAAAAGAAAAACTCTACTCTCATTTTTTAGACTCCTGCATAAATTGCCTACTCTTGACTCTGACTTTGTACTTCAAAATAATTGTTGACTGCTTAAGTCTTTTTTCGGTTGATGCTAATCAGAGAAAAATGTTAATAATAAACTAGCGAGACCCTATGAAAATTCCATGACGCTTTCTGTACCAATTCCTATAATTTACTGTTAATAATCCTTTTGAAATAAATGTCTGTCAGGGTCAATACTATTAAGAAAAAAATGACTCTTTCTTCTTCCATAAAAATAATTGTCAGCTAATCATTCTTTAAATAAATAAAACGAATGTATCTTCTTTATTTTAAACTTGTAGCGATTAAATGCTTTTTAAAACGATCTATATTCTGTTTTTTTTTTTTACCAGAGATATAATCGTCAGCTAAATATGCTTAAAATCAATAAATCGAATGTCACTTTTTTAAATGTATTTAATTAAAAGTGTACTGTTTTAGGCGATGGGCTGACATAATTTGATTTTAAAACACTTTATTTTAAAATGGGTAAAGTCGGAATTTTACCTTAGCGACATCAGATTAATCACCAATAACGGACAATCTAATTTTTAAAAAATGTGTATGAAAGGTGAACATGAAATGCCTTAGCATATTATTATATAGTTTGAAGCATGTGTGATATCAGAGGGTGCTATCACCACTATTTTAATAATATAAATAAACATTGATTTTTTTAAAATTTAATTTCTTTATTTATTTAATTGTTTTATATACTAATGAGTCACCACTAACCAAGGCCAACAGCCACTCGAGGATAAGGGTTAATGAGATTGTCAGTTGGGTGATGAACAATACTATGAGAGGATTGGAATGGACAAAATTTGATTACCTAAGAGGATGGCTCAACAAATACTATTTTTTTATGAAAATCGCTCCAGCCAAGGCATGAAACCACTTGATGTAAGGAGTTAAAATAAAAAAAAATACTACTTCAAGGTCAAAAACTAGCCAACAATAAGTGTTAGATGGATAGATTGTGACCCAGAAAACAGCAATTCTTCCTCGTTTGTCAGAAACATCGCTCATGGAATGTGAGGACTAAAGGACAAAATAAATGAAGCAAGAGTTACGAGGCTGCCGAAAGTAAACCCAAGGTCCACTTTCTACTCTCCTTATTTGTTGACATTAGACTTGAAGACGACCATGTTTTAGTCACCAAGAAAGTAGTTCCATGGTAGTGTGTTCCACAGATGAGTAGTTTTTGGAAAGAAACTCTGTTCATGGAAGTTCCGTTTTACTTTAGGTACGCAGAGGAAGAACGGGAAGTTTTTTGCAGTGATCACAAATTTTTGTTAATTTTTAGGCAGATTTTTATATACCAAAAAATTACATTTTTTAGCACCCAGAAGGCAAACCCTAGTTTTACTGTAATCATCAGTATTTGACCCCCCCCCCCCATGTAAACAACCATTGATCTCAACTTTTATTTGATTCTTTTGGAGGGACGGGATACTAATGAGCTAACTTTTAAATATTTGTGAAAAATGCAATTTTTGCTAATTTGGGGCATGTTTCGGTTCTCCTAGGGGACGAACCAGATTTTTCCTGGGGGGGGGGGGGGGGGGGTCATTGGATAGCGCATTAGGTGAAGTGCACTCTGGCCTACCAAAAATACTTGACCATCTCCATTGACATTCCCCAGTAGGTGTGCCTCAGACTATTAGCAATAAATTAACCCATTCTCAAAGAAGGTAAAGCCTGGGAGGGTGGATCCACTTGGACTGAAGAGAACCATACCTCATCCCAACAACAACAACAAAAACAAAGCCACTGTCAGACTGATTGTCCAGAACATATCCCTGACTAGTATGAAGATTACCTACTCAAGCTGTGCCAAGTGCAAATATATTATAATTAAGTATTTATTGTTTGTCTGACTATTAGTCACTAATAGGCTCCAAAACTACTTGTCAGAATTGCATCAAATTTAGTGTGAATCATCATTGAGATTTCAGGTGTGTCACTGAGGTGGGTATGCGTAAAATTACTACTACTTCTAAAAACATTCAAACTATTGAACAGAATTGTTCCAAAATTTGGCATGAAGAGCCCTTTGGATGCTAAGTGGGGCATAAGGATGGAGATGCGATTATTACTGCTACTATTACTACTTAAAGCCTCGAAAAATACTGGACATAATTGCCGCAAATTTGGCATGAAGAACCCTTGGGATACATGAAGATTCAATATTGATGCTAATAATGAAGAGTTAGAACCTCCAAAAGTGTTATGCAGAATTGAGCCTTTGAGATGCCGGGTCTCTCATAGGTGGTCAAAACTAAAATTCTATTACAACTAATGATAATAATTAATATGAACACAGCCTCAAAAGTATTGGGAGAAATTGCACTAAATCCTGCATAAAATAATAAAATTAAGAATAATAATTATGGTGCTTTAATAAAGCCCTAGCAGCAGTGTCGGGGATGGCTGATAGTTGACTTTTGGACAGTTTTTTGACTAGTAAAATTAAGAGAAAAAAAGAAGGTACATGAATCGCTCTCAGAAACAAGGAAAGAAAATTAAGTTTTCTCATAATCTATATACTGTAAAACTAATAAACAGAACTTTACTTTCTTGAGCTCTTTCAGCCAATGCATCATTAGTTAAAAATCATTGAATGATTAAATCTATTTACAAAATAAAGATGGGGAATGTTATGAAATGGTACCTAATATCGACTGAAATAAATAATTTAATAATTTTTGTTTCAAATAATTGTATGAAATACGAAGGCATTGAATAAGAAAAGTAAAAAAAAAAGTATATATCTAATACTATGAATGCTTGTCAAAAAAATCTGTCTGTTAGCCCTGTGTCTTTGGCAGCCATGGCTCTCTCAGCCGGTTTCTGACAACCTGTGTCTCCTTCAACCAGCTTCTGGCAATATGTATTTTCTTTGACCGGCTTTTGGCAGCTTGTGTCTCCCACTCAGTCGGCCCTTTGCAACCTATGTCTTCCACTCGGCCGGTCTCTGACTGCCTGCGTCTCTCTCGTCCGGATTCTGGCTGCCTGCGTCTCTCTCGTCCGGCCTCTGGCTGCCCGCGTCTCTCTCGTCCGGCCTCTGGCTGCCCGCATCTCTCTCAGTCGGCCTCTGGCTGCCCGCGTCTCTCTCGGCCGGCCTCTGGCTGCCCGCGTCTCTCTCGGCCGGCCTCTGGCTGCCCGCGTCTCTCTCGACCGGCCTCTGGCAACCCACGTCTCTCTCGACCGGCCTCTAGCAACATGTGTCCCTCTTGGTAGGCATCTAGTAGCCCGCATCTCTCTTTCTTGGCTGGTCTCTGACAGCCATGACCTACTCAACCAGCCTCTGACACCGATTCTTTATCAAGTTATTCCCATTAATCTAAACATAACAATATTTAGTCTTTAAGAAAGTTACTGAATAAATAATTTATTCGTATTTGCTGTTTGTTTGTTTGTTTTTAATTTACCTATATACATTTCAAGTCTTTTTCATTCAAAGAAAATCTTAAAGATTGTTTTAAACTTGCCTCTCTGCCAATGGATTAATTGCCTTAACCAATCGAACAGTTCTAATTGATCTGCTATTGTTAGTTTCTACGCCCCCCCCCCTCCCTCACAAGGTGAATGGGATTAAAACTAATTAAAATAGATCAACTATTCATGTTCTTTCTGGGTCACCCTGACTTAAAAACCTTATTACACTGGATTAAGTAGGTTGACTGGATTATGATGAAGATAGTCTGGCCCTTCTTTGATTATAGGGGAAATAAAATGGTTTAGTGATGACATTTCCATAGGTGAACTGAGTTAAAACTGTAGTAGAGTCAGATAACACTCATGGTGCTTCTGATGCTTGTTTTGGACTCGTTTCTTATTAGTCTCTGCGGACATCTTTCATCCTCATTGTTGTGTAACAAGAATTTAAAGTTTGCCTCTCGATGTAAAAGTAAACCTTTATTTACTATTATTTAACATTAACAGCTTACATATTCCACTGATATAACTATTAACTATTATTGTTTCTTAAAGCCGTCTAACATGTGCCACCATGTAAAACTGACATTAAACCGCATATAATGATAATAATATATTGATGTCTTTTGTACATCGACTTGTGTTATATAGTGCGAGAATATAGAGAAATAACAGGCCACTTATATCATGGAAAATCCATTTATCAGTGTGAATAATCAGCAACTTATTTTATTTCATGGAAAGAAAATTGTGAGTAGAAGGAAAAAAAAAATTACTTAATGTTATCGTCTACAATTAATTGTAACAAATACTTTAAGTAAATACTGGTGATACCAGATCAGGCTGCCCTGTGGCTTCCTGAGACGAAATTCACCTACATTGACGTTTTTTTTTTTTTTTTTTTTTTTGTAAAACTTAATTATGTTCTACAAAACCCAAACCAAAAACAACAGCCCCTCTCCCTTTCTCCCTCCCCTTTTTTATTTTTATTTTTCCTACCCTACTCCCGGTCCTGGATATGACCTTAAACTACATCCGATGGTGAGATCCGGCTTACGGACTTTGGGGAATGTGGAGCCTCCTCTTAATTACCATTGCTCCCAGGTCCACCCTGACCCGGAGTGGTAGTACCTGTTAGGGTCCCAACTATGGGTTAAATAGAAACAGATATTAAAAGGGGAAAGAAACAGAAAAGAGAAGAAAACAAGACCAGATTCGGCATTAAATAACCCAAAAAGGGTTGATATGCCGTAAAACAAAACTACCAAACCATACCAAACCTTTAAGTAAATATGAAGGTAAGAATTCCGAGGCAGAAGCAATGCAATGTTGAAAAACCGGAAGGTGGAATAAGAATGAACAAAAATAAATGACACGAGACGGTAAATCTCAGATCAATTCATTTATATTTCAAAATTTAAATATAAAGACAGTATATTGTAAAATTGGTGGGCTTACTGTTAAACATTTAAAGGTCCGGAATTGTAGAGACTTTAATCATTTCGAGAGTAGCAACCTCTCTTTTTCAAAAAGAAAACAAAAGTTCGACTGGCTGTGTCAGTTGAAGAGAGCTAAGTGGACGCTGCTATTCAAAAAATAGAAACATGAGATTTACAGAAAGAAAGACAAGTCCTTCAGAAAATGCAATAGTTGAGATATGTAATAGATTACTAAGATTAATTTAGTTAATCTTAAATAATAATTTTAGGATTTAATTTATTTTGTTGTTGTTGTTTTTTTATTATTATTATTTGTTTTTTTAATTTATTATTTACTTTTTCTTTATTATTATTATTATTTTTATTAAATATTTAATATTTATGTAAAGTGTTGCAATTGTAAATATAGGTTCGAATAGTCAGGTAAAGATTAAGGGAGATAATTAGGGATCAGCATAAAATGGTCAAAGGGGGATAATTATGTAAGGTAAAATAATGCATGGTCAGATAGATAGAATTATTTAAGCCTTCATCTGTTATATTATACTCAACCTGAAGTGTGGGAATAGGAGGTTGTTAGAAGAGAAAGGAAGGGAAAAGGGTTTATATATAATTAAAATTAACATTTATTATTACATAGTGAACAAATTATTGCATAGTGAACAAAACTAATTAAGTGTAAGTATAATATATGGGAATTAAGTCTAAATAGTGTGAGTGACTTATTCTATGACTAGGAAGTTGTAGGAGTTGTTGGGAAGAGTATCGACAAGAACTATGAGGAAATAAACGTAGGGGAAGACGGGTGTCGGTTAATGGGGAGGGATATAGAGGAAAGGGTGCCTGAATGAAAGGGTATAAGGAAAACAAGAGAAGTGAGAGTGTGGAGATCTAGATGGGTTAGGTGGATAGGTGGTTGAGCTCATTGGGGTCGGGTAGAGACAGAGGAGCAAGGAGTATAAAGCATGGTCTAAGTTAGTAGAGCTGAAATGATCTAGGAAGAGGAGTCGGTTTAAAGAATGAAGGAGAAACAAAGGTTGGATCTGCTATTTAAAGAGGGTCTATGTTTAGAGATAAGAATTGCTTCCGATATCCTTAGATTACCTACTTTAATGTTTATTGTAAATAAATGTAACTGTTTATCTGGTAGACGAAAAACATAGATTAATGTAGAATTTTTTTTTTATTAATGTCATATGCAGATACAGGTTCTTTAGTCATTATTGAACTGGAATAACTATGTTTTTTGAAAGAAATGATTATTCAATGTCTTTCCTGTATTAGGTTGTTGATTCCATATATTCAGATCTTTGGTTGTTTCTCTGTGGCACTTTCTTTGTTCGATGTATCTTTGTTATTTACACGGGTTTATTAAAATAAGTGACAATATTTTCATTTCAAATAAGTAGAGTTTTTATTTTAATTTATATACAAATACCTCTTCATCGAAAGGCAGAGTGAGAGGTAAAATGTCTCAGATTCCTGTCATCTGTCTTCATGTCTAATCTTTAAAGTCAGAAGAGATGACCGAAGGGAAAAGTATATGCAGAATGGATGGAGAGAAAATATGGAGTGATTTCTGGAATTTTTAATTTAGTTTTAATCTGGTTGAAAAGAAAAAAGAACTTCCAAATATTTTCAACTATATGCATCCAAATTCTATAATACTCTATAATAAAGACCCATGTGTATTCATATATATATATATATATATATATATATATATATATATATATATATTACTTTCATCCCAGCACTCAAAAGTTAGCAAGTAAAAACATGCCTTTTTCTAGCCTCCAAACGAAACTATTTCAACTAGTGAGGGTAAGTGATAAAGCAAATAGCAAGTCAGACCCCCCCCCCAGATTTATCCGACTTTATAATAAAAAAAATTAATTGTGGATGTTTCTTTGCTTCTTTAGGTCATCAGAAATGATGATAATAATAATAATAATTTATATATGAAAAATTAAATTACTGATGTAATTCTATGATTTTATATGAATATTTTAGAAATATATCTACATAAAGAGCGATTGTGAACACTGGTTTAGAATAATATGTTCCCGTCATTTTTGATGGATGGTGTACACTAGTATAAAATACTTAACCATGTGTCATTAAAGAGCGTGCATCTATAAGAGAGGGTAATTTATATATTAAAAAAATTACCTGATTTTCGTTCCATTTCTTCTGTATATATCTCCTGCTCTCATCCTACTTGTATTCCTTTTATTTCTCTCAATCCCTCTCATTTTCATCTTATTCATTATATAATGTTTGTCCAAGTTAATACAAGCATTTTCTAGGTCTTTATATATTAGTTCACTTCACAATGTAAAAAAGTTTTAGATTTACAAAATGGCCACTAGAATGACATATTTTACACTATATCGGCTTCTAATCAACCTATAAACTTAATCAAATATGCTAATCCGATGTTTTATGTATCAAGGAATTTAATAAAAGCACCAAAATCTTTTTATAAAAACTCAACAAAAATGTATAGATTTGCAAATCTTTAATAACTTTATACCAAAAATTCATAGTGAACTGGACTATATCTGAAGAAAGTATACATTTTACCAAAACATAATAAAACCTATTTAACATGAAAAGATTTCTCAATCATTATTTATATCAGATAGAGAGATTATATATAACTAGCAAATATATGCTCCCTTCGGTCGCATACTTTTGCTAGGCTGGGAGGATGAAATCATGATAAACGAACTACATAGATTGAACCCGAAAGGAGGAGGTATTAACGAACATATACTACACTAATCCTCAAAGGAGGAGGTAATTTATGGTAGGATGGTATCATGACAACAGTACAGGTACTACAATAACCCTTCCAAAATAGAGGAGGTAATACCTGGGAGGATCTCCCCATAAAAGCAGAAGGTAACGCCTGTGAATATAGTATTATGGCAATAGAAAAGATACTAGACTACCACCTGACCTCCCCCCCCCCCCCCAAAAAAAAGGAAAGTAAGCCCTAGGAAGATGGTCTCATGACAAAAGACCTGGGAGGATTAAAAAAAGGAGGTAATTCCTGGGAGGACGGTCCTATAACAACAGAACCGATACTACACTAACCTATACCCATTAAAAGATAATACAATAATAGATTAAAGCAGTTTGTTTTTTGGGAGGGGGGGGGGTCATTCATTTATAAATGTCAAATTATAAACACATATTTTTTATAGTTTCTTGGTCTTTTCCCTAAGATCCCACTCCCCATTTTAATTCAATGAATTTCTGTAAATAAATGTATTCATTGAAAAAGTTTTTTCAATAATTTGAATATATTTTAAGTAGGATGCCTCACCCCAAGAGTAAATATGATATTGCGGTGACTGGGATGATTCTAGTTAAGAGTAAGATGGACATTTTATAACTGTTGACCAAGGATGACCAACGACCCCCCTTTTTCCCACACTTTTGATCGCCTTATGCCTAAATTGTTCGTGATTTAAATTTTTATATTTTGTGCAAATAAATAATTCAAAGTGTAGTATCTGTTCTCAGCATCTCATTTAGTCTTTTACTATCGACAAAACTATTGCTTCAAACCATTATAAAAAAAAACAATAAAATAATAATACGGCGTCGTTAACGAGAGAGAGAGAGAGAGAGAGAGAGAGAGAGAGAGAGAGAGTAGTTTATTTTCTTTAAATAAAACTTATGTTTTTTTTGTTGTTTTTTTTAACTTTACTCAGGTATTTCTTTTCTTAGTCAGATGTAACTTGCGTATTTGTTTATTTTTTATTTTATTTTTTGTTGTTGTTGGGTGTTTTGTTTGGGGGGGGGGGTAAGTTTCACTTCGATTAGTTGTTTTCAGTTCGTACAGTAAGATTTACCTCAAGTGTGACAACAGTAGGAAATCAATTGTTATTGATAAAAATAAATTACTATTCCCCCGGGCAATACCGGGTAGCCCTGCTAGTTTAAAATAATAAACGTAAACATTTTGGTAATTTCGAAACATTTATTTACCTTTTAAATGTACCTAAAGAAAAGAAAAGAGAAAAGAAACAAATTTGTCTTTTCACTGACAATTTACAAAAATCGAGTCAGTCGTTTTTTCTTGAAAGTGACCGATGTTTGAAACATTTGAACGACGTTAGAAAATGTTTGAACACAAATGCTAAATATTTGTCCAAGAAAATAAAACAATATTGCAAAACAGAACATTTGTTAAATTGAAATTTAAAAATCATTGACTTAAAAAACAATACCAAATGATAGTTAATTAATAAAATTAACTTTTACAAAACCAATATGCAAATTAGTTAACCTTGCGAATATGATATCACATCTATATGAGCGGTATATAAGATTGATGATGCGTATATTAGATAAGTTGAATTAATTGGAAATAGACCGTTTTGACTTTACCATTCGTGTGAGAAATGATCTCATCTTATGCATTTATTCATTTAGCAGATAAACCAGTGCATATGGCTTATATTAGATCTATTTTATTGTATCATATTGCAGACATTATCCATCATTTTCTGGATGCGTAGACGTTCAGAATGATTTCCTGTTCTCTTTCCTAATGGTCATTCTGTCAGATTTACTGACTGACCCTCCAATTGAATTTCAATTTCATTGTTCTGTGCGTTTTGATTCTTTGAAACAATTAACAGGATGTTAATTGTTTTGCTAGTAAAACCATATGTCTTAAATGTATTAGATATTCTTGAAAATTGATACTGGTTTTAAGATGACTGTTTGGGCGGTATGGCAATTTTAGATTCCGTTTCGTTTCATACTTCGATTTCCGGTTTGAGTTCTGTTTTTTTTTATTTAGTATTTTTTCTTTCTCAGGAAGCAATCTATTCTTTTGTGTGATGATGATTAGTTATTATTTCCATGTCTCGTTGAATTATGCTGCTATTACAATAAAGAGTTGAATGGGTCTCTTCCCAACTAGAATTTAGTGAGAGTAGATGTCTCAAATGCTGTACGGTACAACCGCCACACCAGCCTGGGTAGGGTAAAGTTTAGTTACATACTCATGGCGACTTGGTACAACAGTTCCTGAAGATGTCTTCCTTGGCCAAGATTTAATAAACAACTGAGCTGTGAATTGTTGTTGTGAAGTATTTTACAATGATGCTGGTCTGTACCATGTGGTGTCATTCAAAGATGACAGACATGCCCGTTTGGCACAGTTGCAGATAACAATAACAAAAGCAGAGGCGATCCGGAAATATCAAAGATTTTCCACCATTTATTAATATTAACAATAAGATTTACTGGTATTGTATGTGAAAGATTTATTAAAAAATAGATAATTTTTAAGATTAATACCACAAATATTGTCTTCAATTATTTGTTTTTGTTCATCTTCTCATTCACCATTCCGGTCTTCTGCATTGCTTTCAGCATTAGTAAATACCCATATACTTATTTACCAGCAAAATACTCAAGCAAACTACCATTCCCTTTTATATTTTTTCTTATTTTTATCAATTTTCTTTTCTTTTATTTTATTTATTCATATATTTTTTTATGTGGAGTCTCTTTTTTTTCACTACTACCAACTTTGTATTTTGGCCAATCATATTTTTATTTATTTTATTTCTTGTAGGGCTTTTCTTGTATTTTTTCCTCATTTTCTTTGTCTTATTTTTTTTTTGTGGGGGAGTTTTAATTTTATGGGTATTTACTTATTTTGTATTTTTTTTTTTCATATATTTGTTTTAAATATTTATACATTTGTTTTTTTTCTTCTTTCTACTGAATAAAAACTGTACACTGTAAGTATAGTAATCATTTTCTTTCTTTTTTTTTCAGACAGTAAATAATTAATGTAGATAATGTCTGGGGAGGATCCATCAGCAGAAGATGTGAACTCACTGGATGACTGGCCTGGTCAAATGATACACCAGGCCGCCATCTACAACAACAGTGAGTTAATGCAGTGTCTGTTGGAAGGAGATGAAGTGGCGAACATTAATAATGTCGACAGTATTGGACGGACAGCAGTCTACACAGCAGTGACCAACCAGAGTATGCAATGTCTTAAGCATCTCATACAACATGGAGGTAAACCCCCCCACCCTTTTTAAAAAACAGTTATTCTAATCTAGCAATGTAGATTTTGAATAGTTAAATATTTTCTTAATCATATGATGAAGTATCTTTCTTAATCATATGATGAAGTATCTTTCTCCACTCCTTTTTATTTTAGGGTGAGGCCCCAATTATTGAGGTGTATGGAGTTACCACTTATCACTACTCTCATGTCCACTCTGACATGATTGTATTACCTGTTAGGGTCACATCTATGGGTTACATAGAATTTGTCCCAGACACAACTTTAAACATGCTCAGACACTCTTGGGCAAGGTGTTCACTTTTACTCCCCTCTCGATCTTCTACTTTTTGTTTCTGCCACCCTATTTCTAGGCCATAACTATGTAGTGGTCTTAACTGTCCTTGATATTACATAAAACTGCATCTAGTGGTGATGCCACAATTAGGGAGTTTTTGGGCGTGTGGAGTCACTTCTTAATTAATATTACTCGCAGGTCAACTATGACTCAGAGTGGTACTATCTGTCAGCATCCCATCTATGTGTAATAGAAATCATCCTTTACAGACTACTTGTTTACAAAATATATGCGTACAAACCGATTGTATACAAAACATATATGATTTCAGCATAAAATGACCAAACGACAGTCGACATGCCATAAAACAACCAAATTTGTATTTTAATTCGTGATGATTTGTACTTATGGTAGAAATTAGGCAGAATTTGAAAATAATATTTATTTATAAAGAATTGTTATATATATATATATGTATACACACACAAATACACATTGGACTTTATTAAAGAGTGTAAGATAGTACATAAGTGAACATGTTAGATCTATCAGTATTTAAACTCCACTCGCCAATTACAGTGTCTATATTGTAAACCATTAGGCCACCTCTGACATCCTACATGTGACAGTTTTAGTATTTTCTCAACTACCTATATTTTGAAAAGATTATTCACCCTTTGTTTCTCTCTCTAGCATAAGGGTGTAGTATCTGTGCTATCCTTTTTGACTGAGTGTAGTATCTGTTCCGATGGATACTGCACCCCATACTGGGGTTGTCTTGGCCTTCGGGTCTTGATTTACGCCGGTCAATGGGTCTGTCCTGTGCAGTTCTAAGAGGTCCACCCTCCCAGGCTTTGCCTCCCATCTTTGGGGAGGAGTAAGTTTATTGCTTACTACCTGAGGCGCCTCTACCGGGGAATGCCGACGGGGCTGCCCAGGCAATTTTTAAACCCCACTTTCCCGACCCGACCTTGGGTTACATCTTACTTGTGGGAGTAAGATAAAAACTGGCCTTGTGCCTAACTCCTGGAGAGGAGTAAATCAATATCCTTTTTGACTGGAACAATTTTTATTTTTGTTTCATTCAAGTGCTTCTTTTGGGGGAGCTGGATACACCCCCCATATAAAAGCCGATCATTTGTCCAAATTTTCCTTTGTGGGCTGGCAAGTAAATAAATAGGAGAGTAGAAAGTAGACCTTGGGTTTACTTTCGGCAGCCTCGTAACTCTTTCTTCCTTTATTTTGTCCTTTAGTCCTTACATTTCATGAGCGATGTTTCTGACAAAGGAGGAAGAATTGCTGTTTTCTGGGTCTGAATCTATTCATCTAACACATATCGTTGGTTAGTTTTTGACCTTGAAGTAGCTTTTTTTTTTTTAGCTCCTCACATCAAGTGGTTTCATGCCTTGTTGGGAGCAACTCCATAAAAAAAATTAATTAAAAAAATACGGACCCTTTATTGTTGAGTTTCTAATGAACTTCCTGTTGAAATTGTGTTTTATACCATTCCTTAATCTATTTTCATTTATTTGAGTTCACTTATATTTAAATAAATATTTTTTAATTTTTTTTTTATTTCAGCAAATATCAACTTGCCAGGTGGTTCAAAATGTCAGAATAATGTAAGTAAATCTTGTTGGGTACAAAATTAAAAGATAGTTCATAAAAGTGCATTCATTTTAGTCAATTGTCTCTGATTTAAAACGTTTTGTTGATGTAAGAAGCTAAAAAGAACAAAAGATGATTGATGCAAAGATAGGAGATGCTTATTGACCACAGTCATTAAAAGTAGTGAGTAGGAAGAAAACAGTCGGCAGGAAGAGTTTCATAAACCTGCAGTTCTTGCAAAAAAGCTACTAGATATATTATAATGAGATACCTAAACAGCGAAGTGAGACAACACCATGACGATTGGTAATCGTGGAAATTGGGCAGAATTTGATTATTTAAGAGGACGGCACAGCTAGAATTTGTTTACATTGGACTTGAAAACGACCATGTTGTAGTCAGCTGGGAAGCAGCCCACGGTATTGTGTTCCACAGGTGAGTAGTTCTAGGAAAGAAACTTTGCTCATAGAAGTTCTGTTTAGTTTTAGGCAGAGAGAGAGAAAGGAAATTTTTTGACAGTGGTTGTAGCTAGACGCGTTTTTGTTGTAAATATTTTACAGGTGCGACCGTAGATTGAAGCTCAGTCGAACCCCTGCCATGAAAATAACGATAGAGTAGAGAAAGACTAGCAACATCTCTTCTGTGAGAAAGAGGTAGAAGAGAAGAGGACATCACCCACTAGATTTTGAAGTCGTTTTTGTTCTCTGTCAAGGAAGGAAAGGATGCTCTGAGCAGCACCTCCCCAGATGTGGCAACAGTACTCCATCTTAAGACGTAAGTGTTGTAATAGAATATCCTACAACCCCCTTTTTCCTATGTGGATTTACTAATACAGAGAACTATATATAGTGAGCACTGTATTCACTGCTATATTGCTTTGGAGATTAGTAATTGCTTACTAATGTCTGTCCATCCATTCATTGTACTCTCTATTGCGATAAACCTTTCTTCCTTCATTTTAATTGTTCTTTCCACTCTAGTAACAACGTTGTATCTTGTAACCTTTTTTGAAGGATACAGCAAGAGACAAACAGAAAAAAATCTCTCTCTATAAGACATATCTCGAAAGATTAAGTGATTCAAACGGCACTTTCCATCAAATTTATTTTAAATTTCAAAAGAAAATTTAGACTGTGAAGTGAAGATTAACACTAATTAACATTCTTTACAGATTCTCTCTTACACTTATGTTAATATGCCAATATCACTACAATCTCGATATTCTTATTTCTACAGATCGCTATACCAATGACTTCTTTAAAACCTTTAGTTATGTTCAATCACCTTTCCATTCATGTTTGGGAGGCTATTTAACAACCATCATTTTGTTAACAGAAAGAATTTGTTTATTCACTGAATTTTTACGAACATTGTAGAATTTTATGATTAGATACTAGTAGGAAGACCCGACGTTGCTCAGGTTTGAATGAGGATCACTACTATGTACTTTTACACTATGCTCATAACACCATATTATTTTATTTGTTTTACTGCCCCCTCCATCCTCCTGTTTTGCTCCCGCCCCCCAATATAATCAGAAGAAGTATGATGAAAGAATGGATGAGTTCTTAGGTTAGTAGATGTAGAACAGTTGAATTAGCAGGTTCAGTTCACAAGGGCAGGCAAAGGAAAATACGGGAGGACATGATAAAAATGAACCTGGCCAGACATAGGTTAGTTTGGAAGTCGATTTCTTAAAGCCGTCCAATGCATGGCAGCATGTAAAATGGACGTTAAACTGAATATGATGATCTTAGTTTTTCACATGACAAGATGTAAAATTGGTTTTATTTTATTCTTTGTATCATGAAAATCGATAATTAAAATAAAATCTTGCAAGGAGATCATTTACTAATGTAAACCTGCTTTTATAATTTAAAAAAAAAATCCAAATGCTTTAATTTTTATTGTATTATTTAAATAAAATTATCTGCTAAAATACTCCCGAAAACAAATTAAAAACCATGTCTTGTTTAGCTTAGAAAAATTGACCCTTAAAATGTTAATATTAGTTCTTTCTAAATTCAAGACATTTGTATTACATTTGTTACGTTATGTTGAGCCATGTCTTTGTCTCATTGAGGATATTTGATAATACCCATATCTTCCCTAAGTAAAATACAAAGGGCTGTACTGGCTTCTCTATCACAATCTTCTAGATAACTTCTACTGTTAGATAGTTATTATTTTAGAAGCCATTTTTTTAGTATTAGAATAAGTTTGAAACCAATAAAATAAAATTTTTGAATTTTTGAGATGAAGATTGATAATTTATATTATTTGGATTACTTGGGCTACTATTTTCACCTAGGTTGTTATATGCACAATATTTGAGCCCATGTAACCCTGACACTGTGGATTAAATAAATGGTTCAGTTTTAAATTTCATACAGGCTCCCAAGTTTGAGAAAGATTTCCAATTTGGATTACTTGGGCTACTATTTTCATCTAGGTTGTTATATGCACAATATTTGAGCCCATGTAAACCCCTGACACTGTGGATTAAATAAATGGTTCAGTTTGAAATTCCATACAGGTTCCCAAGTTTGAGAAAGATTTCCAATTTGGATTATTTGGACTACTATTCTCATCATGGTTGTTATATTTACAGCGTTTTTGGTCAATTTAAACCTCTTCTGTATTTATATACTACCGTCTTCGCATGTTTATTAATGAACGATCCAGACAGACACAATCTTACAACTTGTCAACTCCCCATCCGAGGACAAGCACCTTCCACCGAGAATAATCTCCACCAAACAGGAAGAATTCCTAACCAGAGATCAAAAGAAGTTTTCCCTACAAATAAGCAAACCCATTATGCTACAACAGTAAGCCTGTTATAAAATAAACACATAGACATACAAACATGAGTGAAAACAATAGCTCTCATGTTTGGCAAAAGAGAAATTTATTCTATGACATGTTTCTTACTGTACTGTTATGTGACATTATTCCTTCCCAACCTGGGTAATATCAGGTGACCTTTCTAGTTCTTCATAAAATAAGGAAATGTTGATACTTGCATTGTTTTGATGTTCCTTTGTTTTCTTTCTCTTCAGACACCATTACACATAGCTGTGAAAGAGGGTCTCTATGACATGGTGGTTATGTTGCTCGAAGCAGGGGCCGATATAAATATGGTTGATAAATTCAACATGACCCCTCTGAAGATTGCTGAGTTGAAAGGAGATTTAAGTATCTACAATTGCCTTAATGCAGAAAATGGTTTGTATCATTCTGATTTCTCTCTCTCTTTTTTATACACATATCTCTATACAAAATTAGGTATGTTTATATGTTTAGAAGTTGATCCTATACATAGAAATATATAAACAGATGTCGACTATATTTAATTTAATTCAGTTTTATGCAAAGAAGGTAAAAAAGAGATCCAAACTATTTGTGAATATTTAGATACCTCCGATTTTTATGAAATTTTGACAATGTTAGATGTCAATTAATAAATATTCCCCAAATTTCAGTTTCTTTAGAGTATTTTAAGGGTTTTCAGGGGGCATAATATGGGCACAACCTCCCATTAAAGAATTCAAATATTTCAGATTTGCATTGAATTTGATCCATAGTCATTAGACACCAATTAAGCAAG
The DNA here is from genome assembly GCA_963556195.1 of Sepiola atlantica. NCBI lineage: Eukaryota > Metazoa > Mollusca > Cephalopoda > Sepiida > Sepiolidae > Sepiola > Sepiola atlantica. The sequence goes on from OY744527.1 coordinate 114,019,174, forward strand.
ATTCCCTAAAATTCAATTTCTAATGATCAAAATTAGAATAAGGATTCTAGACATAAGGTTTAGTATAATTATATCTTGATTTAAATTTTTATAAGGGTACATAAGAGGTGCAAAACTGATAATGATAAAACTGTATTTTCAGCTGTGCTGAACAAGAAAATCACTAACAGTCCTCCTAAAAGACCTCTCTATTCTTAACCAGAAGTCTATACAATATACCTAGCACTCAACCTAATCTCTGAGAGCAACAAGACAAATTTCATTATTTTTCGGACTTGCACTTAGTTCTTCTATCCATAAAGGGTAAAAAGACTGATAGTTTTTTAATCAATACTGAACTGACTTATCAATAACTAAAATATATCGGAAATAAAATAAGATAAAATGACAAAGCCAACCCAGCACAGCTCAATCAGAACTTAAAATAACCCCCTTCGTCAATAGATCTAAAATTCTATATAAAGACCTGGAAATTAAAATTAATGTTTTTTCCGATGGCAACATAATTGGAATAATCACATGCATAATAAACTCTTTAAAATAAAACCCAATGTAAGCGAATCTCATCGCCGCAATGTTGCATTCCTGTGTTTGTTTTACAAATACTTTCGCGGAATGTTTTTCTGACAGATTTACTGCATTTGTACCTCCTCAACTTAAATACCCTTGACAAACCTGACAAGCATCAAAATCCTACCCCTTCATTGTAGAGGGCCCCAAATGCCAGAAAACGTTCTACTCTAATAGCTTCATACCTCAGACCACTTGCAACCCCACTCTTGGCCCTTTTGGCTAAGATCAAAGTGTAGTATCTGTTCCGATGGATACTGCACGCCTGTCCTGTGCAGTTCTAGGAGGTCCACCCTCCCAGGCTTTGCCTCCCCTCTTTGGGGAGGAGTAAGTTTATTGCTTACTGTCTGAGGCGCCCCTACCAGGGAATGCCGACGGGGCTGCCCAGGCAATTTTTAAATGGCCAGAGTGCTCACCTCTCGAGCGCTGGCTTTTCAAACCCCACTTTCTCGACCCGATCTTGGGTCACATCTTACTTGTTGGAGTAAGATAAAACTGGCCTTGTGCCTAACTCCTGGGGAGGAGTAAATAAAACCTCAGACCAGAAAACGTTCTACTCTAATAGCTTCATACCTCAGACCACTTGCCTTTGGAATTCTTCCCCCCCCCCCCTGCTCCATGTTTCACCAACTGTATCAACATGCAGAAATTTAAATGTAATGTAAATAAACATCTTGCTGCACAACTCCCCATTTAGGATTCCCTCTATAAATCTGGCCTCACAGTAGCCCTTCACGTCTCAGTTGCAATATGCCTTGTTAGAGGTGAATAAAAGTAAAAACTTCTAGTGGTACAAAATTTTATTAAGGCAAAGAATATAGACGTTTGTGACATTTTTTTTGCGGGGGGGTGTAATGAAATTGAAAAGTGTAAAAAAAAAGATTATAAAAAAATTAAAATACATGAATATACTTTTTTTTTTTCCTCTCGTTTTTACACTTTTCAATTTAATCCCCCCCCCCCCCCCGCGCCAAATAAAATGTCACAAACGTCTATATTCCTTGCCTTAATAAAAGTAAAAACAAACAAGAATAGACTTTAGAAAGTCGAAAAATTCTCTCTATAAACTGGCCTTGTGTCTAACTTTGCCACTGTTGGAGGCAGGTAAACAAACTACATTTTCACACAAAAGTATTGTGTTTCAGCCTCAAACAAGTCACAATATGCCGACTATCTATATCTCATACAAGACTTCCTTTTTACTTCAGCAAGAAAATCAGCCAGGTTGCATAGCATGTCAAACACTCTATACTGTTAAACACATTCAAGTAGGATTTTGCTTTCGTAAGATGACTTTACATTAAAAATAATTGTATGATTGGCATTTTCTCTTTCCTGAAAGAAATATAATTATACCAAAACCAAAAACTATAATGATAAATTTGAACTTTAGCATATAGATCTAGCTATCAAAGTGATTCACAGTGCACTTAGTAACAAATGACAGACATCTTACTGTCAAAATCAAGAAAAATTTATGTAAAAAAAAGGGAAAAAAACAACAATATATGACTATCCCCACAATTTGCCACTTTTCATAAGATAATTCCAGATGAGTTGACATGCCAGTATAACTAATCCATTAATCCCGCTTGGCCTGAAGGCCAGTATCCCTGCCTGAGCATGGCGCACGCGGTTCTTAGTCCTCTCGGACTTCAGCCCTTTGGCTAAGTTACACCTTTTAGCTAGTCAAGTGAATGAGTTAACACCCAACCCCCACCCAGTAATAGATATCCTTGAATATGCCCACTCACCACTTTCAATTTTTTGTCGTTGGCCTCTCCCAAATTGCATTTATCTTGGAAGGACACCACCCATTCTCCAAACTCTATCCCCTGTTTTCTTTTTTCCCCACTTAGATCCCACTCCCATTTAGAGATTTACATGCTTGTTTTTGGTTCTGAACAAACCGGAAAAATGTAGACAGTCTATTATTTAGAAAGGGTTGGAAGGGTCTTACTGTTTTTTGCTTTTCTTTCTCCCACTCCCCATTATACTCCAATGAATTTCCATATTTATAAAAAATAAAGATTTCAAACCAATATGGGGATATCTTAAGTCGGATAGGCCCTAGAGTAAATGTGGGATTGTGGCGACTAAGATGATTCTAGTTGGGAGTAGGATAGACATTTTTATCAATTTTGATGACCTTGTGCCTAATTTGTTTTAAATGTAAATTTTTATATTTTGTGCTAATAAATATTTCAAAGTGTAGTACCTGTTCTGGTCGGTCTCTTGAAGTCATCCTCTCAGACATTACCTCTTTTTTTGGGAGGAGATAGGTTACTTTTTTGGGGAAGAGATAGCTTACTTCCTGAAACGCCCTTACCGGGGAATGCAGACAGTGCCCAGTCATGGCTATTTTTACATCTTTTGAGAGTGTCCCCCTTTAGGAAGAGTTTTATTCTCTCTATAAACTGGCCTTGTGTCTAACTTTTCCGCTGTAAGAAACAGGTAAACAAACTACATTTTTACGTAAAATATTGTTTCAGCCTCAAATAATCAACAAAGGGTTGATATGTCATAAAACAGGAAAGCTAAACCGAAATAAAGAAAATTAAGACCATAATTTTTTAAAGACTTGTTCTTATTTTCAATGAAATCATTCCAACTTTAGTAAAACTGAACACATCTATTCTAAAGTAAGAACTATTTTAAACAGATTATCTGTTTTTTTGTTTCTTTTTCTTTTTCCTCTGAAGAAGTGAAAAAGCACGTACACCCTGTATGAATAAATCTTTAAAATAGCCTCTTCTAAGTTAAGTGTTCCAAACTATTTTTATTCAGAATATTTTCCCTTCAGTCTTTTTTTTGTTCAATAAAATATTGCAAAGATAGGAAATAATTGCTAGCATGTAACACATCACTCAATAAGTTCCGGGCCTGACATATAGATGGTGCCACTAATAAAACAAAATAAAAATCCATATCATTTTATAAAGTACTAATCTTCAATTTACACGTGTCAAAATTTCAGCTCAATCTGATTATTAGTTTACAAATGACAGTTATTTAAGTGAAGCTACTGTTGCAAAAATCTGAATTTTGTGTGTTGATAAAGCATTACTTTCTGATGAGAAAGAATACTGTTCAAGTAAAACTATGGCTTAAGTGTTATTTGGACTTTGCTCTGTTTGAAATGTTTAAGAGTTGGTATGCCGACTTTAAATGTAGTCATACAAACACAAATAAATGGCCAAATTCGGCAGTTGTCCCGGAAAACATAAAAAAATCCAGAAACTCCTTTTGTCAGATCATAACTTGAAGTTGCATGAGCTAGCAGAAGAGTTGAAGATATCAGAAGACAATGTATTCATTATTTTGCATGAACATTTGTCAATGGGAAAACTGTGTTCAAAGTGGTTGCTGTGTTTGCTCATAGTCAATCAAAAACAACGTGTTGACGATTCAGTGCATATTTTGCAACTGTTTCAATGCAACAAAAAGGAGTTTTTGCATCAGTATATGAACATGGAGGAAACATGGATCCACCAATTGACTCTAGAGTCAAAGTGGCAGTCAGTTCAGTGGACAGCAGCAGGTGAAAGCTGTTCAAAGCGACTGAAAACACAAACATTAGCAGGCAATGTTTTGGCTTCATTACAAGGTATTTTGTTTATCAATTACCCTGAGAAAATAAGACCCATCAATAGCGAATATTATATAGCATTATTGCCGCATTTGAAGTTATAAATCATCAAAAAATGACCACAAATGAAAAAGACGAAAGGGCTCTTTCACCAAGACAATTCACCATATCACAAGTTAATCACAACGATAGCAAAACTACATGAATTGCACTTCGAATTGCTTTTGCATCCACCCTATTCTCCAGATCTGGCACCCAATGATTACTGGATGTTTGCAGACCACAAAAGAATGCTCCTGGGGAAAAAGATTTGACTAATGAAGAATTTATATTGGAAACTGAGGTGTATTTTGAGGCCAAAGACAAAATAAAATCTATAAAAAGAGCATCGAATTGTTAGAGAAGTGTTGGAATCAGTGTATCACTCCAGAAGGAGACTATGTTGATGAATAAAGTTGAATTTTGCTTAAAAGTTATTGTTTTATTAGTTCTGTTTTATTGAGTGATGTTTTATAACACAACAATAGTGTAGAAGATTTTTAGAATAAATGGATGAATTAACAAATAATGCTAAAAGAATTAATTTACAAAGACATTTTTGGAGTCTATCTGATGAAATATTTAGAATTTGATCTGTGTATTCCTATATATTTTTGCGAAATTGTAGACAATTTTATGTCTCTCTCTCTCTCTCTCTCTCTCTCTCTCTCTCTCTCTCTCTCTCTCTCTCTTTATATATATATATATATATATATACACACACACAATGAGGGAGAAATGTTTAAGGTCCTGTCATGTGTTTACCCTGGTTTTGAGATTTTTTTAAATTGAAAATTATTCCCAATTTCACTTTTAACAACTTGTCCTGAGGAAGCTTAGCCTAATAAGCATGCATACACACATGTATGCACGTATCTAGAGAAAGATGTTTCTATAAATAAAAATGTATACTCTATATATATATATATATATATATATATTTGGCTTACATCACGCATGCTCACTCCTCTTCCCTAATAGTTTAATAACTCAGCTACCATTTTCCCCCTCACACTTTCCACTGTTAACTCAACTTCTTTCACTGCTACCATCTTTTTGTAGCTCATAATTTATCTTTTCATAAGCGGTCTTTTTAAGCTTTTCTCCTACTACCATTGTTTCAAATATTTTATATGTTGTGTTTTATTTTCCTGAGACCAATTATTTTGAAGAAGTCTTGAAATAAAGACGAAACACTGATGAATACATAAATAATATTTTTGGTTTTCCTTTTTTCATTTTCCATATATATATATATACATACAGTAGTATCCAAAATGTTTAGATATCATTCCCCAAAGTGTAATGCTTCCCCCATAAAACTTAAGTTTTAAAGAATTTTATCACTAAATGTTTAAACTGTAGCTATATAAGCGCACCAACTTCTTCAGAAATCATTCACCTAACCGTAAAACTTCTTCCACCAAACCTTAAACTTTTCATCTCATCAGCAACTTCTTCAGAAATCATTCACCTAACCGTAAAACTTCTTCCACCAAACCTTAAACTTTTCATCTCATCAGCAACTTCTTCAGAAATCATTCACCTAACCGTAAAACTTCTTCCACCAAACCTTAAACTTTTCATCTCATCAGCAACTTCTTCAGAAATCATTCACCTAACCGTAAAACTTCTTCCACCAAACCTTAAACTTTTCATCTCATCAGCAACTTCTTCAGAAATCATTCACCTAACCGTAAAACTTCTTCCACCAAACCTTAAACTTTTCATCTCATCAGCAACTTCTTCAGAAATCATTCACCTAACCGTAAAACTTCTTCCACCAAACCTTAAACTTTTCATCTCATCAGCAACTTCTTCAGAAATCATTCACCTAACCGTAAAACTTCTTCCACCAAACCTTAAACTTTTCATCTCATCAGCAACTTCTTCAGAAATCATTCACCTAACCGTAAAACTTCTTCCACCAAACCTTAAACTTGTCATCTCATCAGCAAACATACCTTCTATCCTTTGTCACTGAAATAATTTTTTTACCATTAATCTTCTGAAAATGTCATTTAGTTGCAAATTCAAGACGAGCTTGTTCTTGGCACGAATCAAAAGCTTCACAACATGTGTCCGAGCAAGTAAATTTTCATTAAGTAAGTAAATTTGTGTGAATCAACATAATACAACTTTGTTGACCGGCTTGATTCTGATGTTGGCATTTTGCAGAAAGGGACCACGTAATGGTTGCCAACATTCATAAGTGTAAGTGATATTATGGAATCGACTGGATTTGAACTTGACATACTCAGGTCGTCAGTCCGTGTCATTATCCACTTGACCACTGTCACCTCCATTTTCATTGAATTCTCTCAAAACGACAACTGCAGTCTTGAAATGATTTGTTTTAACAAGTTTATATATTACATGGTTGTCTATTGTGGTTTTCCTTGTTGGTTTCTTAGCCAGTTTTATCATGGAAGGCTAGAATATTATGAACCCCACTTTTGGGGGTTTGCACAGTATCAAAAACAATTCCAGTGCTCAATCCATATATGTGGCATAACCTCACAATCCATTTTCATATCGGCTGTGGTTTAATTTTCATCTCAGACAATTTCATCATACTTTAACACAAGTGATGATGAATGAATGTTTAAGAATGCAATAGAATTGATAAAGTCTTATAAAATACTGATTTTTTTTTTCAAAAGATAAATTGAAAATATTTACGTTTTTTTTTTTTGTGATAAAATACAAATTTTGAGTTGACATTTAGATGTCAATAGTCTCTAACATATATTAACGTAATGTATTAAATGTCGGGTATGTCAATTAGTTTTAAATTATTTTTATTTTTCCCTTTTGTAATATATTGAGTGAGTGTGGAGGAATTCAAAGACAAGAATACATGGCTGTAGGAGGTTGGGGGGGGCGACAAAAGGTCAATGAAGAATGTATTTCTGCAGGTGTGAGAAGATGCAGCTTGAGAAAAGTCAGTTTGATTGTGATTTGCAAACACTAAATCAGAGAGAACATGAAATTTGACATTGAAAGACGTGTGAAAAATCATTCCTTTGAAGCTAATCAAACTGCCAGCTAACTTTTGCCTCCCTATTTGATAGTACATTGCTAGAATCAGGGTTGCGAAGTCTAAGTCGGAACTTTTGGAAAGAATCGGAGTCAGACTCATAAGAATGCTAAGAGTCGGAGTCGGATTTTATAATCTGACTCTGATTATTGCTGAACATTGGAAGACTTTAAAATAAGGAGTAGGGGTCTGATATTTGGGAATCTTACGTGTCCGAGTCGGACCTTATATCATTCGACTCTACAACCCTGAATAAATCCCTTCCAACCAACTTACAACAAAGATCAGGATTTGTCGGACAACAAATAAAACAAAACTGTTATATCTTTTATAAAGTCATGTAAAATGTGTTCTTTCTTGCCGATAACCTGACGATATAACGTTAAGTATGTTTGAAATTGAAATCTTTTGAAACATTTAGCAAAAAATTATTGAACATTTAGTGATGAAGACAGAAGCATTGTGAACATTCTGGATATAAAAGTAAATGTGAAAGCAAATTCTATTCAATTATAATTGTTTTTTGTGTTTGTTTCATTTTGCAGCCAAAAGAGATGTTCAGTGGAAATCTCTAGCTGAAGGTCAGTTGTGACTTTGTTTTTTTATTTTGCATTTGCATTGTCTTTTCGAGTCTTTTAAAGAGATTTCAAGAAAGTTGTTCGATTTATATTAATCTATATATTGTATTAATCTATATACTGAGCTAAGAGGTAGCATGATGACACCACAAGAAACTATTTCACCGCCGACTTCAATTGAACCAGAGGAGGGCTGCCTTCTCAATCATGATCCCTGGACCTAAGAATAGACTCCCAAGAGAGGTCATGAATGCTCCAAGAACATGGCAATTCAAGGTGAATTTGGACAGGTGCTGAGCTACTGTATCCTCTTCGGTGTAAATTTCTACCATCCTTTCCCTACATGGCAACTGAAACATGCTTGTTTTATTTTTTGCCGAATTGAATTTAATGTACAGAATGCCACCTCTTGCATCAACTCAATAACATGCCTGAATATCCCGGGCACTACGAAGCATGGTAGACCAAGAAAGACCTGGCTTAAGTGCATAAGAAGTAATTTGATTGCATAGAACCTGACTGATGTCGACCCTTTGGATCAGACTGCATGGAGACCAGGCGTGAGACATTGCTTGGTGTTGCCCATATTGGAGTCCGTGGTACTCACAACACCTTAAATACAAAAACTAGATGATCATAATTAATAGACATCACCACCATCAACTAATCCATAAATCTAATTAACATGACAAAAATCATTGTCTCTATACGACTATGTCTCTCTACCCATCTTTCTCTATCTCTCTACCCATCTATCTCTATCTCTCTACCCATCTATCTCTATCTCTCTACCCATCTATCTCTATCTCTCTACCCATCTTTCTCTATCTCTCTACCCATCTATCTCTATCTCTCTACCCATCTTTCTCTATCTCTCTACCCATCTTTCTCTATCTCTCTACCGATCTTTCTCTATCTCTCTACCCATCTATCTCTATCTCTCTACCCATCTATCTCTATCTCTCTACCCATCTATCTCTATCTCTCTACCCATCTATCTCTATCACTCTACCAATCTTTCTCTATCACTCTACCCATCTTTCTCTATCACTCTACCCATCTTTCTCTATCACTCTACCCATCTTTCTCTATCACTCTACCCATCTTTCTCTATCACTCTACCCATCTTTCTCTATCACTCTACCCATCTTTCTCTATCACTCTACCCATCTATCTCTATCTCTCTACCCATCTATCTCTATCTCTCTACCCATCTATCTCTATCTCTCTACCCATCTTTCTCTATCTCTCTACCCATCTTTCTCTATCTCTCTACCCATCTTTCTCTATCTCTCTACCCATCTATCTCTATCTCTCTACCCATCTTTCTCTATCTCTCTACCCATCTTTCTCTATCTCTCTACCCATCTTTCTCTATCTCTCTACCCATCTTTCTCTATCACTCTACCCATCTTTCTCTATCACTCTACCCATCTTTCTCTATCACTCTACCCATCTTTCTCTATCTCTCTACCCATCTCTACCTATCTCTCTACCCATCTCTACCTATCTCTCTACCCATCTCTACCTATCTGTCTACCCATCTCTACCTATCTGTCTACCCATCTCTACCTATCTGTCTACCCATCTCTACCTATCTGTCTACCCATCTCTACCTATCTGTCTACCCATCTCTACCTATCTGTCTACCCATCTCTACCTATCTGTCTACCCATCTCTACCTATCTCTCTACCCATCTATCTCTATCTCTCTACCCATCTATCTCTATCTATCTCTCTACCCATCTCTACCCATCTCTACCTATCTCTCTACCCATCTCTACCTATCTCTCTACCCATCTCTACCTATCTCTCTACCCATCTCTACCTATCTATCTACCCATCTCTCTACCCATCTCTACCCATCTCTCTACCTATCTCTACCCATCTCTACCCATCTCTCTACCTATCTCTCTACCCATCTCTACCCATCTCTCTACCCATCTCTCTACCCATCTCTCTACCCATCTCTCTACCCATCTCTCTACCCATCTCTCTACCCATCTCTCTACCCATCTCTCTACCCATCTCTCTACCCATCTCTCTACCCATCTCTCTACCCATCTCTCTCTATCTCTCTACCCATCTATCTCTATCTCTCTACCCATCTATCTCTATCTCTTTGTCTCTCTATCTGTCTCTTTGTCCTTTTCTCTCTCTGGCTGTTTCTCTCTGCTTTGCCTGTTAGTTTCCTGTCTTTTTCTTAACCAGGTATATTTTCTTTCTTTTCTATCTTTGTTTCCGCTCCTCTTCTAACTTAGTAAATGTGATCTCAAATTTTTTATAATGGTTTTAAAAAGCAGGTTTCAATACATAATTTCCCTATATGATGTATTTTAAAGGTTTTTTTTTTGTATTTTCATGCATATAATCAACAGCTTCAAGCATACATTTTATTAAAAATATATTCACAAAATCTTTACTAACATGGGAGACATCTGTCTATCTGTTTGTCTGTAAACTACATTTAGGTGTTAAGACATACAAACTTCAAATGTTATTGTAATGATCATCTATCGATGCAGATTCTTTTTCTAGAGATTCACATTTATCTCTTTTTCTTATTAAAGGATTTCATGAACAAAGTTTCTTTTCCAAGAACTTCCTCGTCTGTAGAACACAATATTATGGGGCTGCTTTCCGGCTGACTACAGCATGGTCGTTTTCAAGTCGGATGTTAACAGATTCCTCTTTAATAAAATCCTACCCATTTCACCCATCGTTTTTCTAGTCCTCTCAGGATTTTGTTCTTTGTCCAACTGACATTCATTAACCCTTATCCTCAAGTGGCTTTCATGCCTTGATAAGAGCTGATTCGTTAGTATTTAATAAAAAGAAAGAAAGGAGGTTGCTCAAAGAAGCAGGGCATCACCCAATTTTTTATTAGTTCTATTTTTAATGTGAGTTAAATCGGTTAAGTCACACAAAACTATGCTGATTTTCAAACTTAGAGCAAAATTTGATTCTTTATAACCTTCTAATGGAGACTTAACTGCATAAAATTAACTTTTGGATGACCATAACTTCAATCCTGTAAACTGTTTCTTCATGCATTTTTTACCATGAGATATTTTTGATTGATTTTAAGTATTTGGGTGTCCAAACCTTTGCAATTTTTAAAGGCTAATGGATGAAATGGGCAGGATTGGGTTATTTAAGAGTACAACTCGGCAGGAATTTCTTAACATTGGACTTGAAAACGACCATGTTTTAGTCAGCCGGAAAGCAGCTCCATGGTATTGTGTTCCACAGACGAGGGAAGTTCTTCAAAAGAAACTTTGTTCATTTAATCCTTTATATGAAAGAGAAGAGATAAATGTGATCTTCTTGGAAAGAAATCTGCATCGATAGATGATCATTACAATAACATTTCAAGTTTGTATGTCTTAACATCTAAATGTAGTTAGCAGACAAACAAACAGATGTCTCCCGTGTTAGTAGAGATTTTGTGAATATATTTTTAATAAAATGTATGCATGAAGCTATTGATTATATGCATGAAAATACAACAATGACATTTTAAATACATAATATCGGGCAATTGTTTTTTTATACTCACGGGTCACCTCTTTTCAAGACCCAAAAGACTGCCAAGTCTTCTGCAAAGAAGGTGTGCTCCCTTTACCGGGCTAGAAAACTTCTCACACCTGCCAGTATCCTATATCTCTACAAAGTCACCATTTGCCCATTCATGGAGTATTGTCACATCTGGGCTGGTGCACCAACCACTAATCTCTCCCTCTTAGACAGGGTCCAAAAAAAGAGCCTCTAATCTTATAGGTCTCACACTGTCTACCAAGCTCCAGCCCCTGTCCCATCACTGCAATGTTGCATCCCTGTGCTTGTTTTACAAGTACTTCCACAGAATATGCTCCAATGAACTTGCCTCAACGTAAATACCTCTGACCAACCCAGTCAAGCAGCAAAATCCCACCTCTTCACTGTAGAGATTCCCAGATGCTGGGAAACTTTCTCTTCTAATAACTTCTTTCCTCTAACTGCTTGCCTTTGGAATTCCCTCCCTGTTTCCGACTGAACCAACATTCAGAAATTTAAATGTAATGTGAATAAACCTCTTGCTGCATAACTCTCCACTTAGGATACTCTGATAAATATGGACCCTAATTCACAGTAACCCCTTGCTGGAGGTGAATAAAAGTAAAAAAAATAAAAAGGGGATCCACTGAGTGGCATGACTTTTCCCCTTCAAACATGTTTAACCTGTAATCTTGAAAAGATTTGAATCATTGCTAAAAGATAAAATTATGCTGATTATCAAAGTTTGAGTGAATTTTTATCATTTTAGTACCTTTTTGGGAGGTCAACTCCATCTAAGGTCTATTTTACAAAGTTTTCATCATTTCAGTGTGTGTTTTTGATTGCTTATACAGGGTGGGCCAAAATAAGGGTCCTATCTTTAAATTTGAATAACTTGAATTTGAATAACTTCCACAAAATAAAAGTTAAACTCACCAAACTTTATGTGTGTGTAGACTGACCCTTCCGAGATTTTTTGAAATAAACAAAACAAATTTTAGCCGAAAAACACTTCTTAAAACTTACAAAAACTAAAGTATTGTTTTTTACACTGTTTTGAGTTTTTTAAGCAAAAATAATGTTTTCTAAATGAGGGTACGTTCCTTAGGGCTAATACGGCTCATGCTTGCTTCGGAAGGGGTCCTTTACTTATTCTAAAAAAATTTTTTTTTTAAATCAATAAATAAAAAAGTTATGAATTTTTAAAAGTAGGACCCTTATTTTTGCCCACCCTGTATGTATTTACATTTGTATGTGCATGTGTTTGTTTAGTTTGTATTTTTGTATTTGGTGAGGAGTGTACAATTTCCGCAATATCAATTATTAATTTGTACTTATGTTACTGTTGTCTTTTGTATGTTTTTCTTTACTTTGAGAGTTGGGCAGAAGAGTGTCATAGGTAAGTCTCTGCTCCTGTTAGCATTTTTTGTATTTTGAAAAATATTAAATAAAAGACGTTTTATTATTATTAATATTTTGTGTTCGGACTTATTAAAGAGCTCAAATATGTATTTATTATTATAAGCCCATCTTTAAGGATGAGTATTCCAGCTATTATAATATATTTGCGTTAATTAGAAAGTATCCATTTCATCATGGACACCGTACCTGAAATTGGAAATTACGAACCGGTGTTAATCCCCAAAAATCCCCAATTATTTTAGGCTGCAAAGCTTTTGGCAGAATTTTTATTTTCATCATTTATAAAAAACAGTTTGAATTTATTATTTGTTAATAATTGTTTGTTACTTTGTAATATAATTATATTTGATTAATAATTAAATTATTTTCAAAATATTTTCGAAATAAAAACAATTTCCAATTATAAAAAACAGTTTGAATTTATTATTTGTTAATAATTGTTTGTTACTTTGTAATATAATTATATTTGATTAATAATTAAATTATTTTCAAAATAAAAACAATTTCCAGTTCGATTTTATTATCTAAATGAATAAATGCGAAATATTTTCTTATTTATCACTCCTATATTACAGTCAAAACAGGTTACTCTAATTCAAATGATTTATACACTATATTCTTTGAAATACTATATTTATAGTCAAGTAAAGTTGCAAACAAAATATTTTGTTTACCTAATTTACATAATTATATTTTTAAACAGTTCAAAATAAATAATTGTTTGCTGTTATTCGATTATAATTTGATTGCCCTATTTGCTTATATATATATGGAATAGTTTTGTCGATATGAACAGTAATTAATTAAAGCAATAAAAAAAAATGGTAAAAATCGAAACAATGTTGATTACTTTTCAAAGGACGTGTACCCCTTCCCTCTTGCAAGGGAAATCATTTCTTCAGACAAATTATTTATTTCTAATTATCATCCGCCGCCTCCACAACAATCGACAAACAAAACAAGTTTTTTTTAACTTACTAATTATTTTTATATACCTCATTTTTAAAGCGTTGTTTTTACAAACAAAGCAGCATTCATTATTATTGATACAGAATTTTAAACATAATTTTATAACTAAACGCTTTAAAAATGTTTTTTTATTTATTTCAGCATTTAATTTTCGTAGTTTTACATTTTCTGTGAAAAATAAATAAAGACAACAAACTTATTGTCAAATGTTTTGTTTACAAACCGCCTTTTTACTATTTTGTCCAAATTACGAAAAAATAGATTCATAGTATAATTGTAGATTAACATCCTCTGTTAAATCACCCCACCTTCCAGAAAACAAAAAAATAGATTCTTCTTTTTAAGCGATTATTTATGAACAACCTTAAAGACTTGGTGGAAAGAAGAAAAAAAAATGCTTATTTTAGAATTTAGAGTAGGGATCAGTTTCGTACATACATTTAATTTAAATTGATCCTCTCATTTCCGGACCATTCTAGCGTTTTAGGTCTGTTAATTAATTTTTTTTTTGCTATGGGAGCTAAATCCGTAGCATTTTTTTTGGGGGGGGGGGGGGGGCGGGGGGTGTCTACTTTACATGTGGTTTTGTGACTTTGCCACTCGGACTTAGGGTTAGGGGTTAAAATTTTTTTTATTGATTTCCCTAACAATTTAGAATCGCCTGGAGATGGAGGATCGTTTTACGTTAAATATATATGAAACTGATCGCCCACTCTAAATTTTAAAATAATTTTTTTTTTTCATCTTTCCGTTTTCCAGTGTTCACTCTTCACACGTAATCACGTAAGAAAATTTTATTTTGGGGGGAGGGAATTTAGCAGAGGCTGTTAATATACAACTTTACCTACACTTTATTTCTTGAATCTTATATTTTTTTAAATTTTAATTTTAAGCAATTGATTTGTTTAGTTGTGTTTACCTTTCCTGTAAAAATTAAATAAATAACTTCTTTAAACTTGGCTATTTAAATATCTTATTTTTAAGGCGTAAATAAAAATATTAAAAGTTTGGGTGTTACTGTAGATTGACACACTCAGCCCCCCCCCCCCCCAAATGAGATTCTACTTTTTAGCCGATTACATGTGAATACCTTAAAAAACCTGATGATGATGATAACTTTAACATTGGTCATAAAAAAGAAAAAAAATATCTCTAATCTTTCTAAATTACAACAATTTTTTTTTTTTAGTATTCATTAAGTCTTTTTTCTGTCTTTAATAATAAAGGCGAAAAACACAAAGTAACCAGTTTGAATTACTTAGTAATATAAAATTGTTTTATTTGATCAATCGACGTTCCACTCTTTCATTTGTTCATTTCATTATATAACCAGTTTTTAATGGAGAATTCATTTTCATTTTTATGCTGAAGCAAAATCCAATTCCTTGACTTTGAATACTTTAAAGACCATAATCAGTTAACCCTTTTTGTTGTTTTTTTTTCTAATAAATAAAATTTGACTATGTTCATGCACAGTAAATTTCCCCAACATTGGAATATATCAAATAACACTATATTATATTTTTGTTGTTTTCCTCCAAATTACTAAAATATCGAATAAAAATTATTTCTTTTTTCTGTAAGGAAAACCACTGTCTCGGTAATTGCTGCCTAGAAGGCGGGTAGTTTTTGCTATTTTTGCTAGTTTCTTAATAAATTTGAAAACAAATTATTATTTGCCCTCCCTGCTCTAATCCGGCATAAAATATAAATGGGGATTTTTTTTTGGATTAACACCAGTTCACAATTTTCAATTTCAGATACGGCGGCCATGATGAAGTGGATACTTTCTATTTTACCAATATTTGTGTTTAAAGGATGCATATGTTTGCTAGTTCTCTTCCCTATTTGTGGGTGATGTTTGATTTTTCATTTTTTGTTTGTAGATTTCCTTGTTGCCTGTCGTCGTGGTGATGTATCATCTGCTGAGAAACTTCGCGAGGAACTGGGTTCAAGAGCAGAATCCGTAATTGATTCTTTGCAGTACAATAAAGCTTTGTCACAGTGAGTTTGAACCTTTGTTTTATCATATCCACCATGATTATTTACAAGAAATAATAATATAGAAATAATTATCTAATATAGAGGATGAATCTTTGCCTCATAACAAATATTGCCAGAGCATGTCATCTCCATTATGTGACATCTGATGTTGATTGTAGCAGTGAGTATAGAGTTGCATATCATCTCTCTCATAGTAGTAGATGTGTTCAGAGTTTTTCTTTTTTCTTTGTATCAGTGGTTGCAATGATTCGTTCATTTTGGCTAGGAATAAAGTGTATCTGTTTTGATGCTACACTTAGTCTATTCTATCCTTAGTCAGTGAAGGAGAAATCCTTCCAGACTGAGGCAATTTAAATTTTTGTTCCAATCCAGAGTGCACCTTTTTGGGGAGCTGGATTTTCTTCACATTAAAAATCAACCTTGTCTGACTTTTCTCTTGTGGGTAGGAAAATAAATAGGAACAACACACATTATTGCTTTGCTGTTTTAATAATTCGTTTACTGTACTTTTATTACATAGGATTAGCATTGCACATTACTAATACACAGTATTAGTCTCCCCCCCCCCCCCCCCCTCCACCTATCCCCATAGGGAGGAGTGAAGGAGATCTCTAAAATAGGTCTGCTCCTTTCCACAGACAAAGCCCAAGAGGTTTGACTACTCTTTTCTTTTTGCCACATACTTCCTTTTTTATAAGAGTGACTTTCACTATTTTCTAGGTCATTCTCATTATTTTACAGAAGACTGTTGTCTAGTCTTGTTAGTTAGTAACATAGGATGAGAGATACCAAAGGTGATAATGATCGAAGAGTTGAAGAGTGAGATGAAACTTTTGAAATAGGCAGTTATGCCATGAGAGGCAGGCAGCTTAAGCAGACAAGAGAATTGACAGTGTAAAGCAGAAACATGGAGTTTGAGTTATTGAGGGTTTTTTTTAAAACTGAATCAGGAATCAAATTTTTTCACTTCTGAAGTGAGAAGTCGAAGCCAGAATTAGGAATCAGAATTTTTTTCAGCCAACTTCCCACCTCTGGTATAAAGTGCTAGGAATTTATGATGTTAGCAAACTGACCAATGATAATGATTATGGCATTGAATACAATAAAATTTTAAATATTTTATGTTGTTTGTGATCATCGATCCTTAATGAAGGTTTCAGCTATTGAAGGTGAACTTGACGTAGTCACCATATTAGGCGTTTAGATACCAGATAATCCACTAAGATGATCACAAGGGAATGTTTAGCGCTTTTTCCTATGTTGCATTATAATTTCAATACAACTTTGTTTTACATAAAAAGTAAAACAAGATTACTGCATGTATTTCTAACCAGGATTTTAAAATTATCTAAATACTATTTTTATTTTGTCATCTGTGTTATTACTATAAGGATTCAAAAGTTTTGTAATGTTGGCATAGATCTTAGTATGTCACTTGACTCAAGCAATTCAAACTGTAGAAGGTACCCACTATGAAACTTCTCGGCCTTTTGGCTAAGATCAAAGTGTAGTATCTGTTCCGATGGATACTGCACGCCTGTCCTGTGCAGTTCTAGGAGGTCCACCCTCCCAGGCTTCGCCTCCCATCTTTGGGTAGGAGTAAGTTTATTGCTTACTGTCTGAGGCGCCCCTACCGGGGAATGCCGACGGGGCTGCCCAGGCAATTTTTAAATGGCCAGAGTGCTCACCTCTCGAGCGCTGGCTTTTAACCCCACTTGCTCGACCCGATCTTGGGTCACATCATACTTGTGAGAGTAAGATAAAACTGGCCTTGTGCCTAACTCCTGGGGAGGAGTAAATAAACATCCCCGACTTTCGGCCTTTTGGCTAAGATCAAAGTGTAGTATCTGTTCCGATGGATACTGCACGCCTGTCCTGTGCAGTTCTAGGAGGTCCAGGCTTCGCCTCCCATCTTTGGGTAGGAGTAAGTTTATTGCTTACTGTCTGAGGCGCCCCTACCGGGGAATGCCGACGGGGCTGCCCAGGCAATTTTTAAATGGCCAGAGTGCTCACCTCTCGAGCGCTGGCTTTTAACCCGACTTGCTCGACCCGATCTTGGGTCACATCATACTTGTGGGAGTAAGATAAAACTGGCCTTGTGCCTAACTCCTGGGGAGGAGTAAATAAACATCCCCGACTTTCGGCCTTTTGGCTAAGATCAAAGTGTAGTATCTGTTCCGATGGATACTGCACACCTGTCCTGTGCAGTTCTAGGAGGTCCACCCTCCCAGGCTTCGCCTCCCATCTTTGGGTAGGAGTAAGTTTATTGCTTACTGTCTGAGACGCCCCTACCGGGGAATGCCGACGGGGCTGCCCAGGCAATTTTTAAATGGCCAGAGTGCTCACCTCTCGAGCGCTGGCTTTTAACCCCACTTGCTCGACCCGATCTTGGGTCACATCATACTTGTGGGAGTAAGATAAAACTGGCCTTGTGCCTAACTCCTGGGGAGGAGTAAATAAACATCCCCGACTTTTGGCCTTTTGGCTAAGATCAAAGTGTAGTATCTGTTCCGATGGATACTGCACGCCTGTCCTGTGCAGTTCTAGGAGGTCCACCCTCCCAGGCTTCGCTCCCCTCTTTGGGGAGGAGTAAGTTTATTGCTTACTGTTTGAGGCGCCCCTACCGGGGAATGCCGACGGGGCTGCCCAGGCAATTTTTAAATGGCCAGAGTGCTCACCTCTCGAGCGCTGGCTTTTAACCCCACTTGCTCGACCCGATCTTGGGTCACATCTTACTTGTGGGAGTAAGATAAAACTGGCCTTGTGCCTAACTCCGCGAGGAGTAAATAAACATCCCCGACTCTCGGCCTTTTGGCTAAGATCAAAGTGTAGTATCTGTTCCGATGGATACTGCACGCCTGTCCTGTGCAGTTCTAGGAGGTCCACCCTCCCAGGCTTCGCCTCCCCTCTTTGGGGAGGAGTAAGTTTATTGCTTACTGTCTGAGGCGCCCCTACCGGGGAATGCCGACGGGGCTGCCCAGGCAATTTTTAAATGGCCAGAGTGCTCACCTCTCGAGCGCTGGCTTTTAACCCCACTTGCTCGACCCGATCTTGGGTCACATCTTACTTGTGGGAGTAAGATAAAACTGGCCTTGTGCCTAACTCCGCGAGGAGTAAATAAACATCCCCGACTCTCGGCCTTTTGGCTAAGATCAAAGTGTAGTATCTGTTCCGATGGATACTGCACGCCTGTCCTGTGCAGTTCTAGGAGGTCCACCCTCCCAGGCTTCGCCTCTCCTCTTTGGGGAGGAGTAAGTTTATTGCTTACTGTCTGAGGCGCCCCTACCGGGGAATGCCGACGGGGCTGCCCAGGCAATTTTTAAATGGCCAGAGTGCTCACCTCTCGAGCGCTGGCTTTTAACCCGACTTGCTCGACCCGATCTTGGGTCACATCTTACTTGTGGGAGTAAGATAAAACTGGCCTTGTGCCTAACTCCGCGAGGAGTAAATAAACATTGTCAACTAGGTTGACTCCATGTGTAGTTTTAAAGTTGTATCGATGAATAAGCAGCAGTAGTCTAATTTAGGAAATTATACTTTAAGAATTTAAACTGGGCTATAGCGGTGCTGAAGCAACTCAAAACTTTTCAAGGCAAAAGGTTCAAGAAATGTTGTTCAGGTTGCGAGAACAGCGACAATCAGGCATGGTCAAGGAAGTTTAAAATCGTGTATTTTGAGGCTGAAAAGTCACTAAAGAAAATCCAGTGGAGAATATTAGGTAGCTCAACATTTCAAAAGTCCAGTGTGGGTTGTTATCTTTATGACCTTTGTCAAAAGTAGCGGTTCTGGAAAATTGTGCAAAATATTGCAAAACTGCTACTATCTTACTTCTTTCGATACTTAAGCAGGAATTTGGAAACTGTAATCAATGGATGTTGGGACACTCTAGGTGTAGTTATATTCGTTAGTAGAGAAAGAAAATTAATAAATTAATATGAAAATATATATTTCTTATTATACTCTAATAAAACTGGGTGGTTCTTTGTGTAAATTATGAATTAATCGTAAATGAAAACTGATTTTGTTTCTGTTTTTATTTATTTTATCTTTCAAATGTAGAATCATTAGAATAACTGTCTCATTTCTATATTTTTAATACAGGATGCTTGAGACAAATTTTATAATTTTATAATATTCTTTAATTTCAGAACTATTTGAACTATTTGATAGCAGTAAAATGCAATGGATTGCTGTCTCTGCATAGTATTAGTGGGGTTGAGAGTTGGAGACTATGGACGACTGGAAAGCACTGGTATATTGGAAGAGGATGACTTGCATGAATTAAAAATTTGGAAATCTTAGCTGCAGCTCAGTGCTCCTTGTAATACCTTGAAGCTATGGCTATCAAGAAAGATAATAGCTGGAATTGTGACTGCCCGATCTAATTCCATCTGATCGTCTCTACTTCGAACCGCTAACTGTCACACTAAACTAAAACTCGTCAACTGTTCTGAAACTCAACTGTCGCAAACAACTCTGACTCACAAACATATTTAGTCAAACCGGAAATCCCATATCCGGTCTTTTGTCTTCTCGGCCACTCCTCAGCTGACTACCCATCCTATTTTCCGATCACCTTTGTGTGACTTGGTGAATCATTTTCATTGGCTAACCGCCTTACAAAATGTCAAGAAACCCTTTAACAAGGGCAGACACCCAGTTGAGCTTTCTCACAACCAGTGTCACAATGCAAAGAACAGATGGTGAGCCTGCAGTCTGCACAAAGTTCCTCGCATCATATAGACCAAGTTCCCTTAAATTGTAATAGTCTTTGGATGTATTTCCAGCAATGGCAATGTCCTGCCACTCTACATCTTCGAAAAGAGACTCAGACTCAATTCATAAAATTATATTGAGTTTTATCCACTGTTGTTGGGTGTAAAGGGTGGCTGTGGAAAAGCTATATATGTGGCAGTAGAACGTAATTCTGGGAAACCGAAAACTTCCATAGCTTCACCGGTTACAACATCT
Organism: Sepiola atlantica; assembly: GCA_963556195.1. Taxonomy (NCBI): domain Eukaryota; kingdom Metazoa; phylum Mollusca; class Cephalopoda; order Sepiida; family Sepiolidae; genus Sepiola; species Sepiola atlantica. Next base: position 114,039,893 of record OY744527.1, read on the forward strand.
GGCCCTCCAAATTGCATGATTGCAACCCCATGGACTATTATCTGTGTGGAACAGTTGAGAAAGGCAGCAATAGTACCGCCTGTGACACCAAGGATGAGCTGATTATCAGGATCAAACTGATGTTCAGGCGTCTCTTGAAGGAAAACATGAAGGTTGCGTGCTCCTGGGTCAGGTCCCATTTGGAGGTTATGGTTATGGCTCAGTATGGCTTCTTTGATATGACGTTTTTTATATTTTTCAACAAAAATGTAAAATTTATCCCGAACTCTCTCTCTCTCTCTCTCTCTCTCTCTCTCTCTCTCTCTCTCTCTCTCTCTTATATATATTGTTTTTAAATTCCCGAAACAGTTTTTCATGGTAAACAACTGATGATCCCTTAAAATAGTGTTAGAAACAAACTAATATAATAAGTGTAAAAAATAAATTGACTTACATGAGTGATTTTCCACTGGAAGACTTGGGACTATAAGTTTTTTTTATTTATTTATTTTTTTTTTTAAATATAGTTTTAATGGTTGAGAAACTTCCGAGACTATATATATATATATATATATATATATATATATATATATGAAGTTTTTTATACTTTTCAACAAAAATGTAAAATTTATCCTGAACACCCTATATACAGGGTGGGCCAAAATAAGGGTCCTATCTTTAAATTTGAATAACTTGAATTTGAATAACTTCCACAAAATAAAAGTTAAACTCACCAAACTTTATGTGTGTGTAGACTGACCCTTCCGAGATTTTTTGAAATAAACAAAACAAATTTTAGCCGAAAAACACTTCTTAAAACTTACAAAAACTAAAGTATTGTTTTTTACACTGTTTTGAGTTTTTTAAGCAAAAATAATGTTTTCTAAATGAGGGTACGTTCCTTAGGGCTAATACGGCTCATGCTTGCTTCGGAAGGGGTCCTTTACTTATTCTAAAAAAAAATCAAAAAAAAAATCAATAAATAAAAAAGTTATGAATTTTTAAAAATAGGACCCTTATTTTTGCCCACCCTGTATATATCTTGGTAAGTAATTGATCTATTCTCAAAATGCAAAGTACATCTCTTAGAGCATCTTTAGCTGAGTATAGCTCATTCAAAGAAGCCATATATCAGTTGTTTGATACTTTTTCAATTATAAATAGAGACTGATTCTGTTGAGTAGTTTTCATGGTAAAAACAACTCAATAGGTTCAATTTCATTTTATTATTGCAAGCTATTGTGAACAGCTATTGTAACATGGAGTATTATACATGGTTATATGTGTGTGTGTAATATATATATATATATATATATATATATATATATATAGCATAGACTGGTGATACCAGATCAGGCTGCCCTGTGGCTCCCTGAGACGAAATTCACCTACATTGACGTTTTTTTTTTTTTTTTTTTTTTTTTTTTTGTAAAACTTAATTATGTTCTACAAAACCAAAAACAAAAACAACAGCCCCTCTCCCTTTCTCCCTCCCCTTTTTTATTTTTATCTTTCCTACCCTACTCCCGGTCCTGGATATGACCTTAAACTACATCCGATGGTGAGATCCGGCTTACGGACTTTGGGGAATGTGGAGCCTCCTCTTAATTACCATTGCTCCCAGGTCCACCCTGACCCGGAGTGGTAGTATCTGTTAGGGTCCCAACTATGGGTTAAATAGAAACAGATATTAAAAGGGGAAAGAAACAAAAAAGAGAAGAAAACAAGACCAGATTCGGCATTAAATAACCCAAAAAGGGTTGATATGCCGTAAAACAAAACTACCAAACCAAAAACCCTGATTAAACATTTGAAGATATAAAGAACTTGAAGCATAAAAACTTTCACTATAATGACCAGATTCGGCATTAAATAACCCAAAAAGGGTTGATATGCCGTAAAACAAAACTACCAAACCAAACCTATATAGCATAGAGTAGTGGTTATAGATGTAGCCTGCTGTGTTCGCATTAAATACTAGGGTAGACTGGACTTTCCAGCCTCGATTGTGCAAGAAAGATACGCTTGAAATTACACCAGTTTTTCTCTGCTTATCCCGGAATTGTTTTCAGTCGTCCTAAACTACTCTTTGCCACTGCACTCAAGCAATGCTGATTGCACAACCCTTCCTTCATTATAGATTCCTCATGCAGGCATCCTTATACAGGACATATCCATTGTCTCTCAAGACTGACAGAAATCCAAGATATATAAAATATACTTAAAATTCTACAGAATATATAATTTACATATACAAATCAAAGTCTCTTCAATATTTTGTGAGAAAGATCCCCCAAAATGCCTCCGTAGTTCATTTTGTTACTATTGCTTCAGTTTATTTTAAAACTGTTACACTTTTGCTATTTTAATTTGGTTAGCTAATTTGTTTAAAAATGTATCGCTCTATTAGAAAAAAAAATCTATAACTGTAAACAAGGAAATAGGAAAAAAATATCTATATGCCGTTTTATGTGAAATAAATAGGCTTTATTCAAGTCATAATAGAAACATAGAAACATAGATGAATTCTGGTAGAAGGACATAAGTCGTCCTATGGCACCAGCTCCTTGTCTTCATCGTTGTATGCGTCCAGTGATGACAGCAGCCTTATAATTGAATTTGATTTCTTGGTCAATCCAGAACTTATCCAACCGCTTCTCAAATATCTTTACAGTTTCGGCTTCAATTACACTTGATGGCAATCTGTTCCACAAATCAACACAGCGATGGCTGAATGAATATTTTTTCAGGTTCAAACGTGCCTGTTTCTTGTAAAGCATCTGACTGTGTCCCCTGTTGCCCACTCTTGTACTTTTTCTAGTCAATAATTTATCAGCATTGAAATCATATTTTCCAGAGAGCAATTTATAGCACTCAATCATGTCCCCACGTATTCTTCTATATGCCAAACTTGGCAATTTCAGAGCTTTCAACCTTTCTTCATAACTCTGATCGTACAGTCCTGGAACAAGTTTAGTAGCTCGCCTTTGTACATTTTCTATCATTTCAATGTGTTTTAGTAAAATTTATATCTTCTTCAGACATGAAGAATTCGAATGCAAAATGCAATATATCCAATTTCTTAAAATTAAGAAATTAGATTTTACAGAAATTAATATTTTCAATATAAAATTTGACCGAAAAAGCTTATTCTAATTAAAAGTAAGAATATTAGGCAACTATCACATTACTTTAAGAAAATGACATGGAGTCTTTTAGGGTGATAAAATGCAACATTTTTCGTAGTGGTAATTTAACAATTTTGAAAATGGTGTTTATCGCATTTTGCATTCAAATACTTCACCTGTAAACACCAAGAAAAATGTTAGTGTTAAATCAGAAAATATATATTACAATGTGCAAATCGCTTGCAAGCCTCAAAATTTGAGAAAACATTAACAGCAAGTCAAATTGTCCAAGAAGTGAACATAACTGTCAGATGAGTTGACATTCTAACATATATTAAAACATACGAATAAAATTTGTCACAGATGAAAAACTGTATTTTTGCTGGTGGAGGGTTGTATATACTAACTACTTTAGCAGTGACTATGTGATTTTAATATATATAACTAGAAGAATACCCGTCTCAGGAAAGGTAAAATTAATTCCCCAAACAGAAGAGTTTTTCACCACTTTTATGCCCCTTTCCCTACGAAGATATCTGGTGATACCAGATCAGGCTGCCCTGTGGCTCCCTGAGACGAAATTCACCTACATTGACGTTTTTTTTTTTTTTTTCTTTTGTTTGTAAAACTTAATTATGTTCTACAAAACCAAAAACAAAAACAACAGCCCCTCTCCCTTTCTCCCTCCCCTTTTTTATTTTTATTTTTCCTACCCTACTCCCGGTCCTGGATATGACCTTAAACTACATCCGATGGTGAGATCCGGCTTACGGACTTTGGGGAATGTGGAGCCTCCTCTTAATTACCATTGCTCCCAGGTCCACCCTGACCCGGAGTGGTAGTACCTGTTAGGGTCCCAACTATGGGTTAAATAGAAACAGATATTAAAAGGGGAAAGAAACAAAAAAGAGAAGAAAACAAGACCAGATTCGGCATTAAATAACCCAAAAAGGGTTGATATGCCGTAAAACAAAACTACCATACCAAACTACCCTACGAAGATAAAAATCAAAATATAATGCTACTAAACCTTATGTCTAAAATAGTTATTCCGGTACTCTTATAGATAACGCACCATGTTTCCGTGACTTTGCGTCGTCAACGTTCGGGCAGGTTACAAAAGTGCCCAAGAGTTGACGAGGCGAAAACTGCCAAACAATAACTTGAAGACTGGCAGCCGATAAATTACAACGAAGAAAAACAAACTAAAATACATATATAAAAATAAAGAACGAACAAACCATAGCTAAACAACTGCTATTAATTAGATGTTTATTTTTGTTTTTTATTGTGTAAGGAACCATTGTTAATCAAATGTTTTTAAATAAAATGTTGTTTTTGTTTGTTCACTGGAAAGTTTCAAAAGATGGTTTTGTTTGATTTGTTAAGCAAATGTTTTTGTTTTTTAATTTTTTTCAATGTTTTTTTTTTTACATTTTTTGTCAATTCGTTTTGTTAACATAAACACCGAAACAACTGTTTTTAAGCAATTTTTTCTTATTTTTCTTAATTTAACAAAACTGTTTATAAGCAAATGTTTCTTTTTTTTTTTTTTTCAATCTTTTTTTAATTAGTCCTTCGGGCGATTCAACGAGCTGACAGATTATAGAAATTCATTTTTTTGATATTAAAAGCGATTAATTTCTTCCAAAAGTAATCAGCTGTTTGCTGTAGTCTGATTGCCTAATGCCTGCTGCAACCTGATTGGTTAATAATTTCGTCAACTCTCGGGTGCTTCCGAGACCTGCCCGAACTTTGACGAAGCAAAGTCATGGAAACATGATGTATTATCTATAAGAGTATCCTTATTCCAATTTTGATCAAAATCTATTACATGATTTTGATTCGAAAAAATGTCTCAAAATTAAGGCTGAAGAGGTCTTAAGAAGAAATTTAAATTTAAGGAATCTTGATATATTAGTGTCGAATGACTATCAATCAAATTCAATGCAAAGCTGAAATATTTGAATTTTCGAATGGAATGGTGTGCCCATATTATGCTCTAAAATCTCTTTAAAATACTCGAAAGTTACTAAAATTTGGAAATATTTATTAATTGATGTCTAATACCTATAGTTAATATTTCACAAATTTGGAGGTATCTAAATTTTCACCAAGTGGTTCCGTCTCCTTTTTAACCCTCTTTCCATAAAACTAAAACTAAATATAGCCCAGATTACCCACCCCTACACCGAGCAGTTATATTCCAAAATTCAAAATGATCGGTTAATTACTTTAGTAGTGAATCCTTTACATACAAATATATAAACATATACACATACCTAACTTTATATAAATATAGATATTTGCATGATATTTGTATCGTCATTGGAGTAAAATAAGAACGGATATTCTTAAGATGTGTCCATTCAAGATACGCGTATCGCAAACGAGATACTACTTCAAGCTTAAGTGTGACAGGCCAAAGCAATCGTAGAGACGTATCTAAAAAAAAAAATGATTGCCTGCACTGCAATGACTAGAGTTAGTCTGTGTATAGGAAAAGTACTTGATAACCAGAAATTAAATATATTTGACTATTTTTTTTTTCCTTTCTGGAATTTTTATATTGAGACTTTGAGCCATTTTTAGTTAATAGTTGCTTTGAGCCATTTTTAGTTAATAGTTGCTTTGAGCCATTTTTAGTTAATAGTTGCTTTGAGCCATTTTTAGTTAATAGTTGCTTTGAGCCATTTTTAGTTAATAGTTGCTTTGAGCCATTTTTAGTTAATAGTTGCTTTGAGCCATTTTTAGTTAATAGTTGCTTTGAGCCATTTTTAGTTAATAGTTGCTTTGAGCCATTTTTAGTTAATAGTTGCTTTGAGCCATTTTTAGTTAATAGTTGCTTTGAGCCATTTTTAGTTAATAGTTGCTTTGAGCCATTTTTAGTTAATAGTTGCTTTGAGCCATTTTTAGTTAATAGTTGCTTTGAGCCATTTTTAGTTAATAGTTGCTTTGAGCCATTTTTAGTTAATAGTTGCTTTGAGCCATTTTTAGTTAATAGTTGCTTTGAGCCATTTTTAGTTAATAGTTGCTTTGAGCCATTTTTAGTTAATAGTTGCTTTGAGCCATTTTTAGTTAATAGTTGCTTTGAGCCATTTTTAGTTAATAGTTGCTTTGAGCCATTTTTAGTTAATAGTTGCTTTGAGCCATTTTTAGTTAATAGTTGCTTTGAGCCATTTTTAGTTAATAGTTGCTTTGAGCCATTTTTAGTTAATAGTTGCTTTGAGCCATTTTTAGTTAATAGTTGCTTTGAGCCATTTTTAGTTAATAGTTGCTTTGAGCCATTTTTAGTTAATAGTTGCTTTGAGCCATTTTTAGTTAATAGTTGCTTTGAGCCATTTTTAGTTAATAGTTGCTTTGAGCCATTTTTAGTTAATAGTTGCTTTGAGCAATACGATGTTATTTACTTGGGCGTCCCGAAGGTCACACTGAAATATGTCTCATAATTTACTGTTTTTTTTATTTTTATTTTTTAAACTTCGGTTTGCACCAAATAAAACATATTGCCACTGAAGTGTAAGGGGCAACTGTGATAGGCATCAGATTTGTAGGGGGCAATCTGGGTGAGGAGTTGGGCAGCAAGATGTTTGTTCACATTACATTTAAATTTCTGCATGTTGGTACAGTTAGAGAAACAGGGAGCAGGGGGAATTCCAAAGGCAAGCGGTTCGAGGAAACAAGCTATTAGAGTAGAAAGTGTTCCAGTATCTGGGGACTTCTACTGTGAAGGGGGGGGGGATTTTGCTGCTAGTCAAGTAGGTCAGGGGTATTTTATTAATAAATCTTTGTTATTAACTTCCATATTAAGCTAATATTTTGAGGTACTAAAAGTTGTTATGCTTAAAGTTCTTAATATCTTTAACTTTGTAATAGTTTGATTTTGTTGCTTTGTTTTACGGCATATCAACCCTTCTTCGGTCATTTAATGCCAAATTCAGTTATTCTGCTAAAAGTTTTTATGCTTCAAGTTCTAAATGTCTTCAAATATTTATCGATTAATTTGTTTCGTAGACATATATTTTGTAAAAAATAATCTGAAACTGATAGATTCTATTTAATCCGTAGATTATACGATGACAGGTACTACCACTGAGTTAGAGTGGATTTGGAAGTAACAGCAACTAACGAGTGAACCCCTCACCCCCAAAGCTCCCAAATTGGAGTCCCACCAATTTTATTCTTTCTCTACTCTATCGTTATTACAATAGTAGGTGCTCGACTGAGCTCCAATCTATGATCCCCCACACACCCTGTAAAACATTCTCAGCAAAAACTCAAACTATAAATAATTTTTCCTTTCTTCTGTGCACCTAAAACTAAACGAAACTTCCATGAGCAAAGTTTCTTTCCAAGAACTACCTGTATGTAGAACATAATACCATGGGGCTGCTTACCAGCTGACTACAACATGGTTGTTTTCAAGTCCAATGTTAACAAATTCTTAAATAATCAAATTCTGCCCAGTTGCAACCATCATCACTAATCCTTAAGGTGTTTGTTTCACTGTCCACTTGACAAACTCATTAACCTCATTAACCCCTATCCTCGAGTGGCCATTAGGCCTTGATAAGTGGTGACTCATTAGTACATAAAGCCAGGATCAGACTGAAGTAGACATAATTTGAGTAGTTGATAGGGTTGGGAAGTAAGGTAGGCAGAAATAAACAAAAAGGTAGAATGGGTGAGGAACATGGATGTTGAGGTGCTGGGGTGGATTATGGAGTGAAAACTTTGCTAAAGGCTGTTGGAGACAGCTTAGTGTCATGCTTGAGACCATTAATATTTTCTCAAGAGTTAGGGAGCTAATGCCCCCCAAGGTGGGTACTGCTTATCATAATCTAAGCATCTAAAACAACTTTTATGCACATATTTGTTTAAAGTAGATCTTGTATGTTTCTGAATTTTTTAGATGAGGATTGATAATTTCTATAATTTGAATCATTTGGATTACTGTTCTCATCTTGAGTGTTATTCTAACAACGTTTTGACTGATGTAACCTCCGGCCTTCTTCAGGTGTATCATTTTGAACTCAGGAATATTTCTGTCAAACTCGTGCCGCAGTAGATATAGTACTAAGTAAAGTTCAGTTTCAAGTGATAGTCATCTGAAGGTTGAAGGTTCAATCCTTGGTGAGGGTGATACAAAGAATTGCAAAGACTTCTCCCAGTCATGGCTGACGGAACGAGAGCATGCTACCCCCGTGGATTAAATAAAGGGTTCCGTTCGAAATTCCGTCCAGATTCCCGAGTTCGAAAAGATACACCTGAAGAAGGCTAGAGGGTTACATCGGCTGAAACGTTGTGAGATTAACACTTAAGATGAAAACAGTAGTCTGAATAATCCAAATTATACAAAATGATCCTGTATTGTTGTGAGCACTTTTCCACTAGGTGTTATTTGAGCTTTCCTTTTCAAAGACAAGTTTTCTTACCAAGGTTTGAGAATCTAGGCGTAGTCTACTATTTTAACCTTACCTCATTGACAGTTTGATTTTTTTTCAATTGACAATCGTCTTGTTAACATTCAAAATGGTTTGAAACTCGATCAGGACAGCGTTTACATTCTGACTTCAATGGGACCGTTAAATCCCAATGTCACTGGATTAAATGAAAATAACAATGAACTTGTTGCCTCAGTCAAAATATAATGCGGCTTACAAGTCACTCAACGTTTTCTTTCACATCTCCTCTTTCCCCTTCTTTTCTTCCTCGCAAAAATCTTGTAACTGTGCACACTTCGTCTGTACGTGAATGCTTTAGATAGTGGAAAGAAGGATGACTAACATAAATAAAGAGTGAATGATAAGAGAAATGATGTAAATAATTAAAAAAGAAAAGAGGATCAAAAGAGAGAGATCATCTAATATGACATCACAATGTATTCTGAAATCCTTTGATTTTATGAAAATTGGACATGTTGAAAAGTGTTGATTCTATTACAGTTGTTTAAAACATTGTTACCTTTAAACCTGTCTAACCTTTAACTTTTTCCTATTTTGTTTATTTATGTAATCTACAATATACCATCGTTGGCCCAATGGGTCATAAGTTAAGTCTTTTATGGCAATTTCTAGATGGTCAGCTTTAATTTTTCTATCAGTCTATATGGTGAAGTCACATTGGGGACTTATATTTCTTGTGTCAGTAATGTTCACACCATTTTGTTGTTGTTTTTACATAAAATTGGCATATTTTCCATTGTCTGGGTTATCGTGCCTATATTTGCGTTTATCTGGAATTAATATTATTATTATTATGGCTGCTATGATGGTAATTAAATATTGAAAACATTTGTAAAAAAATAAAGTAAAACATTTAAACTTCTTCTTGCAGCGTCTGCAAATCTGGTGAGAAAGATTTGGTTCGTATTTTGCTGACGATTGATTTGGAGACCGACTGTACGAGTTATGGAGAAAAGTCCCCATTGCATCTTGTCTGTGAATATGGGCATCTAGAAGTGGCGATTCTTTTACTAGAGGTAAGGAAAGACTAGAATATCTCTTAACCAATGCTTATGTTAATTAGTGGATTCTATCTAGAGGTTGTGAGTTGGATTCCAGGTTACAAAAAAACAAAAATGAATTAACTGGTAAAATAGATGGATTAAGAAGGAATGAAAAACAGATTATCTCAGCAAATTAAATGGTTCAGTTAAAAATTCCTATGTGATTACTATGTCAAAAGAAGGGCATCTTGTACAACAGATATATACAGGGTGGGCCAAAATAAGGGTCCTATCTTTAAATTTGAATAACTTGAATTTGAATAACTTCCACAAAATAAAAGTTAAACTCACCAAACTTTATGTGTGTGTAGACTGACCCTTCCAAGATTTTTTGAAATAAACAAAACAAATTTTAGCCGAAAAACACTTCTTAAAACTTACAAAAACTAAAGTATTGTTTTTTACACTGTTTTGAGTTTTTTAAGCAAAAATAATGTTTTCTAAATGAGGGTACGTTCCTTAGGGCTAATACGGCTCATGCTTGCTTCAGAAGGGGTCCTTTACTTATTCTAAAAAAAAAAAAAAAAAAAATCAATAAATAAAAAAGTTATGAATTTTTTAAAATAGGACCCTTATTTTTGCTCACCCTATAACAACCACAATGAAATGTGCACGATGCAATTAAGCATGATAACATTGTCAAAGTTTCCATAGAAATGTAGAACAATAATGCATAATTAACTCAGAGAATGTAAGGCTGTTTGTGTTGTAATATTAGGTCTGTGGTGTAAAAATGAATATAAAAAATATATAATATACAAGTAATATTAGCTCTGTGGTGTTATAAACAGAAACATCTCTAAGAAAAGACTATTTCATTGTCAGCCAATAATAATACAATGGTTGTGTTTTAGGTAATGTTTACAAACATAAAAAATGGAAGAAGTTTTGTTTTGTATTAGATTGTGTTAGATGGAAGAATGATAACATATCTGTCCTTGATAGATAGCTGGTATCAAGAAGAGAATAAACTTGATTTGCATGGTAAATACTCACTGACTGAAACTTAAGCAGTTTGAATGGAAACTTTATTATTTCTTTCTCCACTTGTGACTTTTTTTTATCTCTTTTCTACTTTTTTGTATGCTCACAGAACGTGTTACGTCTGTTGTTCAATTAGGCAGGAAAGGTTTCTATTGGTTAATAAACAATCGATTATTGTTTAATTTTGAATTGGAAACGAGTTCGTTTGACCTGTTTATCTATTTTTCAATCTTTGATTTTGTACACATCTATTATAATAATACTTTAATTAATACATGTATTAAACTAAAAAGGTGATCTGTAGATGTTGTCCCTCGTTATGCAGCTGGACAAAAATCTGTATAAAGAATACCCTTTTTTAAATAAATAATTGTTTAAATCTTATAACCATTACACAAAAGTCTCTGTTTGTCCAGCATTTAAAAACTATGCAACATGTAAGCCTTTCGGACGCTACAAGCTGGTTTTTCATCTATGGTCTGTGTTAGCATCTGGTCAGCAATTCACACAGCTCACATTCCTTCACCTTGTATTGATCTGCAAGGCTGCAAATCGTCAGACAGTGATTTGGTTCAAGTCAGCTGCTGGGCATAAACAAGTTCTCCCCAAAAAAAAGAATTGTCAGCACACTCTTAACCTAACACTCGATCAGTTTATGTATTGAATTTTGCTACAATTTGGATGAAATAACATCTATTCCGGACACTGTGAAATTTGTACTGAAAATTCAGGGTTAATTCTGGGCATGGTAATCTTTTGCATATATGGAAACCAATCCAAAACTGAAATGAGTTTTGACAGGCTAGTTAATTCTTTAGTATTTTTACCAATTCCTTCACCTAAATCACATTAATTAACGTTTCTTGTAATTTAGTCAATTGTGGCCCCAATAATTCTTATTGATTAACGCAATCATTCTATTGTGTCTTCTCATTTTGGAGTAGCTCCTCCCTATCATGTAAGGACAGATCCTAGTTCCTTCCTCTGCTCTCATGGGTAGTTCTTTTGTCTTATCAAAATCTTCCTATTTTGGAATAGGCTCCATCTTCAAGAAATAATATATTTCTTTATCAGCTCTTTCTTTCTATATTTCAGTCAACCCATACAACCTACAATCAGTTTTTTTCCATATCGCCGGCCATAATTCTCGTATTCAACTTTGAGTGACCAATTCTTTTTATTTATATTTGTTACTTATACCTCCAGCCAGTGTTCAAAATCATAACTGATCTTCAGAAATATCTGTTAAATATGATAATAATACACCACAAGAGGAGATTACATCCAAATAGTAAAAGAAGTATCCACAACAAGAATTATGTAGTCATTTATGTTCTTATAAATTAAGTGGACTTTAGAGCAGAACACCTGATATTTCAGATGAAACGAAATTGATCTCCGAAAAAAACCTTAGGAAGGAAAGGATCAAAGTGTGAAAGAAGATATGTGAAAAGTTTTCAATCACATTAGCCGGAAAAATGTATTGGTATTTTGTCTATATGTTGAACACAAGCATGTCAGCAACACAACAGGTTTGAATCATATATGTCAAGACAAACAAGACAGCTAATCTGCCTTGATGCTGACTACGGCTGCTGTTACTTCTCTGATCTATCTCACACCAGTCTAAGATGTTCAATGAGTGAACACATACAAAACAACACAAAATATGAAATCCATACAAAAGAAGATAAATAAGGAATATGAATGGATATTCTTGAGATGTCTATTACAAACTTTTTTTTTTAAGTAGATAAACAGAAACCACCACTTTATCAAGGCCGGGGCCACACGTGGACAAGTGTTAATGTGGTTTCTATTTATCCCCCCTCCAGGAGATTAGACACAAGTGTCATGTGGGTTTGATGGAAGCGTTTTTCAGTGGAATGACTTGGATTTGAACCTGGCACACCCAGGTTCTCAGTCCGCGTCGATACCAACTAAGCCACTGTGCCATTACAAACTTAGTGGGACAGACCAACAGATGGATAAGCCTCCTTAGAGCTGCATGGAAAAATTGTATTTCGTACATGTTATGCATGACAGACCAAGAAAATTCCATTTCAAACTTGTGGCAAGAATAATAATGTATCCGTACAACAGTATGAGAGAACCGGGTGGTTGTCACTATTTACTTGCCTCCCCACAAGGGCAGAGTTAGACACAAGGTAGTTTTTAATGTGGAAAAAATCCAGCTCCCTAAAAAGGGGCAGTCTGAATTGGGACAAAAATTTAAATTACCTTAGTTTAGAAGGATTTCTTTCACTGACAGTAAAGATGAAGTGTTCTGTCAGAACTTTGATCCAAGCCAAAAGACCGAGAGGAGAACCTGGTTGTGTCTTGCCTGCCTGAATTGAATTTGCATTCTTCAAAATGCAAAAAAAAAAACATGTTTTAAGTGTGATGTGGGACACATGATTTGATTCAGATGCACAAACGTAGTTGGGCGCATTTAGAAAAGTGCATAGTGTTGCATATAGTCGTGTTTGAAGAAGAAAGTACTGGTGTTAGCAATATTCGTGTGCCCTGTGTAATAAGTGTCCTGCATATATTTTAGAGATATTTATTACTAAAACTTAGCATACTGAGAAATAAACATTGTTTGAAGTTGTGACTTACAAAGCAATTGTGTTTTTTATTGTTGTTACCAATAAGACTCAAAACATAAGTATTACAGGCTGATCGTTGAACAACACCTTTTATTATGATGTTTGATTGCATTTAAAATACCTATTTTTGAATACCCAATACCTATCTTGTGTTTACTTGTTCATCATTGATGAAAATCATATCCAATAATGTTTTACTTCAAATGTTTTATTCATATTTTACGAAACAAAATGTACAACAAGTGATTTAAAGTTGAAATTTGATTAATTTGTCTTTCCTTTTTTTTTGTTCTTCCTTTTCCAGAAATGTTCCGAGCATGTGGCCACACGTTGTCCTACTGGAAAGCTGGCATTGCATTATGCGGCCATGAATGGCAAACTAGATATTGTAGCTTTACTCTTCGAATTTCCTTATCCTGACCATGTCTTAATGGAAATGAATCAGAACTTTGGTAGCATTCGGCAACATTTCCATCATGCATTTGATCCAAACACCTTGGATTTTGATTCCAAGTCTGCCCTCTACTATGCTTGTGAAAATGGACATTATCATGTTGTCAAGTACATGGTGCACAGGCAAGTCATGGCCTGCCGGACCTGTGACCCGCTGCCTCCTCAAATACAAATTAACTCCCGGAAGGTCAGTGCCAATCATATGTAATTTCTTTCACTCATATATATATATATATATATATATATATAATTATTTATAAATAATATTTTCAAATCAACCCATATGCATGTTTCATGCCAAACTTGCATCATATATATATATATATATATATAAATTCCCGAAACAGTTTTTCATGGTAAACAACTGATGACCCCTTAAAATAGTGTTAGAAATAAACTAATATAATAACTGTAAAAAATAAATTGACTTACATGAGTGATTTTCCACTGGAAGACTTGGGACTATAATTTTTTTAATTTTTTTTTTTTTTAATATAGTTTTAATGGTTGAGAAACTTCCGAGACTATATATATGAAAATGAATAAGAATAAAAATTGGATAAAATACAATATTTATTAAATCATTAATTCGAACAAGGACTATATAAAAAAAATAACTTTTTTTTTTCCTTAATTCATCGATTTTCAAAAATATGCTCTTATTAGAGGAAAATCAGAAGGATAATTCAGTAAAATTAAAATTACTGTATAGCAAAAATTTGAAAATATAAAAATATAAAAAAATTCTTCACCCTACATTTGCTTCTTATATCTGATTCCTCGGATATGCTTACATAGACATTCTATGTTTTTTCAATGAAGCTGATTTTCTTTGCTGAAAATATTTTTTATATTTTCAAATGTTTGCTAAAACAGTAATTTAAATTTTACTGATTTTCCTCTGATTAGAGCATATTTTTGAAAATCCATGAATTAAGGAAAGAAAATTTTTTTTTTTATATATAGTCCTTGTCTGAATTAATTGATAATTTCATAAATATTGTATTTTATCCAATTTTTATTCTCGTCATTTATTTTCTCATACTACTGCTCTATCTTGTATATCAAGCATTGACTATTCAAGATAGGATATAATTTAAAGATATAATTTTTATCTTTATTATTTTTCCATTTATATATATATATATATATATAAAACTCAGTACAATGCAAAATTTATGACATAATTAATAATTTGTAATCATGCTCCGAAAAATTCAACACCAACAAATATTATTTATTCTTGTGTACATATGTTTCAGAAATTTAAGTAATTTTTCATATTTATATAATAAAATCAGTGTTTTTTGTCTCTTTGTTATATAACTAAAGCGGTAATGTCATAAGTCATCACCAATAAATTGAAGATCAAATCAAGCCTGTGAATTATGGAAAACTTTGCACATGATTTAGTTATGTGTACATTTTATCTTCACCAGCACTGTCTGTGATGCAAATGACACGACATACACCTGCTTCTCAGCTAACAATAGCCATATAGATTCAAGCATCAAGTTTTTTTCCCTATCATCATAGCTTATAAATAGACATGCACACACACTAGTGTAGATATGTGTGTGTGTGTGTATATGTAGTATTACTAACAATTTTATCTGTGTGCACTTGTGTGGTTAGTAGTAGACTCACATTTGTGTGTATATATGTATGTCAATGATGAATTCAAAATATAAAATGGTAGTTGAAATAGCAAGGATATATAAAAGATAAATTTTTTAAAAATTCAACCATTATATGTAAAATAATTTTAAATAAATCTCATGTGATCATGCTGCGTGTAACCATTCTGATAATTATTTTCATTCTCCTCTCTACCTTCACACTAAGAACTTAACCCAAAGAAGCTCAGTCGATTTTTAGCTAGAGCTGAAATGTTTGCAAATGTGTAGCCAAAATGTTTGTATAAATAAAAAATTATATTAAATAAATAACTACATCTATAATCTTGCATTATAATAATTCTTTTAAAACTGAGGACACGCTTGGTTGTGTATTAATATTTTTGTTTTATTTAACTTGTTCAACTAGCCAACATGCCCATCCTCAGAAAAAAATCATGTGTGTTCTTAGTAGCACTACAATAGTTTGTGAATATCTCCAGGGAAAATAAACCAGATTTTTTCTCTCCAGTTATTATTTTTATTCTTGCTTTTTTAATAATGTATATAGTTTAGTCTTTTCAATTTCAAGTTAGAGGCCAGCAGAACCATGTGCATCATATTACAGTCTTTGATCATTTGGTATGGCACCAGATATGTGTGCTTTCTAGGAGTGCTGGATGTTTTAGAATCTGTGAAAAGTATGTTGGTATATGAGTGTGTGTGTATGGAAGACTTGGCCAAACGTGTGTGTATGTGAGTTTCTGTTGTTGTGTATATGACAGAAATCTAACTTTATAGTTAACATGCATGCAATGCTGTTGATAAAATATTAAAGAAAGGAAAAAGAAAAATATAAGAAAGGTAAAAATATCAAGTTATTTAAATAGTGTTGTAACTGTAAAAATCTATAAAAACGTCTAAAAAAAAAAGAGAAGATAGTTCTTTCACTTACATGAAGACGACTGTCTTCTACTGATATAGATAATATATTGGAATCAATTTTTCATTGGCCGCCATGCTAATAACAGTATTCTAACTTTGGCTACTTTGTTGCAGATTTAACAGATTATCTGTATTCATAATGTTGGGCCTTTATAGAAATGGCAGTGACATTAAAACATTTTCTTCATATACAAAATAGAAGAAATTCACTTTTGTAATATAATGAGCATCTCCATACTACATACGTACTAGGAATAGCCTCGCAACTCTCGCTTCCCTTATTTTGTCCTTTAGTCCTCACATTCCATGAGCAATGTTTCTGACAAAGATGGAAGAATTGCTGTTTTCTGGGTTAGAATCTATCCATCTAACACTTATGGTTGGCTAGTTTTGACCTTGAAGTATTTAAAAAAAAATTTTTTATAGCTCCTTACATCAAATGGTTTCATGCCTTGTCTGGAGCGATTTCCATTAAAAAAACCCAACTAATTTATATATTGATTTACAGAATGACATCTGATTAATTCACTAGTCGTTATTAGTTTTTTTTTTCTAATTCAATGACTCTTTTCATGTCAGTATTACACAAAGATATATTTATGCATATAATAATTAAATACTTAAAGGTTGAGGCCAGCAGTTTCTTGAGGTACTTTCTTGGGCAACGGTGAGACAAAGGCCGCTAGTTTGACATATTCTGCTCTGATGAGGGCTCACGAAAGAATTTTTTCAGAAGTTTATGAATATTAAAACATATATTGCATATAATATTTGGATAATTCGGACTACTATTTTCATCGTGGATGTTATTCTCATAACGTTTCAGCTGATGTAACCTTCGACCATCTTCAGATGCGTCTTGTCAAACTGAGGAATCTACACAGAATTTCTAACTGAACCCTTTATTTAATCCACGAAGTAGATTATTCTTGTTTAATGGCCGGGTAGAAGTCTTAAATAATTTTTATTTTATTTTTAGTTAGTATTGCCTCTAGTGAGGATTGAACCATCAACCTTCAGAAGACTGTCACTTAGAACTGATTATTACTTAACAACTTCATCTGTTGTGCCATCTGTCCATGAAGAAGGTTGAAGGTTACATCAGCCGAAACGTTGTGAGAATAATATCCAATATGAGAACAGTAATCCGAATAATACCAATTATCAATCTTTATCTCAAAAGTTCTGAAACAGGAAAATATTGTCGTTTTTTAATCGTTATATAATTTTTGATGGAAGGAGTATGTTGTTTGCTTCTTCGTCTTGTAGTCTGGGGGTGAGGGTTAGCTTTCTTTCAGATGGGTAGCTGTAACAAGTTCATACATGAACACGACTATCATTTAATCTTAAGACTATGGATCAATTTTCCTTAACTATGAGTTGCGTCAGACTGTCATCAAAGGGGACATTAGGGTGCGTCTAAAACCCCTCTCTAGGAGGATTATATGCGTTTTCTTACTATTTTCTGATCCACAATTGTTTTAACTTGAAATCACTACTAAGTTACATGATTAAATAAGACCAATAAGACATATACCCTTGAACATGGGGATGTAACATATCCACATATTAATTTATATACATTAGTCAGGGTATAGTCTTCTGGTGGCTGGTTTTGTAAATTCTGTGTTTGCTTGTTAATTTATACCTGTTTAACGCCTCATGTGGAGTACCTACACTAATGTTGACTCGTCACTCTGGTAGTCTTGACATCTCTTTTCCATACGTCTACTGACTCAGTAAATCACTTATATAGAGTTTGGTCATTTTCTTTGCCTAAGTGTTTGAAAGACGATGATGTAACAGATAGTTAAGAATATATTTATATCGGCAATTTGAAATTCTGTTTACACAAGAATGTAATAAAGCAGATATAAATTTAGTGTGCAGAACAGGAGACTTTGATGGTATGGTCATGTTGAAAGAATGGATGAGAATGATTAGTAGATGTACAGCAGTTGATGTAGCAGATTCAGTTCACAGGGAAAGGCTAAGGAAAACATGGGAGGAAGTGATAAAAACGAATTTAAGAAAAAGAGGGATCAATAAAAACCTGGTCAGAGATAGGTTGTTTGGAAGTCAATTTCTTGAAGCCATCCAACGCATGCTAGCATGTAAAATGAACGTTAAACCGAATATCATGATGATGATGATGATGAAATGTTCTTATTATTGTTTGATGTGAGTCCATCTCTCTGAATCGAAAGAGATAAACAGCCATTTCCTATTTTTGTGAATACAAATGAATAGAGGTGGTGGATTGAAAGAAGATGAAAGGGAAACATCTTCTAAAGGCCGAAGTGATGAAAAAAAAATCATCCATGACTAACAATATTTATTTGATGTGTGCTGTTAGAGTAAAGATGCTGTACAGATGTGTATAAAGAATTGAAATAGAGAGTGTTCTATATGCTTTTGCTTATTACAGAGAAGCATAAGATGATGTATATGTGTGTTTGGATAGATAGGGGTGTTGGTAGAATGAGTAAAAATAGCCAGCCTTCAGAACATGAGAATGTCATGTCTTGTTAGATCGAAAGAATCTGTTAAAAAAAGGAGGGTGTCGAACACATATCTTTTCACCTCAAGCGTTTGTGTCAAGAAAAAGATAGTGAAGAAATATAAAAAAAATGGAAAGATGTTCTCTGTTGATGGAAACAACATATTTGCTACTGGAACTTTGTTACATGGTCTACTTTTCTCCAGTGACCCCGTATTCAATGCAACAACGTGTTTGTCACTAGACCGTTATCATGTAGTAGACTTTTCTCCAACAACACCGTTTTCAATACTGATTCTTATCACTCAATAATCTTAGCCCTTTGAATGCTAAAATGCTTTCCTCAACTTCCATTAAGCTTGTCTTTTATGGATGGCAAAATGCGCCAGCCACACCTGGTTTATATGTATAAATACACTTGTTCCAGCGTGTACTTGTTCTTTCTCACATCGAGGGTCTACATGCTAGGCAAAGATGGCTCTTTTATGTAGATAAAGACTATTTCCACCACTCGATTTAGGTTTTGGCTCATCATGTTAAAAGTACATATAGGTTCACAAGTGTTGATTCACCCTTTAGTTGCTATGACTCCCAGATCCATTCTGAACCAGAGTGGTAGTACCTGTCAAAGTCCCCATCATGCTCATCACACTCACCACAGATAGTCACGTGGCTGATGTCACACCGTTCAGAGCTAGGTGCAGGATATTCAAACTTGTTTGTATTTTTACTGTGGTTTTGGTTTTTGCGGTTAAAATCGTCAATACTGTATGTACACACGCTGCAGTCCAAACTCACGACTCGAAATCACGCACCCTTCCCTGAAAACAGGCTTTTTATCCAAACTGGCACCATCTAATTTGCATGAGTAATGAGATTTCACGTTATTTCGTGAGACCTGGAAGCATATAATCAAGCACGGCCACCATTTTGTTTTTCTTTTTCGTCCGTAACTGGACCTTACACGTTACACAAACTCATCCATAAATTTGAGGTAAGTCCCTTCCACACTCTTTTTACTTGCTACGAATGGCAACAACGCATCTTATCACATTCATATTATCCGTTACATTATTATCTTACCGTACCTAGTTATGCCTCAAGGTCAGATAAATATGAGGTCAAAAAATGTCAAACATACCTAATAACTAAACCTCTAACTCTAAAAGCAGTAATATATAAGATAATTTTTTTTTATTTTGTTCCTGCGACACATTAATTTGTATCATTATTCTATTTCCAGGATTCTGAGACCGTAATGACAATGAGCCAGATTCCGTCCATGATTCATGTATGCAAACCATTCACTAGCAATGGCCTCAGTCCTTTGCATGTATCGGTTCTGCATAATTTTGAAGAGATTGTCAGCATTCTTTTAGAGACCGGTGCCAGTGCAGATTCGCAGCCAGATCCTAATGAAATGACCTTTGCATTAAAAACAGCCTGTGATCACGGCTTCATTCAACTGATGGATCTGTTACAACAGTATGGTGCCAAGGATGACCGCAACCATATCCTGCTTGCGGCTGAAATATCACACGATGTGGACATGTTGGGCGTTATTTTAAAATACAAAACTGTTGCTGACCCACACTGTCATGTTGACAGGGCTCGGGTCAGGCAAAAAGCTGCTGAGCTATCCTTAATATCGGAGGCTGGCAGTGAAGAAAGCTTTAATTCATCAGACTTTGACGGGCAACAGAATTTCCCCTTGACCGCTGTGTCTGTCTGCTGGCAGGACCTTCGTATATTGACCTATGTCCATATGTCCTGGCTGGTTTCCGCTGCTCTTTATCACAACTCTCATCTAAATAGCAGTCAGTCTCAGTTAAGTCTCTGCTCAATAACGCGGATCAACATTGAGCATAACAGATTGCAAGAATTTCCATCTATTTTATTTGGTTTGACTTCTCTTTGCTACCTGGATGTTTCTCACAATGATATCGGATCGTTTCCCATCGATCCTCTGGTGTCGACGGATCAACTGTGGCCAAACTTGGTGAAATTGGATATCAGCTACAACAGGCTTTTCACTCTTCCTGGTTATATTTTTCATCTTCCCGTGTTATTTTATTTGAACACGTCCCACAACTGTCTGGAAAACGTACCCGACGACTTTTGGTTTTCAGCACATTTAGAGAATGTTAATTTCTCCAATAACAATCTACGGTCATTTGTGTGTCCTGCTTCTCGAAATTCACAGAGTGCATCGAACCGAAAGAAAGTCTCCACCCCCAGTATAAGTGGGGGCAGTGTGTCGAGTGTTAGCAGCTCGGATGTGTTCACACTCTCGCACAGTGAGAGCCAGAACCTAGACGATTACGAAGAATCTACCTTTTCTAACGGCATGAAGATGGATGTTCAGCACTTTGTCTATTGGCACACCTGTTTACAGGTGAGCACGGAAAATGTGGCGCCAACAGGTGATGAAAACAATCGACGCTTAGGCCTTAAGGTCCTCAATTTATCAGGTAACTATTTGAAGGAAGTCCCTGAAGGACTACCTTGTTACTTCCCCAACTTAGATCAACTCAATTTATCGCAAAATGATATTTACAGTTGGGGAAGTCTAAGCCATTACCCTCCGATGCTTCGAGAACTTGATCTTAGCCATAACATGCTGATTAATATGAGTGATAAACAACCTACATCTCTTAGCACACCGGATTCTTCAACTTGTTATAATACGAAACAGTGAGTATAATGGTTTTATTTTTATTTTCTCTTCTTGGAACAAGTGTAAATTCAGATCCTCACTTCTGTCAGCCTCTGAAGGTGAAAAGTTTAGCATGGCGCCATATTTGGCATCACTTAAACATGTCACGACTTCCCAAGTATAAACAAAGCATAAGCATGTATTTTCAATGTGTCGGAATTTTGAGATGAGGATTGATAATTTGGATTATTCGGACTACTTTTCTCACTTTGGGTGTTGTTCTCATGATGTTTCAGCTGGTAGAACTTAATTCCACAATGGACCCATGGTGAAACGGATAAAGTGCTAAGTAATAATCTAAGTCAGAATCTTCTGGAGGTTGAAAGTGCAATACTCAGTACAAGTGATATTAAGAAAAAAATAAAGAATTACTTAAGACTTCTATCCAGTCATGGCTGACAGAATGAGAACAATCTACCCTGTGGATTAAATAAAAAGTTTGGTTTAAAATTCCGTTCTGATTCTCAAGCTGAGAACAGTAGTTTGAATAATCGAAACAATAAAACAGATAAAATTCAAAATGTTTTCCTCTTAGAATCACTGTTTTTCCATTTTAAAAACATCCAAACCAAATTTTACTTCTTACAAAAAAATGTTTATTTATATTTATTTCTTACAAAAGATAAATATGTATAAGTTTCCTAACTTGACACATTAAAAGCACCAAACTTACTCATTTTTGGATTACTTTGACTACTTTTCTTATCTTGGATGTTATTCTGACAACGTTATAGTCATCGACCTTCTTCAGGTGCATCTTGTTCAATTTGAGAAATCTTTATGCCAAACTCGGGAATCTGTATAGAATTTCAAACTGAACTTTTTATTTAATCTACGGGGGTAGGTTGTTCTAATTCCATCGCCGAGTAGAAGTCTTAAGTAATTTTTTTTTTTATTATATTCTTAGTATTGTCTGTAGTTAGGATTGAACCATTGACCTCCAGAAGACTTTCAATTAGAACTGATTATTACTATCTGTTGTGCCACGGAGGAGGTTACATCAGCTGAAACGTTGTGAGAAAAACATTTAAGCTCAGAACAGTAGTCTGAATCATCGAAATAATATAAATTATCAATGCTCATCTAAAAATTTTCGAAACAGAAGCATATCACTAATTTTTCATCAGATCTCATGCCGAAATTCATATTAAATTCACCAACAATTTAGAGATCTTATGTAAAACAATGATTATTTTTACCCCCAAGTTTCTTTAAGATAACTAACAACCATAATGTATGAAAATAAATAAAATGAATTTACCAATAATAAATTAACCTAACAAAGACTCAGCAGTCCAATTTTTAAATATTTTTGGTCTATAAATGTATTTTGAGTGGTAAAGTACTGAATAGATGTATCTTGAGTGGTAAAGTACAGAATAGATGTATCTTGAGTGGTAAAGTACTGAATAGATGTATCTTGAGTGGTAAAGTACTGAATAGATGTATCTTGAGTGGTAAAGTACTGAATAGATGTATCTTGAGTGGTAAAGTACTGAATAGATGTATCTTGAGGGGTAAAGTACTGAATAGATGTATCTTGAGGGGTAAAGTACTGAATAGATGTATCTTGAGTGGTAAAATACTGAATAGATGTATCTTGAGGGATAAAGTACTGAATAAATGTATCTTGAGTGGTAAAGTACTGAATAAATGTATTTTGAGTGGTAAAGTACTAAACAGGTTGCATTAGTTTAAAAAATCGTTTATTTAATAGAAACTATAACCCATTATTCCGAGACGTTTTTCTTCTTTAATGATTTTCTATAAAAAGAAATCATTTATTTTTATTGAATTAACTTGTAAGAAATATATTGTGTTGAAGTTTTTAATGTAAAAAATGTTATTCTGGGACAAATCAATGTGAAAATATATGTTTATGTTTGGAAAGGCGATTGAATGATGTCAGATACAGTGTCTTGTTTCTTTCAGAGTCAGGCAAGGACATATTTATATTTGTAACTGACATTCTGTTATCAGCTCAAATACCATAAGCTATATATATATATATATATATATATATATATATAAACAAAATAAATCCCTTATTTAGCGACAAAGCATTATTTACTTACAGCTGTTTCTTCCATAGGAGACACAATCATAATGTCAATTTACAAATTTGAACATTCGTCTAACAAGGATTCTTCAGAAGAAAAAAAAAAAATACAAGAAATAGTCAAAACATATTCGACATCTTATTAGGTATCATTTGGCTACAATTTATCTTAAGGTACTACATTAATAAAGTAACTGAGTCATCTTAAAGGAAGTTATTAGTATTGATATCCGATCATAATTAACATCTTCTTTGTTTCCTAGTTAATAATTATCGCAACTGAAACCTTATACCTAATAAACAATATTCTTTTTGTCTTTCTGATAGTGACTTAATATTTTGCAATCTTTTAAAATCCAATGAGTTTATAAATACAGATTAAAACATTACCTTAACAAAATTAGTTATAGATTTAATAATTTGGTTGAATTAATAATTCCATTACTAACATTACATAACTTTTAAAATACTATTAAAAATATTTTGTATAAATAAACAAAGAGAGGCTTAGTTTAAAAACGAAATTTAAAAAGAAAAAGAAACAAAGATGACAGTTGAAAGACTCCCGGGCAACATCAGTTATCTACGGCTAATAAATGATAAAATGTACATACTACAGTTTCTTGGCAACACCGTTCATCAGAAATCAATTCCAGTTGAATACATTTCTGACGATTGGTGATGCTATGAAACTACAATAAAGTGTTACGCTAAGTACATTTTATTATCATTTATTATGCATTTCGTCTTAATTTTGAAAACGCTATGTCAGTAACGGCGGCGTCACTTCCGTTCTAATCGGCATCTGTTGATTCTCTCTTTCTTTCTCTCCCCCTCTCTATCTATCTATGTATGTATCTGTCTCTTTGCTTCTCTTTCTTTCTCTCCCTCTCTCTATCTATCTATGTCTATATCTGTCTCTTTGCTTCTCTTTCTCTCACATTATTGTTTTATAAATAATTGGACTTGTTTTGCTTTGTCTTCACAATGGCAGCCATGATTGTTTATTTATTGTTGGTTTGAAATTGTATTTCTTGTCCTGGAATAAAATATATATTATCAAAATGCAAATGTTAAGTTTATCTAAAAGTATAAAGAGTTATAAATAAATATCAGACATAATATTTCTGACTAGAGAACTCAATGTATTTAGCGTACAGAACAGAAATTTAAGGCTATAGGGTATTGTGATTCAAGATACTGCAATAATTTGCATATGTGGTGGGTTAAAAAATATAAAAACTGTACTTTTTGAAAATCCAATTTTATTTTTTTAAAAGTTTGCTTACAGGTGTCTTTCTCTCACATTTTAGACAATAATTATTTCGGCCTACAGGCTTTCTCAAGTCTCAAGAGAAGACCTGTAATTATTGTTTGAAATGTGCTAGAGAAATATATATAATATAAAATAATTTTCTCCAATTTTTATTATTTGTTATATTTTATCTTTCAGGTCATCAACTGGCATTTGGAGGCATAGTGCTACACCTTCATTTAGTTCATACATTCAAGATATCAATGCTTGTCCCCATCGACAGCATCGGATTCTTGTTAATTTACAGCTGCTTAATCTCTCTTACAATCGTGTTTCATCAGTGATTTTCCTGCAGTCGAATAATTTTTGGTCAACTGGTGGTTCCTCCAATTCTCGCAACTCTGGCAGTCTTGAGACCACGTATGGCAGTGTATGTAACATATTTTTTAAATACACAGAAAAATAATAATAAAATGTATATTATTCAGCTATTTTTGTTTTAGCAATACAAACTAAAGTGCTACTTTTAAATAGTGAATGTAATGAAAAACAAAAAAAGTTATGATTTTAACTAGCGAATAACACATCACTTAATAAGTCCTGGGTCTGACATATAGATGGCGCCACTAAAAAAGTCCATATAGTTTTTATAAAGTACTAACCTTCAAATGGTATGTGTCAAACTTTGAGCCCAATCGGATTATTAGTTTACAAATTACAGTTATTTAAGTGAAGCTACTGCTGTAGAGACACAAATGATGCTGAATGCTCTGAAATTCGGCAGTTGTCCCAGAAAACATAAAAAAAGTTCACAAACTCATTTTAACTGATCATAAATTGAAGTTGCATGAAATACCAGATGAGTCGAAGATATCAGAAGGCAAAAGTGTATTTACCATTTTGCATGAATATTTGTCAATGAGAAATCGGTGTTCAAAGTAGGTGCCATGTTTGCTCATAGTTGATGAATAACGTGTTGACGATTCAGAGCATTGTTTGCAACTGTTTCAACGCAACAAAGAGTTTCTGTGTCAATCACTAAAGATGAAACATGGATGACCAGTTTACTCCGGAGTCAAATTGGTAGTCAGCTGAGTGGACAGCAGCAAGTGAAAGCCATCCAAAACGACCAACGACACAAACATTAGCAGGCAAGATTTTGACTTCTGTATTTTGGGATGGGCAAAGTATTTTGTTCATCGATTACCTTAAGAAAGAACCATCAATAGTGAATATTATAAAGCATTATTTGTGCATTTGAAGGACGAAATAACCAAACAACGGTTACAAATGAAGAAAAAAAAAAGTGCTCTTTCACCAAGACAATGCACTGTGTAACAAGTCGATCGCAACAATCAGAACTACATGAATTTCACTTTGAACTGCTTCCACAGCCATTCTATTCTCTAGATCTACCCCCCCCCACCCAGCGACTACTGGCTGTTTGCAGACCTTAAAATAATGCTCCAGGGAAAGAGATTTGACTCCAATGAAGAAGTGATATCAGAAACTGAGACATATTTTGAGGCCAAAGGCAAATGATTCTGTAAAAACGGAATCAATTTTTTAGAAAAGTGTTTGAATCGGTGTATCACCCTAGGAGACTGGTGATGAATAAAGTTGAATTTTGCCCTTGTTGTTTTACCAGTTAGGCCCGAGACTTATTGAGTGATATTACAATCAAAAACACAAAAGTAACTCATTCAGCTAACAAACACAATAAAAAAAAAACACAAAAGTTATTATTTTTAGATTCTATTAGAAAGCAAAATATTTAAAATATTTTTTTTTATTATGTTGATTTTTTTATCTGTATATTTTGTAACCAAAATGCTTTTTAAAAGAAATGCAATGATAAATAACACCGATCATTATATACATGTAGTGTAGTTGAATATTATGATTAGTTTTATTTAACATAATGTTTCCTTTAAATAATAAACTAAACCTAAATCGCTTAGCTTCAAAGTAAAGTTATATTGTGGCAGGATTTCTGTTATAGCTTCATTTTTTTTTTATCTAAGCAGATTGATGTGGTTTCATATATCTCTATACTAAAAAATTATAAGAAAACTTCGTATGTTTGTGTTTCTTGTTACTGCAAAAAATTTGTTTATTTATTCACTATTAATCGGATATTTATTATTGTTGTAGACCCGTGCTAGGGGTCACAAAGATAACAACCACAAATTGTGACAGGTTAAAATATACAATGTATTTATTCATAGCAATACAGTAACGCCACTAAATGTGGTAGGAGATGACCGGATTCCTACCATGCGGTAAAACATGAATAGGAATGTCCTCTGTTTGAGTTTTTGCAACCATGGTATTTATTATAGATGGTTGCTTCCATTAGTTCTTCAATAGGGGTGATTAACAATTATTTACTAAATGAAAATTTAAAAAAATCCTATTAAAAAAATTAATTTTGCCAGCATGCATTTCGGTTTATTTTTTACAAGTCAGCCAGACTTTCTATTTGACAGTTTAAATGCTTTCAAATTACTTTCAAATTTCAAAGGGTCACAAATTATTCATTCATTTCTTTTCAACTCTTAACAAATTAATAGTTGAAAAGAAATGAATGAATGCTTTGTGACCCTTTGAAATTTGAAAGTAATTTGAAAGCATTTAAACTGTCAAATAGAAAGTCAATTCTGTGTTTAAAGTTCTTAGAAAATCCTCATGTATTAAAAGATAGAACGTTTTGGAAGCTATGTACATCTAATAATTTTTATACTATTTTGGTTAAATATTATATTTTTGTTTTTGTCATCTTTATCTTTCCAGTCATCGTCGCCCGGAATTCCGATGTTACCAATTGTGATATTTCCCAACTTGACCACACTGGACATCAGCAACAACAGATTATCTAATTTGACAAAAGATATTGGTCAGCTTTCGCAAATGAAGATGCTCAATATAAGTGGCAATGAAATACGAGAAGTAAGTCTATTAAACTCTTGATATTTACATCTTTTTGACAGTTGTTCTCATCTTAATTGTTATGTTAATTATTTAGCGGTTGTATTCTCTGGCCTTCTTCATATGTCTTTTGACAATAACCTGGAATTTTCAACTTAACTCTTTATTCCATCCACTTGGATAGATATTCCACTCATTCTGCATTCCGAACCTTTTAGATATCTCATATCAGTTTTTATGAAGTTCTTTCATCAGAGTGTATTGTAAGTTCAATATCTCATCTTGGTGATATTGTCAAATATTAAACTATAGATTATTCATTCATTTATTTTGTATGAATCAGATGATTCTATTGTTGCCATTGATTTCCCCCAATATCTTTCTAGTCAAAATTCTTTCTAGAAAGACATCATATTCCACTCATTCTGCATTCCGAACCTTTTAGATATCTCATATCAGTTTTTATGAAGTTCTTTCATCAGAGTGTATTGTAAGTTCAATATCTCATCTTGGCGATATTGTCAAATATTAAACTATAGATTATTCATTCATTTATTTTGTATGAATCAAATGATTCTATTGTTGCCATTGATTTCCCCCAATATCTTTCTAGTCAAAATTCTTTCTAGAAAGACATCAGGTACTCACAGAAGGGACCACGTAAAGCTTGCCAATATCCTAAGTAAAAGTGTTTCTGTGGACCAGACTAGATTCAAACTTGGCATACCAAGTTTGTCAGTCCGTGTCGTTAACCATTTCACCACCTTCACCTCCCAAACTATAATAATACTAGTTGACATGTGACCTAATTGAGTCAACATTCGTACATTATATATTAGTGTATACAGTTAGTTCTAAAAACCAATTCTGAAGATATTTTAAAAGTACACCCAGAGAGTTAAAGAATAAAGTTACCGCCTGCCTTCAATTTAATGGAAATTACCGAGATTTCAGGACTGAACGTCGGAGATCTCTGTTATGAGAAAAAATACACACTGTTTTACGGATTTAGACACTCCTGCTGTTAAATAAAGCCATATTTACGTCATCCAATCAAAACTTTTATGGCCATGGTGATTGACCAGACAGAAAAATGTACATTCTCTTCTTATGCTGCCATTGTTGTTTCTACTACTCTATTTCCTCTTCTCACCATTTCTCTTCCCTATTCCCCTTCTCCCATCACATCTCATCTCATCTGACTTTCCTCCCAGTATGAGAAACATTCAATGTACAAACAAGCAAGATCATGAGTTTTAGTATCATATAAATATTTCTTAAATGAAAAGCTGTGTTCTGTTATTTAATGTAATGCCCATTCAGTTTGCATTATTTTATGTTTCAGACTATTTTACTTGCATTTTAATTATGTTAAAAACTTTTGACTGGTGATACCAGATCAGGCTGCCCTGTGGCTCCCTGAGACGAAATTCACCTACATTGACGTTTTTTGTTTTTTTGTTTGTAAAACTTAATTATGTTCTACAAAACCAAAAACAAAAACAACAGCCCCTCTCCCTTTCTCCCTCCCCTTTTTTATTTTTCCTACCCTACTCCCGGTCCTGAATATGACCTTAAACTACATCCGATGGTGAGATCCGGCTTACGGACTTTGGGGAATGTGGAGCCTCCTCTTAATTACCATTGCTCCCAGGTCCACCCTGACCCGGAGTGGTAGTACCTGTTAGGGTCCCAACTATGGGTTAAATAGAAACAGATATTAAAAGGGGAAAGAAACAAAAAAGAGAAGAAAACAAGACCAGATTCGGCATTAAATAACCCAAAAAGGGTTGATATGCCGTAAAACAAAACTACCAAACCAAACCAAAAACTTTTGAGCTGTTATATTCTCTATATTATATATATATTAGTGATGGAACGATTACAATATTTTTTCTGAGCCCGATACAAATTAACGATTCCAATTTTTTTGAAACCTCTAAATATATATGTTATGGTGACTTACCTATGTACAACATGGACTGCCCATACACACAGCTAACAGACTGCAGAAGTGGGGAACAATCCTTTTAAATTAAAATTTTAAGATGGAATACCTCCCCTCGAAAAAAATCTATCACGCTGACGGATTATCAAGCCTCATTCTAAAACATAGTGACCCTCCTTGAAGACACTGTGATTGCCTCCCTTTGAATGGAAGGAGAAATTAACTCGACATTACGGAACACAGTAAGGGAACTCCCCGTGTCACTGCACAAAATAAAAATGGAAGCCCTCGGTGATGAGTTTATTAAGATGACCAAAACTAAATTAATTGAAAAGGACCAAAAAACTTCAGACATTTTCTCCCTATACGATGAGGTACTCTTGTATAGTGAGAGAGTCGTCATTCTCAAAACTCTTCAAAGGAGAATTCTGAAGGATTTCCATGTTGGCCACCCAGGTACTACAAGAATGAAGAGCTTGATGAGGAGCTATGTGTACGTGTACTGGCCTAACATGGACCAGGATATCGAGAAAATCGTAAAGACGTGCAAAGGCTGTGCATTGGCAGCAAAGGCACCTCTGATCAAATACAGTCCTTGGCGAAAAACGGACCGACCATGGTTCAGGATCCATATAGATTTTGCAGGCCCATTAGACGGTTTCAACTATTTAATTGTAGTAGATAGGTTTACAAAATGGCTCGAAGTGTGCAAAAGTCCAACGACGGAAGTAACCATAAACTTCCTCCACGAATTGTTCGCCCGTTTCGGGGTGGTGGATTGTTTAGTCAGCGACAACAGAACACAGTTCACGTTTGCTGAATTCAAAGAATTCTGTGATACATTCCAAATAGAACATATTACGACCCCAGCATACTACCCGAGATCAAATGGCCAAGCAGAGCGTTTTGTCGATACACTGAAAAGAGCGCTGAAGAAGGCTAGAGGCACTCCTACGGAAAAAGCCCTACAACAGTTCCGTCAGGTGTACAGGATAACGCCAAACACTAATACACCATCTTCATTATCCCCTGCTGAGGTAATGTTTGCGCGCAAGATACAATCCGTTTTTGACAAACTGCTGCCAAAACAGACAAAACCGGGACGAACAAATGCAGTACCAAGAAAACGTTACATCCCAGGCGAAAACATTTTTTTTTAAATGTTTAAAAATAATAAATCGTTCTGGGAACTGGGGACAATTGAGAAGCGGATTGGAAATATGGTATACATAATTCAAGGCCCTAAGTTCTCTCATAAGAGACATTTAAATCAGTTAAGAAAATGACTATCGGACGACACCGACAGCACTCAACAGGAAGAAGAAATTATAGACACCATATATGACACCTTTGACATTGAGATCTCCCAGGCAGCTCCGGAACCAAGACAATCAAAAAAGAAGTGAAAACCAACGGATCTGATCATAATAGACCCGAAAAGGAAACGCTATTAATTCTCCTGCAGAGGTAATACTTGGGAGGGGGGTGTTATGGTGACTTACCTATGTACAACATGGACTCTTCCTCTTTGCTCAATAAATGCCAACGGCAATTAACTCTCGCCGGTATCAGTAAGATAGTCGAACTCTACTTACCAGGCGCATATTTCTTCCCTCTGTACTCTCTTTTCTTAATACACTTATTTCTACTTTATACCGTGTTCGTGTCTTCATTTGGGTCCCTTTAAACAGTGCCACAACAATATAGTTATTGTATTTTATATTGTTATTTTCGGATTACTGTAAAACCCATGTAAAAATACACTTATGTACGTTAGTATGGGTTGGGTTGGGTGGGGGGTGGGTGATCTATAGAATTTAATTTAACTAGTAGTTGAAAATTAATAAATATTTATCATTTTATCATTAGTACCAGCAATAAAAAATTAAGTTTTAAACAAAAACAATTGAAATAATCGTTTTGGGCATCGGAAAATAGGCATACATTTTTCTGATAACTATTCTGATACCCCAAAATGTTCTGATTCTTCAGATTCCCGATTCCGATTAATCGTCTCAACACTAATATATATATAAAATTCATTTTTGGGATGGTGCAAGAGGAGCATTGGTCAACTGAGGACTTGGCTTGTGGTGGTGAAAGCTGACTTGGAAGTTGTAGCCAAACTGTGTGTCTTCAGTGTTGAACAATGTAATTGTGACTTGTTGTGATATGCTGAGGAGTCAGCTATGGACAGACGTGGATGGCCGCCTTAATTCTGTAACACTGCAAATTCACTTGGAGATGGTTCAACCTGTTACGATCGAGAGGGTGATCCACCGATTATAAACGTGCAAAGTTGAATCAAGCAATGTTGCATGCAAAGACAGAGTAATAATTAATAAACAAAATGAAGTAGTTCAAATAACGTTTATTGAACGTGTGTGTACGTGGAATGATGAAGTGTGTGATGTATGCATGTGTGTCGATGGAAAAACAGTTCTTGAAAAGGTATAAGAAGAAATGAATCCGGCGTGTGGAAAGTCTTTGAAAGCCGTATACAAAGAAAACGAGTTGAGAACTCTTACCGTTGTTTGCCCACGTGTGTTGGTAGTTGTTATGCCGATGCTAGTTGAAAAGAAAAAGAGAAAAGCGTGATGCGAAACGCTAGTGTATTAGCGTCGTTCTATCGAGGCCAATTGACCAGAAGAGAAGAGTGAAACGGAACGCTAGTGTCAGCGTACTCCTGTCGAGGCTGGTGAAGAAGAGAGATGGATTTTCCGTTTGCAACGGTTTTTATAGTCAGAAGGGCAGATAACTCCGGTGTCGCTTTACAGTGCCACCTGTCGGTGAAAAAGCGACACCTACCGGCAAAACGGTGTAGTTATGTTTTGAAGGGAGGAGGTAACTGCTACAAACCCATCCAGATCCAAATATATTCTTATGCATCCCCCCTCTCTTACAGCTGGTACCTCAAAGTCTGTTGAGACTAGTCTTAGAATATTTCTAAAAAAACAAGTCATCTAAAAAGTCACATAGTGCATTTAGCCAGAAGTTACTGACCCAGTTAGGCGTTGTTAAAACGTTTCTATCCCTCCTGTTTTTATCTCTCTTCAACATTTCCCCCTCTCACTTAGAGTAAACATTTTGGTATTATTTTTGGTCACAATGATTATTATAACTCCCCTCACAAAGAGAGGAAAATAGAGTGATTTAAAAATCGGTTGGGATCCTATCATGGCTGTTCAGTTTGGAAGTCAATTTTTAAACATCATCCAACAGTATGTAAAATGGACGTCAAACTGAATATTATGATGATAAGCATAAATGACTTTTCCAGGCACAAAAACTAATTTTGATAAACTTCTGTTCGACATTATTCCTCTCTGTATTTAATTTCAGTTCTTGCTCGTTTCTTACGTTGATATGTTTTTATACCTTCTCAAAAATAAACTGAATGAAAATAAATTCTTATTCATTAAAAATGAACTCTACTTGTTTTTCTTGTCTCGATCCCTTTGCACTACGTGTCATCTCACAGGGCCATAACAATATTTATGTATTTATTAGTTTTACTAGGATATGTTATGTAAGTGTTGAGTTTGATAATGAGCAGCCTGTTGTGACAATTTCTTGTTGATGGATGTTACCCCATCTGAAAGGAGGAGGTAATGCCTAAACCGATGGTCTCATGACAACAGAACAGATACTGCACTACCCCCCCCATCCACCTGAATTGAGCATTGAAAGATAGTACGTTAGTCTGAGATAGTAAACTGGATTGAGCATTAAAAAATAGTATAATTAATAGAAGTAATAGTATAATTTCAGCTTCAGACAGATACTAAATATCCATTAGTAGTAGATTTAGTTATTTATTGATTTTTAAATATTAAATTAATACACAAAAAAAATCATCACTTATTTATTTATTCTGTTCATTTTTTAACAAAAGAAAGATATTTTGTCAGTGATTTAAAAAAAAAAAAAAAAAAAAAAATAAAGTTATTTTATTGAATTTTTCAGACTGTTTTCTTGCATGGACGGCGGGGCAGAGGGGGGGCTGAAGCCCCCTCACTTTTTGACTTGCCCCCCCCCCCCCGCTTTACGGTCATCAATAATTAAGTTGATATGCATGTGTTTAACTGGCCCCCCCCCACTTTTTAGGAGATCCGCCCCCCACACACACACTTTCATAACTGTCCCGCCGGCCCTGTCTTGGATGATGCCATTTGCATGTTTCAACCTTTTCTTAAGTTCTTTCACCAGGAATTGAACTCAAAAGTTTCTTCACAAAATAAAAGATGAAGAAAAAATTAACTGAGATATCAAATAGTCATAGAAGGCTGAATGAAAGAAAATCTACTCTAGATAGATCAGGCATGTGTACGAAGTGTGATCATGTATGGGAGTGAAACCTTGCTAGTGAAGGTTGAGTACATGCGTTGCATGGAGAGAAATAATACGAGAATGATATGGCAGATGTGTAATGTGAATCTTAAAGACAGCTGAGATCTGATGACCTCAGAGGAAGATTAAATCTAGACAGTATAAGGAGATGTGTGAAGAACAGGATCACCTGGAAAAAATGGATGAGAGTTCTTGGGTTAATATATGTAGAACAGTTGCAGTAACAGGGTCAGTTTGGCAAGGGAAGGCCAAGGAAAACATGGAAGGAAGTAATAAGCATGTATTTTAGAGAAGGAATGATAAATAAAGACTTGACCAAAGAGATAGGTTACTTTGGAAGTCAATTTCTAAAAACCGTCCAACGGATGCCAGCATGTAAAATGGATGTTAAACCGAATACGATTATGATGATGATGATGATGCTGGATTAAATAATCTGTTCAGTTTGAACGTTATCGATTATGATAAAAAGCATCTGAAGAAGGGTCGGAGAATACAATAAGTGAAACATAAAAATGGTAGCAACGATTTAAATACTGTAAATAACACTTGAAAAATATTGTTAAATGTGATATTTTAATTTTCTATTTTCAGCTTCCACCCGAAATGGGTCTCTTAAAACGTTTATGGAAATTAGATCTTGACCATTGCCCACTGGAAGGAGCTGTGCATGATTTAATGTTGCAGAATCGGTCGGCTGTTGAGATCACTGGATTTCTGAATTCAGTTCTTGAAGCGTGAGTTTTCACTTTGCAGTCTTTTCTCCTTCGAAACAGTCTTTATTTCGACAGCTGCTTAAGTTGTTGTAAAACCTTTTTTTAGTTTTCTTCATAAATGATGCTTATTAAAAAGGAGTTCTCAGTAAATAAATAACACTCCTTTGTAAATGACTCTTGGATTTAATTCACATGACATGTGCTACCAGATCAGGCTGTCTGAAAATACCGACTCCTGACCTAAAATGCACCAAACATTGATGTTATTGTTTTTATCCTTTATCTTTGCAAAACTCAATCATGTTTTGCAAAGTGAAAAACAAAAACAGCAATGTTTCTCTACAAAACAATCAAACCAAACGCCATGAATAAATATTTGAAGATATAAAAAAACTTGAAGCATAAAAACTTTTACCAAAATAACCAGATTTTCCATTAAAATGACCCGAAAAGCATTGATATGCCATAAAACAAAACAACCAAAAATGATTATATACTAGCAAATATATGCTCCTTCCAGTCGTATATTTTTGCTATCCTGGGAGGATGACGGACGAACATATACTACACTACCACCCTCTCCAAGGAGGAGGTTATGCCTGGGAGGATGGTCTTATGATAACAGAACAAATACTACACTACAGACCCCCCCCCCAAAAAAAAAAAAAGGAGGAGGTAATGCTTTGGAGAACGACATCATGACAACAGAATAGATATTATACTACTATACGGTTGCAAAATGGTTAACGACGTGGACTGAGAACCTGGGTGTGTCGGGTCTGAATCCAGTTCGTTGTACAGAAACACTTTCATCAAAACCCACACCTGACCTTGTGTCTAACCTCTGGAGAGGAGGTAAATAAAATATTTCTATATAATAATATCCATGGTAAATCTAGTATGTAATCGGAATGTTTAGTGTGTGTGTGTTTGTTATATTAAAGTAGACATCACAACCACTATCATTATTTATTCTATTTTGATTTCATTTTAAAATTCATAAACTGCAACATATCTGTTAAGACATTCTTCTTGCATAACTAAAAATAATAAGTCTCTTTAGTTCTACATTATTATTATTATTAATTAGCATGAGTATATTTTATTTTGAGTCAGTTTCTTTCTGAAAATACTTATTCTGGAAAGGAAAACTTTCAGAGTGGAGACTTTTTCCTTTACTTAGATATTATTCTCACACATTAAAGGAAAGTAATCATGTCATGAGTTATTTCCCTTCAAAAATAAATATTTAAAAAAACATTATATACTTTAGATAGTATATTAGTCTGAAATTGATGGACATTCTAATTGTTTGAAATATGAAGTACGATGGAGCATCACCCACAACCAAAACTTTAATTATAATGCATATGCAGATAAATTCTTGAAATTATGCAAGTAAATTACTTTTTATTTTTATTTTTTTTTTTTACTATTGTTCACCCCGAACAAGGCATATTGCCACTGAGACGTAAGAGGCTACTGTGATTAGGGGTGCTATTTATAGGGAGCATTCTAAGTGAGGAGTTGTGTAGCAAGATATTTGTTCACATTACATTTAAATTTCTGTATGTTGGTACAGTCAGGGAGGGGGAGGGAGCAGGGAAGGAATTCTAAATGTAAACAGCCTGAGGAAAGAATCTATCAGAGTAGAAAGTTTTCCGGCATCTGGGGACCTCTACAGTGAAGAAGTAGGATTTTGCTGCTAGTTTAGTAGATTAAAGGTATTTATGTTGAGGAAGTGCAAGTGTAGTAAGTTCATTAGAGTACATTCCATGGAAATACTTGTAAAACAAGCACAGGGATGCTA
Source organism: Sepiola atlantica (assembly GCA_963556195.1). NCBI lineage: Eukaryota > Metazoa > Mollusca > Cephalopoda > Sepiida > Sepiolidae > Sepiola > Sepiola atlantica. The sequence continues at coordinate 114,076,397 of OY744527.1, forward strand.
CATTGCGACGATAGAGACGGGCTGGCTTTGAAGGGTGAAAGAATTACTCAGTTTGTATTAGGAAAATAAACTATATTTTGAGACTGTGTCATTAAGTTCATCTTTGTTGGTCTGTTTTAAACTGTTTTTTTTCCTCTATTTTGTATCTGGTGCTATCAGATCAGGCTGTCTGAAGATATCATCTTCCTGACCCAAAATGCACCAAACATTGATGTATTGTTTTTTCTCTTTGCAAAACTCAACAAAAAACAACAATTTCCCTACCTCCCTCCTTTTTTCTTCTCCTTCCCCCTCTCTCTCACTCCTTCCCTCCTTTCACTCAACCAAACACCATGGATAAATACTTGAACATATAAAGAACTTGAAGCATAAAATCCGGATTCGGCAGTAAAAAACCCGAGGAGGGTTGATATGTCGTGAAACAAAACAACCAAACCAATCCTCTATTTTCTAATTCATTGTTTTATCCTTTTTCTTTTTGTTTTACAGTGAATGTGAATATAGCTGCTTAAACTTGATGTTAGTTGGCACGCATAATGTAGGGAAAACATCTTTACTGATGCAACTTCGTAAACTTTGCAAGGTTCCCAAAGACAGCCGACCAAAAGTGAGTGCCCTTTTTCTTTTTATCCTGGCTTGATGATGTATCCAACCATCATCATCATCATCATATTTGCTTTAATGTCTGTTTTTCATGCTGGTATGTGTTGAACGGCTTGTAGAAATTGACTTCCAAGCTAACCTATCTCTGACCAGGTCTTTATTTATCCCTTATTCTCTCAAATCTCTCCTTATCACTTCTTCTAATCTTTTCCTTAGCCTACTCCTTCCAGCTGACCCTGCTACCTCAACTGTTCTACATCTACTAACACAAGAATTCTCGTCCATTCTTTCAACATGATCATACCAACTAAGTCTCTATTGTTATCACATTACATCTTAAGATTTATATTACACATCCATTGTATCATTCCGATATCATTTCTCTCTGTGCGACTCATATCCTCAACTCTCACTGGTCAAGTTTCACTTCAATCCATCATAACGTTCTGCTGATTAGTAATGGCAGAAGTTCCATGAAATTCATCCACTTCTTAAAAGAAAGTTGAATAACAAATGGTACTTGAATAGAGGTTATTCTTGTTAGAAGAATGCATAAGTAATTAGACGCATACAACAGATAAACATGTAGATCATGCTGGTACCTCAACGACTGTTGACCCCAACATTCATGCCATGGTTTTCTCCTCTGTTTTCTCTTCCGTCATCATCTTCTGTTCTGGCCGTTTCATCTCTCGTATTGGCGATCACCAAGGGCACATGCACTGGTTTACAAGTTGTATGCAAAAACAAAAGCAACACAGATTCTACACAATAAAAAAAAACACAAGCATACATTGTTTTACTAGTTGGTAATGGGCGTAGCTGTGTGTGTGTCATTGGGCCCCCGCCTCTAGTGTCCACTATGGAGTTAAGTTCCAGTATATCAGCTAAGACCTAACTGAGATGATTTGTCTGTTGAGACCAGTATTGTCTACCCGAAGTCATCTATTCATTGGCTCGTCTCATTGTCCACTCGATCAGATCTCCATCATCTCCTCTTTAACTTACTTCTCAGGAAAGTATCTTGTGTATTTTATTTGGGTTAGACACACAAATCAGTTGCGATTCTCACATCTCACAGAGACCGACATGCAAGGCACACAAAATACACAAGAAGATACTTTCCCATTGGAGATACTGTTAGATACATTCGATTTGCCTCAACAACGCAGCCCAGTCATACAAAAGGAACTCAACTTAAGACATTACCAAGGAGGTCTGTATGCATACAAAATCGTTTGAATCCAATGCAAGTCAGGCCACGTCAAAAAGCACAAAGCTCAAAGGGGAGGTGTTAGGTAGAAGCATTTCTACCTAGAAAAAAATGAGACATTCAAAATAGACATATTAAAGGGCGATAACTTTTCAGAGTTACTTCCTTTGCATTCAATTTCAGAGTAACTTCCAACAGTGCTGAACATTTCAGAAATACATTGTCGTATCAAGCTCCAACATCTCATCCTCGTCGCTATTGAAGTGATGCTGAGCGGTGTGTAAATTTAAATATGTGAGTTAATAAACAAATATATGAGAATGAATTTGAATGAGAAAATTTAGCGTAGTCAAGAATGAATTATTTATTTACTTTTTACAATTGAAAGAAAAGGATTTACTAATTAATTTAAACATTTATGTTGGAGCTTGATACAACAACGGCTTTCTAAAATGTTTGTCTCTGTTGGAAGCCAAAGGGGAGTTACTCTGAAATTGAATGTAAGGGAAGTAACTCTGACAAGTTATCTCTCTTCAATATGTCTATTTTTAATGTTTCATTATTTTCTAGGTAGAGATGCTTCTACCTAACAAATAGTAAAACCCATTGGCTGACATTATCAAGACTTGGAAAAAAGAAATAATGTATCCTGAGTCAACTATTATTTTCATTTTTTTTATTGCTTCTCTTTCTCTCTCTTTCATTCCATTAGATCAACATTTCAATGAAAACTTGAACAAAACACTTTAATGCGTCATGAGTCATAAAAAAAATGACTGCAAAAAATATTTGAAATCAATATTTGCTCTCTAAATGAATTAAGTTAGGTTTTCGATTTCTGTCAGAATTTATGAAAAAGCAGAATTTATTGCAGAAAAAAAAACGAGAGAAAAATGTACAAATTGGTTTTAACAAGATTAAAAGAAAGAAAAAGGTTTCTCAAAATAAAATGTTGCATATCTGTATTTAAGCCATTTTGAATTTCTGTTCATTTTTAAACCAGTTTCTCATTTTGAACAAATGTTTTAATATTTAAAATTTTTTTTTCCTGTAGACACGTCCACGCATTTCTATAGGAGGCTCTGTCTGTGTGTCAATCATGTTTCAGTTTGAAATTCAAATTTTTATCACTAAATGCATAGATTAAATGGATACATCTGTTAAATGCATCTAACCATTTCTATAAGATGTGCTGTCTTGTACGTTTAAGTTTGAAATAGTTTTTTTGCATCCAGCCATCTGTTCATCAGTCAGTCTGTCTCTCTGTCCATTTGTTATCCTTCAGTTTGAAAAAGCATTTTCATCACTAAACGCACATACTGAATGGACACATCTTATTTTAGATGTGTTCAAAGATCTTGATAAAATTTTGAAATTACATTTTTGTCATGCTCAAGTTTGAAAGAGAATTTTCATCATTAAATGCTCAGATTGAGTGAATACACCTTAAAAATGTCTGTTCTTGTTTGTTTGTTTTTAAAAATTTTCTTGACTTTTTCTTTTAAGTTTTTCTTTTAGTTTCATTTCAGTTTTTTCTTTTTCTTTTTCTTTCTTTTTCTTTGTTTTTTTTCTTTTTTTCTTTTTCTTTGTTTTTTCTTTTTCTTTCTTTTTCTTTATTTTTCTTTTTCTTTCTTTTTCTTTGTTTTTTTCCTTTTTCTTTGTTTTTTCTTTTTCTTTGTTTCTTCTTTGTCTTAGTTTTACTTCATTTTACTTATTTATTCTTTTTCTTAGTTCTTTTTTTCTTAATTTTTTCTTTTTAGTTTTCTTTTTAGTTTTTCTTTCATTCTAATTTTTACTTTTTTCTTTGTATTTTTTAATTTTGTTTCTTTTTTCATTTGTTTTTTTTTTTTCATTTTCTTTTTTCTTTTTTTTTTATTTCTTTTATTATTCTTCATAGGTTTTTTTCTTTTCATGTGTTTTTGAAAAAAAATTCTTCTCCCCGTTTCATTTATCTACCTTCTCTCACACTTTCTCGTATACTCAAATCTATTTTTCGCTTTCTTTTCTAGCATTGGGTTGAGAGAGTTGGTGGTGGCAGCCCTGCTAAGGGCAAACTCCTCTCTACAGTAGGAATTGATATGGATGAAGTTATTCTGGACAAATCAACCAAAGGACCAATCACATTCCGCACATGGGATTTTGGGGGACAGGTACATCAATTCGGATTTTCATATTTATTTTTTATTTTTCAAAGATATCTTATTGCGAAATTATGTAAACTTTCACTTCAAACAATTTCTCATTTAATAAAAATTATATTCCGTAAACTGTTCAGTAGAAAAGTTATTTTATTTTACTTTTAATATTTGTTTCTTTTTGGTAAGTAAGGGTCAGAATGTATGAAAAGAAAGACATTTATTAATAATGAGTAAACAAAAACTACACCTTCAGTTTCAGTTTTTCTGGTCTAAAAGTAATAATAAGGTTGTATTTGTTTAGAAAAATACCATAGAAATGCTCTGAGTGGCATCTGATGTGGCAACAATACTTCATCTTAGTAAGTATTTGACTCTCATAGAGGATTGCATTAGGAGTGAGATACTTTCCATTTTCAGTTTTTCTGGTCAATAAACTTATTTCTCGTATGTACTAAAAGTAATAATAAGGTTGTATTTGTTTTTTTTTTTTAAATACCTTAAGAAAACATGTTTTTAATGGAAAAAATTATTTCTTATTTTGTGACATTTCTCTGCATTTCTCTTTTGAATAATCTTGTATAAAAATAGTTTTTCATGTTTTGCATAAATTAACTTTGTCAAATTGAAAACATTTATTTAAAGAAATATAACTATATATTTGTAAGATGTAAATATAAATTTGGATTATTCAGACTGTTTTCCTCATCTTGAATGTTATTCTCACAACGTTTCGGCCGATGTAACCTCTTACCTTCTTCAGGTGTATCTTGTCGAACTCTTGAATCTGTATGGAATTTCGAACAAAACCCTCTATTTAATCCATGGGCGTAGCTTGCTCTCATTCCGTCAGACATGATTGGATAGAAGTTTTAAGTAATTCGTAATTGTGTTCTGCACTGAAGATTGAACCTTCAACCTTCAGAAGATTGTCACTTAGAACTAATTATTACTTTAGCACTAATCCGTTAAGCCACGGGTCCTGTCGACTAAGAAAACAATTACGAATTACTTGAGACTTCTACCCGGTCAGGGCTGACAGAATGAGAGCAAACTACCCCTGTGGATTAAATAAAGCAGTTCTGTCTAAAATTCCATACAAATTCATGAGTCTGACAGATTCCCGAGTTCGACAAGATACATATGAACAACGTCAAAGGTTACATCGGCCGAAACGTTGTGAGAATAACATCCAAGATGAGAACAGTAGTTCGAATAATCCAAATACGCAAATTATCAATCCTCATCTAAAAAGTTGAGAAACATAAATATAAATTGTTTTCAATTTTTAATGGAAAAAATATTATTGTGTGATCAAGTCGTTTCAGATAGGGTGCCATGTTAAATCTGTTCCTTTCAACTACTAGTATAATTGGAATGCTGAAAATACATTTTCTTAAAAAATGTTAAATTATCTTTTCTTCATGAAGGTTTCATTTTGTAGAGAGAGAATCGAGTGCAATTCAATTTTTGTGCTACTTGTAAACATTGGGTACACGTGAAGTGCAGTGGAATTACTGGTAGGTTGAGAGAGGATAACCAATTTGTGTGCAAGAAGTGTAAGACAAGTGAGATAGATGAGAACTCAGATGTGGAAGAAGTATATCTGGATGGCGAAGCTACTGAGATTGTCGAGAATTTTTTTATACCTTTCTGATACCATTGGAGCACATGGTGGAGCAGGTGCTAATGTGATTGTAAAAGTTAGAAATGGATGGATTAAGTTCAAGGAACTTATGTCATTACTAACCAGCAGAGCAATACCACTGTTGACCAAGGGAAGAGTCTATCAGACATGTGTACGCAGTATGTTGATGAATGGAAATGAAACCTGGCCAGTGAGGGTTGAGGACATGCGTTGCATATAGAGGAATGATATGAGGATGATACAATGAATGTGTAATGTGAGCCTTAAAGACAGGCTTAGATATGAAGACCTCAGAGAAAGACTAAATCTTGACAGTATAGGGGAGATGTGTGCAGAACAGAAGACTTTGAAAGAATGGATGATAGTTCTTTGGTTAGTAAATGTAGAATAGCTGAGGTAGCAGGTCCAGGGAAAGACCAAGGAAAACATGGGAGGAAGTGATAAAAATGGACTTGAGAGAAAGAAGGATAAATAAAGACCTGGTCAGAGATAGGTTGGTTTGGAAGTCAATTTCTTAAAGCCATCTAACGCAAGCCAGCATGTAAAATGTTAAACCGAATAAGATTGATGATGATGATGAAATTAGTTGTCCCATTGAGCCACTGTTTACCAACAACTGCTTCGAAGAGTTATACTGAAATAATAAAAATGGGTCGTGACAACAAGAAACAACAAATGTACACAAATAATCAAATGAATGCAATACCGTCCATATTTCCTTGGCTCCTTAAAGTTAGACACAAGGGCAGTTTTTTTATGTGAGACATATCCAACACCCCCAAAAAGGGGCACTCTGGATGGGACAAAAATAAAAATTGCCTCAGTCAAGAAGGTTCTCTCTTTTTTTTGACTGGGGACAGAACAGATATTACACTTTGATCCCAGCCAGAAAGCCAAGAAATGAATGCAAAACTAATTAATTATTCATTACGTTGTCACTTCAATTCAGAATTAATATCTTTTCAAATTCAGAATATTTTGAAAGAATCTTTTGATTATAAATTTCTTTTAAGCAAAAACTACAGAATGTAAATATTATCAATCTCTTAACAGCTCATCCATAGGTCTTCATCTACCCCCCCCCTCCAATTAGTTTTGTTTTAACAACAAAAATGCAAGATTATGCTTTATTAATGTATTATATGCATAATTATGTAAAGTTTTAATTAAGATAATTACAAATGTCAGATAATTTTGAAAAAGTCTTCTTTCCTGATGAACCCTTTAGAGATTTTGATAGCATTAACTCTGTCCGTTTTACTCGGAGGTCGGCATTCTCCCATGGTCATATCACCAACTTTAACATCTCTGAAACAAGGACTCTTGTGCACATTCTTATGGTTTTATAAAAAATCTATTATATTTTTTCACGTCGTGAATATAATATCTATTCATGTCAATAGTTCTGGTCAGTTTCATCTTGAGAATTGTACCAGTGAACAGATGTTCACGGATGCTCACACATCCTTGTATGGACTGCTGGGGCACCGTAGATATCCTCCACTCTATAATAAAGACTAATGTATATTTAGTTGTATATTTATAAATATATAAATAGGTATATGTACTTCTATGCTATCATGCAAAAGTTAGCAAGTAAAACACGTGCCTTTTTCTAACATCAAGATAAAACCATTTTCACGTAGTGGGGGGGGGGTGAGAAAGCAAATAACAAGTTAGACTACCACTTCAGATTTATCCTGTTGCCTGAAATCTATTCTATAATACTCAATGATGGGTGTCTTTTTTTCCTTTAGGTCATCACAAATGATACTAATTTATATATGAAAAGTTACTGATGTAATTCTGTTATTTTATTTTATTTATTTATTTTTTAAAAATGGAAATCGCTCCAGACAAGGCATGAAGCCACTTGATGTAAGGAGCTAAACAAATACTACTTCAAGGTAAAAAAACTAGCCAATGATAATTGTTAGATGGATATATTCCGGCCCAGCAAACAGCAACTTTTCCCCCTTTGCCAGAAACACAGCTCATGGAATATGAGGACTAAAGGACAAAATAAGAGAAGCAAGAGTTACGAGGGTTGCCGAAAGTAAACCCAAGGTCTACTTTCTATTCACTCTCTTTTATTAGTTAGCTATGTCAGCTTGCGATTGCTTTGCCAACTTCGCTAATTAAAATACTTCAAACGTTAATTAAAAATAATAAAAGTGAACGTATGTGTGTCCAGCTTGCTTTAATAACGTATGTAAATTTATTTTTATGAGCAACCACAGCGAGACTTAATCTTAATAATAACTGATAATAATAAAGAAAAAAAACATGCAAATTTAATGTTTATGAGCAAGGAAGAGGAGGTTTAGTTTTAATAACTGATAATAGAAAATAAAAGAAATAATTTCTTTTACTTTTAATAGACACAAAAAGAAATATTCCCTTGTTCTTTATATTTTTGTGATTAAAATAGGAATTAATCTACAGGCACATATATGCTGTATTTACAGATTCGGGAGAGAGAGATCGGTTTCGTTTATTTTTTTAAATTAAAAATTATCTTGCGAATATTTTTTTTTTTGTAAAACTTGTGTATTTGTTTTTTAAGTAAGATTTAACTTGCATATTTGTTTTTATTATTTTTTTGCTAAGTTTTACCTTGATTAGTTGTTTCTGTTTTTTATGGTAAGATTTACTCTGTGTGTGACAACAGTAGAAAATCAATTGTTATTGATGAAAACTAATTACTTATTACTCCCCTGGGAAATGCCGGGTAGCCCTGTTAGTTTAAAATAATAAACATTTCATTCATTACTTTATTAACACCGAAGATCAACATTTTGTTAATTTCATAACAGATTTATCTTTTCAATGTGGCTGTAAAGAAAGGAAAAGAAAGAAGAAATCAATTTACCTTTTCATTAACAATTTACAAAAATCAAGTCAGCCTCTCTAAAGAAAGGGACATTTGAGCACAAATTAATAAGGAAATAAAACAATATTGGAAACAGAATTATTTCTTATATTAAAATCAAAACAATTATTGAATTAAAAAACAATAACAAATAATAGTTAATTAATAATACACCCTTTTTCAAAACCAATATGAAAATTAGTTAACCTTACGACTGGTATTGCATATACATTTATGCAGTGTATAAGAAAGATGGTGCATCTATCCTATGAAGTTGGCCTTTTGGCTAAGATCAAAGTGTAGTATCTGTTCCGATGGATACTGCACCCTATAGACCGGTATTGTCTTGGCCTTCGGGGCTTGATTTACGCCGGTCTATGGGATTGTCCTGTGCAGTTCTAGGAGGTCCACCCTCCCAGGCTTCGCCTCCCCTCTTTGGGGAGGAGTAAGTTAATTGCTTACTGCTTGAGGCGCCCCTACCGGGGAATGCCGACGGGGCTGCCCAGGCAATTTTTGATGGTCAGAGTGCTCACCTCTCGAGCGCTGGCTTTTCAACCCCCACTTTCCGACCCGACCTTGGGTCACATCTTACTTGTGGGAGTAGGATAAAACTGGCCTTGTGCCTAACTCCTGGAGAGGAGTAAATAATATCCTATGAAGTTAAATTAATTTTAAATAGTCTGTTTTGTCATTATCGTTAGTGCGAAAAATGGACCCAACTTTCTCATTTATTCATTTAGATATTGAATATCTTAGTAATATATTTAGATAAATAGCAAGTGCGAACACTGGCGAAGCATTTTTTTTTCATCATTTTTGACGGAGGATGTACACTAGCTATATGTAACATTGAATAGCTAAAGTATTTAAGCATTGGAATTTTGAAAGAATCCACTTACATCATGTTAGGTAAAATTCAACCAACAAAAATTTTCACCCCCGGCCGAGATAAAGTAATGTCCAAATGGCAACTATAAACATATAGCCATCTCCACGTGTCATCTCATTTCCACTGTTATCTGTGTGTGTCATCACCATCATCATATGCGGTTTAACGTCTGCTTTACATACTGGTATGTATTGGACAGCTTTAAAAAATTTACTTACAAAGTCACCTATCTCTGGCCAGGTCTTTATTCATCCATCTTTCTCTCAATTCCATTCTTATCACTTCCTCCTATGGTTTGCTTGGCCGTCCCCTGTGAACAGAACCTGCTACCTCAAATGTTCTACATCTACTAACCAAAGAACTCTCATCCATTTTGTTAACATGGCCGTACGATCGAAGTCTCCTGCACACGTTTCCCCTATACTGTCAAGATTTAGTCTTTCTCTGAGGTCATCATATCTAAGCCTGTTTTTACACATCCATCGTATCGTTCTCATATGTGTGCATACATATATAGAATCGTGTGTGTATACATATGTATAATTCTTGTAATAAATTTTACCATTAACATACTCTGGAATCTTGTACCCTTTATTTCCTTAACACCATCTTCTGGAGTGTACACTTACCAAGGATGTAACACATCTAAAATATTGTAATAAATTTTACCATTAACATACTGTGGAATCTTGTACCCTTTATTTCCTTAACACCATCTTCTGGAGTGTACTCTCACCAATGATGTAACACATCTAAAATATTGTAATAAATTTTACCATTAACATACTGTGGAATCTTGTACCCTTTATTTCCTTAACACCATCTTCTGGAGTGTACTCTCACCAAGGATGTAACACATCGAAAATATTGTAATAAATTTTACCATTAACATACTCTGGAATCTTGTACCCTTTATTTCCTTAACACCATCTTCTGGAGTGTACTCTCACCAAGGATGTAACACATCGAAAATATTGTAATAAATTTTACCATTAACATACTCTGGAATCTTGTACCCTTTATTTTCTTAACACCATCTTCTGGAGTGTACACTCACCAAGGATGTAACACATCTAAAATATTGTAATAAATTTTACCATTAACATACTGTGGAATCTTGTACCCTTTATTTCCTTAACACCATCTTCTGGAGTGTACTCTCACCAAGGATGTAACACATCGAAAATATTGTAATAAATTTTACCATTAACATACTCTGGAATCTTGTACCCTTTATTTTCTTAACACCATCTTCTGGAGTGTACTCTCACCAAGGATGTAACACATCGAAAATATTTTTTTATTTCAGCGAGAATATTACGCTACTCATCGCTATTTCCTGTTGAAAAGGTCCCTCTATTTGGTCATCTGGAAAATTACTGATGGTGAAGAAGGAGTAAATGGAATGCTACAGTGGCTGATAAATATACAGGTGAGTCAAGAAAACATATACAGGGTGGGCAAAAATAAGGGTCCTATTTTTAAAAATTCGTAACTTTTTTATTTATTGATTTTAAAAATTTTTTTTTTAGAATAAGTAAAGGACCCCTTCCGAAGCAAGCATGAGCCGTATTAGCCCTAAGGAACGCACCCTCATTTAGAAAACATTATTTTTGCTTAAAAAACTCAAAACAGTGTAAAAAACAATACTTTAGTTTTTGTAAGTTTTAAGAAGTGTTTTTCGGCTAAAATTTGTTTTGTTTATTTCAAAAAATCTCGGAAGGGTCAGTCTACGCACACATAAAGTTTGGTGAGTTTAACTTTTATTTTGTGGAAGTTATTCAAATTTAAAGATAGGACCCTTATTTTGGCCCACCCTGTATATTAATTCTATAATGTGTATGAAGAAATAAGAGTGCTCAACTAAATTAGTAACAGCATAATATATTTATAATATCATACAATTGTATGCTGATTAGCCATGTGTACTGGCGCACACACATAGTTAAGTGAAAGTGAAAATTAACAAATGTACTTTACAATTTAAATAATTTCAAGTAGTACAACAAAGTATGTGTGGGGGGGGGGTAAAAATAATATATCCCTGGATTTACTATTGCAAAACATTTTTACCCTCCCCCATTCAAGGGTATTTCTTATTTTTTTCACTTGAATTTATAAAAGACTTCAGATTTCATACATGATTGATAAACTTTTTTTCACAATTATAATTGAAACCAAAGCTTTTATTGTCAAATAATTGTTTTTTCCTTCTGATGAGAGGATGTTTCTTTGAAAAACCTAGGTTTAAAGGACTTTTCTATATTGTATACTGTACTTTGTTGTACTATCTGAAATTATTAAACTTGTAAAAGATGTAATTTTACATTCGTTTATTTTTACTTTCACTTAACTATAATAATGACTATTCCCAATATTGAGCATATCTTCATTGTATTAGGAATTACTTTATATCATTGAAAAAACATTTATATAATAATTATTTTATATTTGAATTATATATATATATATATATATATATACATATATATATATATATATGTATATTTTGAAAAAAAAACCCTAAATATTAACTATGCTTCTTCAGTATTTAAGGATGATTTTGCAATATGCTGCCACAGAAACCGCCAGTATGGATGGTTAATCAGCATATAAATGTGGCAGCGTATTGCAAAATCATCCTTAAATACTGAAGAAGCATAGTTAATATTTAGAAGGTATTTTTTTTTTTAAATCCAATAATATTGTTTATGTTGATGAAATCTGTGTATATATATATATATATATATATATATATATATATATATATATATATATATCTATTGGGGGGGGGGGTCTGTTGGGTTGTGACGACAAAGTTAACCAAATGTTTCTTATTTTATATTTTACAAAACCTAATAATAATGGTGATGGTGAGCGAGGTTTCTAAACTCAATTAAAAAGATAAAGTCTAGAAAACAGGAATAAGACAATAAAAAATGTTTTTGCAACCCATTTTATTTCCACAAATTTGCCCTGTAATTGTGCTGTTAGACCAGCTGCTGACGAAGAGGTAGTATCCAAACAACTACAGCCCTGGGAACCGCAGATTCGAATGGCTAATCAACATATAATTGTATGATATTAAATATCTCTCTATATATATATATAAATATATATATGTGATTCTCTTCATCTATCTGTTAACTACTATTAGGCTATTAGACCTATGCACATGAAATTTTTTACGAATCATCCCTTATTTATGTAGATTATCGTCGGGGTGAGGGGTATTATCTATAATTTTTATAGAGGGATACCCACCCCAACTACCATGCACTTTTTTTACCCCTGATCTTAATGACATAAAAACAACCTTTTTTTTTTAAAATTATTTTTCTTATGTTTTCGTGTTTAGTCTCAAGCTCCTGGTTCATCTGTGATAATCATTGGCACTCATTTGGACATTCTGAAAAACCGTGCCACTCGCCACAGTTTCCCAAAAGACTTTGAAGAAGCAATGATGAAATTGATCAGTGAACGTTACATGGTACCAGAACCGGATAAATGTGGCCTTCCCAACGTTATTGACGCTTGGAATGTGAGTAACATCACGGGAAACAACGTCAAAAAGTTGCTGCAGCGAATCTACGACCAGGCGTTTGCTCTACGGCATCCGCGTAAGTTTTTAAATAACAAATATTATTATTATAACACTTTAGCTGGTTGTAGGAGTAGAAGTCTTCATGGTGGATCTGTTAAAATTAATGAGAATTAGAATTGTTAAACACTAGTTTAAAAGCTGTAATCTGAATAAAGTTGTCAATCATCTCAGCAAAAACAAATCTACTTAGTGACAAGCAATGTGGATTTCATCCGGCAAACTAAACTGCTGATGTGCTGACTGTAATATCAGATAGGATCAATGAATCTCTTGATGGCTTTGCTTCTAGATCAATTGCTCTTGACATATCAAAAGCCTTTGATAGGGTCTGGCGCAAAAGGTTGCTTCATAAACTTGATGACTATGGAATATCTGGCAAAGTCTTTGCAAGCATCAAAGAGCATTGGTGATCAAGATCTTGCTGATTCTCTCTTTTTTTATCTGGTGTATGTGGTACATTATCACATATAGTTTAGCATCTATTTTACATGCTGGTATGTGTTGGACAAATAGGAAAAAGTGGCTTGTACATTTTAACACCTCTAAAACCAAGATTCTCTCCTTTCACCATCAACACAGTGATCCTTGGTTTACCCTAGTTGAAATGAATGGCTCTCTCCTTGAGGAACCCCCTTCCTCCTAGGACTGATTTTCACTCCAGATATAAAACCGAAGATGTATATCCAATCTGTTGCTAAGGTTGGTGGAAAAATGGTTGGATCATTCCACCGCTCCAGAAAGTACCTGACTCCTGATGCAATCCTCTACCTATACAAGTCAGATACGTCCTAAGATGGAATACTGCTTCCACATTTGGGGGAGGTCCTGCTCAGAGTACACTTTCTTGTCTTGACTGAATAAAAAATCGACCTCACACTCTAATCTCTTCTGTTCCTTATAGCCTCTTTCTCACAGAAGAGATGCTGCTAGTCTTTCTCTACTCTATCGTTATTTTCAATCCCTTGTTCATCCTTGTAAGACATTCGTTTTACTATGACAATGGGAAAAAATTTTTCCTTTCTTCCTCAACATAGTCATCTCCAAATCCACTGTCAACAAATACTTGTCATAAATCGTCCCCATAAATAATCAAACTTAGTTCATTCCATTAATCATTTCCAATCCTCTCATAATGTTCTTCATCTTTTAACTGACAATCATTTCATCGTTTACCCTTATTCTCAAGTGGCTTCTGGCCTTGATAAGAGGTGACCAAACAGTAAAAAAAAAAATAGCTTCCTGTTGGGGAGAGCTACTTGGGCTTTCAGCCTATATAACTAAAGGTTTAGAATAATCAGAAAATACTTTTTATGATAGTTTATTTATTGGAGTAAACAACAAAAAACTGAAATATAACTATCACACAGTAGTAGTAGTAGTAGTATTACAAAACTCAAGGATGGTTTAATATTATCAACTGGGATGGCTAATTCAGCTCATTATTCATAAATAAAGGTTGTATCCTTAATAATATTATTCTAGAGATTAGTTTTAACATAATGGAGTGATTATAGAGTTCTATAAACATTTAAATCAATGCTCCCATCATTCATTGAGATGTACACATGTATTGAAGCAGATCTTTTCACCCTGGAATGATTGGAATTCATAAATAGAACTATTTACTGATGATGTTAAACTGTAGGGATTTAAGTGTTTATCCGTCCATGTTAAGTGGAGAGAAAAGATGGTCAAAGCAGATTTTGAAACCTAGATCTATTAACCAATTCATTTTTTTTAACAAAATGCCAGATCAGATTTAGAACAGCAAAAGCATAGACAATTTTCAGATGAGATTAGATTAATTCAGAAAAATGGTAAATAAAAGGAATTTATCATTGAAGAAAATATTCAATAGAATTTGATGTGCATATTGATAGTGTATGAAGAGCGTTATTATCCCAGGTAACATTTTTTTTAATTGAGAAGATTGTTAAAAATAGGCATAACAAATAAATAATACTAATAATAATGGATGTCGATGCTGACTAAAATCGGCAAAACGAAATTCGTCTTGTGTATGCGTCATTTTCACATGCAACGTAATATTCTTTAGGAAAGCTATAAAGTCATACTCCTTTCAGTTATGGGTAAAATAGCAGAAATTGTATAGAGAAAATTGTTTATAATAGGTATTGTGCATTTATATTGGAATTTAATGTTTGGAATTAAATAACCCTCAATTGGTTCTAGAAGGGACGATGTACAATTGACTGTAGAACGAACCAACATACAGTAGGCCGTAGACCTGAGCGATGTACAATAGGCCGTAGACCTGAGCGACGTACAATAGGCCGTAGACCTGAGCGACGTATAATAGGCCGTAGACCTGACCGACGTACAACAGGCCGTAGACCTGACCGACATACAACAGGCCGTAGACCTGACCGACATACAACAGGTCGTAGACCTGACCGGCATACAATAGGTCGTAGACCTGACCGGCATACAATAGGTTATAGACCTGACCGACATATAATAGGTCGTAGACCTGACCGACGTACAATAGGTCATAGACCTGAACGACGTACAATAGGCTGTAGAATTGACCGGTGTACAATAAGCCATAGACTGGACAGGTGTATAATATGCTGGTTGTAAAAGACAAACCAGAGAAATCAAACTATTGTCCATTAGTAACACCATAGTCTTTTATTTCAACCAGGGAAATATGGCTGTACGATACTGAAATAATATTATTTTACTCTTATTGAACTTGAAATGTGAATTTCTCATTGCTGCTTGTGGCTACCATGAAACCAATATTTGTCTTTTATACTCATCAAATTAAAAAAAAAGAAACATTCTGGTTCCTGAAGTTTGTGTACTTTGATTCAAATTCTTACACATCACAATGCGTGACTTGTTTTCTGTCAATGTTTGCTGACAGAATTGTTGTAAAATATTTTTCCTTCTTTTTCAGGAAGTAAACGCACACTTCTACTGAAACAGAAAATCCCAAAGAAATATTTATACCTTCAGGAAATCATTCAAGAAATTGCTGAAGAAAGGAAAGCCAGGGGTGAAGATCCAGTTCTTAGTAGAGAACTTTATAAGTAAGTCTTTCTTCATTAAAATTAAATTTTAACAAACAATTTAACAAACTTCTTTTTTCAGTCGTTTGTTGCAGATTGTATTCCTTCCTTTTCTGTTCTTTGAATTATTGAATTCTACCATTCACGTAAAGATTCAACAAAAAAGATTTGTAACCGTACTTTATTCAATAAAAAATATTCCACTTAATAAAACCAAATTAAATTTGTAGAGATGTGTTCTATTGTTTTTACGTATTATTATTCCACAAATTTTGTTTAATAACTTTCTTAGCTACAAATTTTGTTAATCTTATGCAGAGATTTTTTTCTGTCTATCCATCAGTCACAATTTCTTTAAACGTAATAAATACATTGTGAAATTTCTCTCATTTACAAAATATCAGAGATCTTAACTAGTTTTACAAATGGAGGATATTGCATCAATAGTAAATAATAAATTCTTCAAATAAAGCAGATGCCGTGACCAGAAATCGAAGCTGAAACCTTGAGATCTTCAGTTTGAGGTTTCACCAACTGAACTATTTGGACTTTGTTATAAATAGAGCTTAAAACATTACCGTAACCAAATAATTAAAGCTTTGGCATGACGTCATAGATTCATAATTAAAGCTTTGACGTGATGTCATAGATTTATGATTTACGTCATGTTTCAAAACATTCAAACATAAGCGATATAAATAAATAAATGAATGAGTAAACATTATCAATAGCGTTGAAAATTATTTTAATAGTCCAAAACAATTTATTTTGCTGTAACTAAGTATTTGCATTAAAAACAATTTAATCTATACTAGAATTCTAGTTAAATTAAATTGGAAAAAAAATCAGTTGTTCTCTGCTTCTTGTTTATATATACAAAGAAAGCTGTATTAATACTACTGTTGCGTCGAGTTTGAATGAATTACATCCCTTTGAGTTACCACATGCATATCGGCAGAGTTACAGTCATGTTCACTAAGAGAACAGAATTAGTATATACAGTCTTCTCTCTTTTTTTATAAACACTACATTCCGACATTCAATGCAAATGAATAAAGTCTATTACTAATGGACATTTGGTATCTGTCTGAAACCGAACCTATACTATTACTTTCATATCTGAAGTTAAAACTATACTATTACTATCTTTCAATGCTCAACTCAGGTGTTGGGGTAGTCTAGTATCTGTTCTGTTGTCATGATACCATCTCCCAAGGCATTACCTCCTCTTTTTTTTAGGGGGAGGTGATAGTGTAGTGTCTGTTCAGTGGTTGTACTTCCTGGGAAGGTGGTATCGTCATTTCTTTTTTTTGAGTGAAGAGGGTAGTGTAGTATTTGTTCTCTTGTCATGATACCATCCTCCCAGTCATTACCCCCTCTTTTGTCATATATACTAACAAAAATATACAACCAGAAAGAGCATATTTTTGCTAATGATAATAATTTTTAAACTAATGAGTCATCAAATGTTGGTCAAATATAGGTTTTTATTGATATGGAACGAGAAAAGTGCCCATCCCTTCGCAAGTTCATGTTATTTAATATGAATGCTTATTTGCTGTATTTCAGTGTTTAATATTTTGTTAAACAGATGATAACTGAATAATCCTCCACTCTGTAATAAAGACCAATGTCTTCACTTTCTGGTGCAAATGCCGCTTGGAATTCTCTGCCATGTTCTCTCTGCGTGGGTGGTACAAGTGTATCAGTGGACCTGGACAACAACCATCAAGCAAGACTTTGCCGAACTTTCAGGTTTACAGGTCTTCGACAATGGAATTGCGATTGGTTAGCAATTTTGCACAGCCTTGCTTAGAACCGTCATGCATGGGTCACCATGGTTTTGGATGTAGTGCAGGCTAGAGAAGCCGGCTCAACCTGACCAGGGTGACCGCCATTTCAGCAACAATAGAAAATATGTTTAGCAAGGTGAATCAGTGTCTTGGGATAAAGTAAAAAAAAAAAAAAATTTTTTTAAAGAAATTTTCAATTTCTAGTCAACGATATATCGCTGGTTTATTAAAAAAAAAGTGAAATGATGTTTAGTTATCATAGTTGCCTCATTGTGTAATTTTAGGATTCAAGTTATGAACAAGATGATGGAACGTATTGGAACGTCCTTCAGAGATGTTGCAGAATTGGATCAAGCTACACATTTCCTCCATGAAAATGGTAAGTAATGTTCTCATTTCATTTAATTGTGTCACTTCATCATTTTCGAATTGACTTGTTTGTTCCAGATTTGTGAAACCTCCGATAGTTGGTGAAATGCTTTTAACAGAAATTTTCTATTTTATGGTAAATCACTTAACTTTTAGAGCTTATTATTTAATGCTGAAATGTCAGCGCAAACAAAATGACCAGAAATTTTTGGATTCAAAAGTTGGTCAACATAAACTCTATTATTTAGATTATTCAAACTACTGTTCTCATTTAGCTTATTATTCTCAGAACGTTTCAGCCGATGTAACCTCTGCCCTTCTTCAGGTGTATCTCGTCAAACTTAGGAATCTTTGTTGAACTTAGGAATCTTTGTTGAACTTAGGAATCTTTGTTGAACTTTCGAACTGAATCCATTGTTTAATTCACGGGATTAGATTGTTCTCATTCTGTCAGCCATGGCCAGGTAGAATTCTAAAGTAATTTTTATTTTATTCTTAATAGTAAATAATGTTATTTTATTTTTAGTTGATATCGGCTCTAGTAAGGATTGAACCTTCAACCTCCAGAAGACTGTCACTTAGAACTGATTATTACTTTACAACTTTATCTGTTGTGCTATGTGTCCATGTGTACAGTTTGGGATTCAGTTGTAAATTCCATATACATTCCATAGTTCAACAAGACGCATCTGAAGAAGGTCTGAGGTTACATGGGCTGAAATGTTGGGAGAATAACATCCAGTAGTCCAAACAATCCAAGTTATCAATCCTCATCCAAAAAATTCCGAAACATAACATCTACTCGAGTCTTGTTTGCATTGGTAGTTACATGAATAACTCCTTTAAAACCATGGATTTTTAACTAGAAGTAAAGTGTAGCATCTGTTCTGATACTATATTTCATCTGTTCTATCCTCGGTCAGTGAAGGAGAAATCTTTCTAGACTGAAGCAATGTAAATTTTTGTCCCAATCTGGAATACCCCTTTTTGGGAAGCTGGATTTTCCCACATTAAAAACCGACATTGTGTCTAACTCAGCCCTCATGGGGAGGCAAGTAAATAGAGACTCATTCAAAATCTTACGCTTATTAATCTTTTCATTTAAAAGTTTTGGAGGCGATTTACTTTTCTTGTCAATAACATTCATTGTATAAACAGAACTAATTTGATTATTCTACTAAAATTGCAAGGATTATATCGAATGTATAATTTTCCTGTCAAGTTCAATTTCATTTTAATTCCAACCATACTCCTTAAATCAATTAAATTCTAACCATACTCCTTAAATCAATTACTATCTAGTCATACTCTTTAAATCAATTAAATTCTAGTCATACTCTTTAAATCAATTAAATTCTAGCCATACTCCTTGAATCAATTAAATTCTAGCCATATTCCTTAAATCAATTAAATTCTAGCCATACTCCTTAAATCAGTAAAATTCTAGTCATACTCTTTAAATCAGTAAAATTCTAGTCATACTCCTTAAATCAATTAAATTCTAGCCATACTCCTTAAATCAATTAAATTCTAGCCATACTCCTTAAATCAATTAAATTCTAGCCATACTCCTTGAATCAATTAAATTCTAGCTATACTCCTTAAATCAATTAAAATATAACCATACTCCTCTGATGAATTTTAATCAAAAGATTTTATTTGCAGATAATTTACTAAAATGAACCCCGGTTTTTATTAACTATTTAAAATTTTTCTTTTTACTAATCAACATTTATTTAATTTTTTACTGTCATCATT
Source organism: Sepiola atlantica (assembly GCA_963556195.1). NCBI lineage: Eukaryota > Metazoa > Mollusca > Cephalopoda > Sepiida > Sepiolidae > Sepiola > Sepiola atlantica. The sequence continues at coordinate 114,096,316 of OY744527.1, forward strand.
AGTGTTTTTTCTTTTTACTAATCAACATTTATTTAATTTTTTACTGTCATCATTAGTGTTTTTATACCAAATAATGCCGCAATACAAAGCACATTTTAAGAATTCAGTTTATTCACTTTATAAAAGTAAAACAAAATAAGAACATCAAAACAAGATTCACCCAGGGTTTTTTACCCCGCCTAATAAACCGGTATTGTCCGGGCCTTTGGATCTGGATTTACGCCGGTCTATTGGGGGTTGCCGGTCCTGTGCAGTTCTAGGAGGTGCACCCTCCCAGGCTTTGCCTCCCCTCTTTGGGGAGGAGTAAGTTTATTGCTTACTGTCTGAGGCGCCTCTACCGGGGAATGCCGACGGGGCTGCCCAGGCAATTTTTAAATGGCCAGAGTGCACACCTCTCGAGCGCTGGCTTATCTAATCCCACTTTCCCGACCTTGGGTCACATCTTACCTTGTGGGAGGTAGATAAATAAAAAAAGAACATCAAAACAATAGAAAAAACAATAATACAATAATAGAGAAGAACATGTAATGGGTTCAGTTTATTCACTTGCATTGACACTGTTATACATAAGGTTTGTATGAATACCATCATTTTTGTGACACAAAATCATGGGTGCCATAACCTGTGTGATATTTTACGAAACTGCTTTGGTGACTGTTTTGCTATAGTTGTTACATTTTGGTTCGGGTAACAAGACTTTTGGTCAACCCTGTAGTTCACAGGATGACCTAGATTGGGCTTACCCAATATATTTAATGACTTTTAGTTATCTCAAAATGTAAACAAAGCCAATGCCATGTATGCACGATAATTACAGACTGGGTATTAAAATCCAGCACCATATAAATAAACTTTTCAAGCTAGATGAAGATAGAGTATTTTTAACTAACACACTTTTAGAGAATATTCATTGTTTTATTTTTATTTTATTACTTTTCTATATTTATATTACCAGCAACATTTTTGAGTGCAAATGTTTATTTTTTATTTTTATACTAATGGGTCACCTGTTATCAAGGCCTGGTGGCCACTCGAGGATAAGGGTTAAAGAGATCGTCATTTAAACAATGCTCACCTCCAAGAGAGGACCGGAAACAATAGGTGGGATAGGCAGAAGACTACTTAAGAGGACGACTGTTTTTTTTTGTTTTTTTTAATCTCCCTCTCACAGTGGTAAGATGTGACACAAGGGCGGAAGTGGGATTGGAAAGCCAGCGCCCTAGAGGAAGAGTACTCTGGCTTACAAAAAAATGCCTGGGCAGCCCCGGTAGGGATTCCACAGGTGCTTAGCAATTAACTAACCCCTTCTAAAAGAGTGAGAAGGCAAAGCCTGGGAGGGTGCACCTTCTTGATCTGCACAGGACAATCCCTCAGACCCGCAGAATCAAGGCCCGAAGGCTAAGATAGTACCGGTCTAGGAGCTGTAGCATCCATCAGAACATATACTTCACTTTGATCTCAGCCAAAAGGCCGAGGGACGACGGTTCAACAAATATTTGTTCACATTAGACTTGAAGACGACCATGTTGTAGTCAGTTAGGAAGCAGACCTGCTGTATCTTGTTCCACATATGGAATTTTCGTTTGGCTTTTGGTAAAGAGAGAGAGAAAGGAAAGTTCCTTGATGTGGTTGTAGCTAGACGAGTTCTTGCTGTGAATATTTTGTAGCGAGGTACCAGGGATTGAAGCTCAGTTGAGCACCTACTATGAACATAAAGATAGAGTAGGAAGAGACTAGCATCATCTCTTTTGTTTGAAAGAGGCTTAGGGATAAGAAGAGATCATCTCACACTAAATTGCAAAGTCGATTTTGTAACTGTCAAGACAGGAAAGTTATAATAATAAATATTGTGGGGGGTCTGTGTTCATGCCGAACGTCCGATTCATGCAGTCGTAATAAAACTTTCCATGTATTTCTTTGTTTTCACAGGTGTCTTATGTCATTATGAAGATGTCAACTTATCTGACACTTATTTCCTTGACCCTCAGTGGCTGTGTGACCAGTTAGCAAAGGTGGTCACTATCAGAGAGGTCAATAAATTTGCTATCAATGGTAAGTAGTTCAATATTGACCTTCCAGCAGTTTGGTTTGTTTATTTTCAGTCATCATTTCACAAATTTTATGTCGCGATGTGATACTATATCTAGCAAGTCTTACTAGGATCTGTTGCATTTCAACCTTGTGTCATACATGCAGAAAACAAAATTGCCATTATTACAAAAACACATGAAAGTTCACGATTAGTATTCATACATTGTTAGCTGCTTGTTTTTGTAAGCACCCATGCGTGATCCTTCCAGACTAAGGGCATGCCACCTGAAATAAAAGCTCCTTATTTACACTTTCGAAAAGGACTAAGTCAACACAAGACAGATGGAAGATCGAAGAGGTTTATTCAATTTGATCTTCGTTTCAAATCATTGACCATTGATGGGGAGAATGAAGATAGATAGACAATTACTGTTTAATCCTATTTCGGTCAGCCCAGTTCAATTTTTATGTTCAAGCACTGCACGCTCTCAACAAACTGACGTCTTCTCTCTCCCACTCTATCTTTGAGCCATGTAATGTCATATCCGTTTCTATCTATTCACAGTCTAGTAATCCTCACCTTGGGTTCAGCAAGTTGACCCTGGCTAAACTTTCATTTTCTGTTATTCTTAACTAAGACTTTTTTTGGCTTTGAGGATAAGATTCGTAATGTAACTTCTAATGTAATTCTCTGCATAAGAATGTAAAGAAAAAGAGAAAAAAAACAGGTAAACTGTAGACAAAAAATGTTTTTTTTTTATGAATTCACTGTTGAGAGATACAGACGTGTTATGTAGTATGTATTATTTTGTTGCCGATGTAAGAAGTAAATATAGATTGTTTTTGATATTTTAATGGAAAAATGTAATTTGGAGACAAAATAAATTTTAAAATATGCGTTTGATTCACATGGAAAGACAGGATATTTGAGTGATGTCAGAAGCAATGTCCTGCTAAACTCATTCCTTTCGGCTTGTAGAATAATTGAGGTGTTGAATCTGAACTTTGTCTGTGTTTTCTAATGAAGATAAAAAAATAGACATGGATGGACTCTTATAATTCATATCCTTTTTATATTGATTTTCATGAACCTCCTCATCATCAATCATATTCGGTTTAACGTACGTTTTACATGCTGGCATGTGTTGGACGTCCTTTCAAAATTGACTTCCAAACTAACTTATCTCTGACCAGGTATTTATTTATTCCTCTTTCTCTCAAATTCGATCCTTATCACTTCCTCCCATGTTTTCCTAGGTTTTCCCCTGTTAACCTTCTACCTCAATTGTTTTTCATCTACTAACATAAGAACTTTTATCCATGCTTTCCATGTGGCCATGCCATCCAAGTCTCCCGTTCTGCACACATCTCTCTATACTGTTTAAATTTAATCTTCTTCTGAGGTTATCAGATCTAAGCCTGTTTTTAAGACTCAGATTACACATCCATCGTATCATTCTCATATCATTTCTCTGCATGGAACACATGTCTTCAACTCTCACTGGCCAGATTTCACATACATCATCACACTGTGTACACATGTCTGATAGACTCTTCCCTTGGTCGACAGTGGTAACACTCTGCTGGTTAGTAATGGCAAAAGATTCCTGAGCTTAATTATTTTGAAAAAAGGAAATGTTTTAATTGACATTAAAAAAGATTTTGTTGTATATTTGTAGGTGTAATGTTTATGAAAGATCTTGGGTTGCTGTACAAGAGTCTTTCCCGTAGCAACCATTCTGGATCACAAGGTTATATGTTGGATCTACTCAGCAAGTTTGAATTGGCTTTACAATTTGACAAGGATAAACTTTTGGTACCTTCGTTATTACCAGTTGAGCCTTGTGAAAAACAAGTTCGAGTAAGTATCATCTTTTTTATTTTTTCATCATTACCATCACATTTAGTTTAATGTCTATTTTACTTGCTGGCATGTGTTGGACGGCTTTTAGAAATTGACTTCCAAACTAACTTTTCTGGCCAGGTCTTTATTTATCCCTCTTTCTTTCAAGTCCATCCTTATCACTTCTTCCCATGTTTTCATTGGCCTTCCTCTGTTTATTGGCCCTGCTATCTCAATTGTTTTACATCTATTCACCCAAGAATTCTCATCTATTCTTTCAACATTGCCATATCATCAAAGTTTCCTGTTCTGAACACATCTCCCCATACTGTGTAGATTTTATCTTCCTCTGAGGTCATCAAATCTTCGCCTAACGCTCTGACAAGTCTTTCAATTTGTGATTTTCGTAAAGTAGACCTTAGAGCTAGATGAAAAACAAAGAAAAGTGTGAAAGAGACGCTTTTTCTTCAACATTGTGTTATTGTACATACAGGGTGTTGGAAAGTCTTGTTCACCTTACCAAAAAGTAATGACAATAGAGGAACTATCACCAAAACAGCTTTGTAATATATTATACAGGTCATGCACCACATCATTTTGTGTCATTCAAATCGTGTTCTTACGGACCTTCTTGATGTGTGACAATGTCAATTAACGTGAATAAACTGAATACATTACATGTTCTGTGATTTAATTGTATTACTTGTTCTTCTATTGTTCTCATTTTGTTTTACTGTCCTTAAAGTTAAAAAACGGAATTCATTACATGTGTTTTGTATTGCTGTATTACTTGTTCCTCTATTTTTTTTTACTGTTTGGTAGAGTAACAAGACTTTTGGACCAGCCTGAAGATCTAAAAGAATAGATCAATAGTGTTAGTAGGCTCTTCCAAATCTCAGGCACATGGTAACCAAATAAATTAATCTTTGACATTCTCAAAATCACTAACGTTGAATTGGATAGACGTATCCATTTTTCCTTTATATAAGTTGTAGGTCAAAGTTGGGAATCAAAAGTTGTAGGTTAAACAGGAGTTTTGTTTCATAATGTTTACAAAAAAATATATTTTTGTGTAATTCTTTTTCTTTTGGGTTAATTTTTAGTAATTTTATTCCAGGACAAGAAATACAATTTCAAACCAACAATAAATAAACAATCATGACTGCCATTGTGAAGACAAACCAAAACAAGTCCAATTATTTATAAAACAATAATGTGAGAGAAGGAGAAACAAAGAGGCAGATACAGACATAGGTAGATAGAGAGGGGGAGAGAAAGAAAGAGAGAATCAACAGATGACGATTAGAACGGAGTCTTTAGCCTTCCACTCTATGACACCCACAAGACAGGAAAAATTTCCATTACACTGACAAACATCGATCTTATATAGCTGTGGCTTTCAATATTCCTATGCAAATTAATGACTCAATTGTCATGAACAAATTGACAACAGTGCCACCTATGATGACGAACCATCTTTTCCAAACTATCAATAGTTGAAGAGGAGATAACCTCTGATCGACTGATTAACAATTGGTTAGCAGACAGTCCAATTTTTAAGACAGTTGATATCTCCCTGGTACATTCAGCTTGCAGTCTCTTTTCCATCGGTTCTATTTCTTACCGGCAGATTTGTTTATTTTAATATTTTTTTTATTAGATAAATTATTATCTTTCAAAATGTTTTTAGATGAGGATTGATAATTTGTATTATTTGGATTATACAAAATACTATTCTCATCTTGTTTATTATTTTCACAATGTTTCCCAGGTTATACAAAAATTTCCATGTTTGAAAAGATGCACCTGAAGAAAGTTGGAGTTACATCAGTGAAAATAACTTCAAGCTGAGAATAGTAGTCTGAATAATAATACTTTTTTTCATTGAAATTATTCTCTTTGCTTTATCAAAACCTTTAAAAATGTATTTATCTTGAATTTTGATTTTAATAATAACGGTTAAAGTTTATTTTTCAAAAACAAAGAGCTAAAAAATCGGTGCTCATACAGCTGAAAGCACATGAAAAACGCATTTCCAAATAAAAATTCGTGTATATACTTACATATCAGGCAAAATTAAGTATCCACACCAAAAATTAGGAAAAATTATTGAGTAGAATTTTAATTAAAAATAAAAATAAGTTTTATCCTATTTTGTCGATCCGCCATTCATTATTGCTTGTTTAAAGGACAGAGTGACTTATGTTCACCTGTTTTATGGGTAATTCCGCTCGTATCAATGGCGGATTGGCAAAATATAATAAAACTGATTTTTATTTTTAATTAAAATTCTAATCGATAATTTATTCTAATTTTTGGTGTAGATACCTATTTTTGCCTGATGCGTAAGTATATCAAACAGTTTTCCTGTTAATTTATTTGGAACTGCTTTCAGCTGTATAAGCACCCAAAAATATTCAAGTAAAGGGAAGTAATCACCAGGAGTTCTTTTTGGAAGAGTTGTCAGAAAATGATTTTCTCTTTGAATTTAGTTTACCTCGATATTTTTTTTAATGTTTTGCAGGTGAAGCTAAAGATAGAAGATGAGGACATTGATGATAGCGGATCCGGATCAAACGAGTTCGATGTAGACACTATGCACTACATTGGCAATTCGACTTTCTACTTGTTTACTGAAGAATCGAGTGACAAGAAAGAACGAGCTCGTTCCTTCACCGAAGGAGAGATGAAAAAACTATCTGCGGAGGCGGTTCCTGTAACCTGGGAGAGATGCCAATTCGAACCTATCCACTCTATGTGTCGACTCTATCAACTCATGTACTTTCCGAGTGGTTTCTGGCCACAGGTTATTACGAGACTTCTCGCAGACAAGCGTATCCACCCGATTGCAAAGAACTTGTTTGACATCGAAAACTGCTGTGCCAAATGTAAAGGACCGCTCCGCCGGGTCCTTGTGAACAAAATCAGGTGGCGATGCTGGCAAAAGCAGATTGAATTAGTCTATGGCAATCATGTGATTCTCAGCGTCAAGGAAGCCGGGCCCGACTCGCCCAGCGTGATGTGTGACTTCTCTCACTGTTCGGTACTGTGCCACATGGGCCAGCGGTGGGAGATGCTTGACCTGCGCCAGGCGTCTGTCCTCGAGCTCTGCTTCCCAACCAACCGCTATGTCCTCAACTACTATCACTTGCCGCAAAGTGTGATCAACGGTAGCCCTGTGGTCAAGGTGAAAAATCCTCACGCACATTCGACAACAAAGAAAAGTGCAAGTACACAAACGGACAGTACCGAAAGGAATTGGTAAGATTTCAATTACTAATCACCATTACTAATATTGTTACTAATTCTAGAAACATTTTTGTACCCTCCAGATGCAAATGGTTAATAAATCTTTTTTTTTATATATAAGTTTAATATAATTTTAAAAACAATTTTCTCAAATTTCTTTACATCAAACAAATAAATAAGTAAATCTGTATAAGTCTGGCATCCTTTGCAGTACAAAGAAGAGGAGATGAATAAGAAGGTGAAAAGAACAAAGAGTAAAACAGAATGAAGCAGAGAAGAGGGGAAGAAACACTGTAAACCGCAAGCTCAAATGTCAATCAACAATAAAAAATAAATTATGTCCTTCATTGAAATTGAAAAAATGAAATGACATCTCTACTTAAAGTTATGTATATTCTGGGGGTGGAGAGAGAATGAGAGAGAGAGAGTGAGAGAATGAGAGAGAGAGAGTGAGAGAATGAGAGTGAGAATGAGAGAGAGAATGTATTTTATTTAGAAAATGAATTAATATTTTATTTACTTTTTTACAGTTGGAAAAATGTTTGAATCCAGCTCCGAAATGGCTACAAAATATGTTCAAAGTTCGCTCATTGTAAACAATGCATTTTTAAAACGAAATCTGTTATCTTCATTAGAAATTTCGTTCATTTTAAGAAAATGTAAAAAATATTTACCTTCTTGGAAAAAGAATAAAACAACAATAACACCTTGCTTGCCTGACTGGCTTTTCGTTGAAGTAAAAAAAACAAAAAAACTTACTAATTTTTTTATTTATTCAATTAATTTAGTGATTTCTATTTTTTATTTAATTTGTCTTTTTCTTATCAGTTAGTTTCGTTTCAATGATTTCAAGTAGTGAAGAGAAATTAAATTGTGAAGAGTAAAGAACTCGCCTTTAGGCTAGGATCAAAGTAAAATACTTTTGCCTAATTTATAAAATTGTACTTGTTTCATTTTTGCAAATAAATAATTCAAGGTGTAGCATCTGTTCTATCCTCGGTCATAATAATATATTATTGCAAGTAAATGAGGAGAGGACTGAAAGGAAATGGTAAACTCGATTATTTATACCAAGATTTCAATTTCTAACAAAAGGTTAATAAACATAAGTATCTCACTTAAATTCTAATATTGAATTATGAATGACATCTAACTAAAATATTCCCGGCTCACCTGACCAGCAGCAAAGTACATATTATGTTCATAGGTGTTATAAATAGTAAACAATATTAACTAAACACTTTATTTTCTTAACTAAAAACCTTTGTTTATGTATGGGTTATATAGAGACACTTTTGATTGTTTTTCTAGCAAGGTCAAGCTTAGAGACATAGTAAGCTTTGCTATTTCAAAAACATAATGTTGTAAAGTGAAAGGTTAGCACTTGTCAGTGGCAAGAAAAGCCTCCTCCTCACTATTGTCGGGATTATAAATCCCTATGTAAGAAAAGATCCACTTCAAAGTCAATACCCTGAAAGGGGCCAAGGCAGCAGTTGGGGGTTGGTTGCAAAAGGAATTGCTCCCTGAGCGACCCAACCAATAGGTCCGGTAACAATATGTAATGGGGCAGAGAACGGATTTCTCTGCAGGAGTAACGATCCAGTGTCTGGTCTATAGTGAGTCGAATTCTGTACTAATTCTGGTCTCCTCCAAGCTCTGGAACACAATAACACTTCTAACAGTTCTCATCAACTGAACTGAACTGAGCACAATTTACACAACTGAGCACAACACTACTGAGAGGTAGAACCTCTATTTATAGGTTTCTAACAACCTGCCACCCCCATCTTAACACATATAAATATCAGGTCTTTATCTGTGCTCTTATTGGCTTTTCCCCACCCCACTTGAAGGTCGGCAACAGCCACGGTATGTAGCACTTTCTTTTTTTTTCTTACACTATGCTTAGAGAGAGAAGTATGTAGGCTCTTACTTTTATGCTAATTAGGTATACTGAATTGCTAGTATCACTGCATCTCCCTGAAAGGTAAAGGTTTTATGCCCCTAGTAGGCCTTGTACTTCTAGTGATTGTTTCATTTTTTGGATTACTTTTCTCTTCTCTCTCTCTCTTTCTCTCTCTCTCTCTCTCTCTCTCTCTCTCTCTCTTTCTTTCTTTCTCTGAGAGATCTAGATCTATCTTGTACTATGCTGTAACCAGGATCATCTTCTTGAATTATTAGTTCTTGCACTGGCAGCAAAACATTATAGCCAAGTATCGACAAAGCTGGAATCCTCAAGAGATAATTGAAATCCTATCAGCGAAGCCATTGTCGTGAAGTAAAAGGTTAGCACTCGTTCGTGGTTAGACAAGCTTCTGCTTCACTATGCTTAGAGAGAGAGAGTTTATGCTAATTAGGCATACTGAATTGCCGGAATCACTACACATATCTTGTATAATGAATGCATCCTTGTTTTTAAGATGAAAATTGTCTCCAAAAGTTGCTGATTACGTGAATATATACACTGGATGTTTTAATCCTTTTTATGTCAGTTATCTATATACGACTTTATTTTAATCGTTGAAAATAATTTTTGCTTCCTTTTTAAATTTTTTTTTCCAATCTTTTTTATTAAATTCTTTTTATTTTTCTCTCTTTAATAATAAAAAAAAAAATCTTCAAAAAACCCCAACAATTCTAATGGATCCTTTTTTCAATCTTTTTTATTAAATTCTTTTTATTTTTCTCTCTTTAATAATAATAAAAAAAAAATCTTCAAAAAACCCCAACAACTCTAATGGATCCTTTTTTCAATCTTTTTTTATTAAATTCTTTTTATTTTTCTCTCTTTAATAAAAAAAAAAAAATCTTCAAAAACCCACAACAACTCTAATGGATCCTTTTTTCAATCTTTTTTATTAAATTCTTTTTATTTTTCTCTCTTTAATAATAAAAAAAAAAAATCTTCAAAAAACCCCAACAACTCTAATGGATCCTTTTTTCAATCTTTTTTATTAAATTCTTTTTATTTTTCTCTCTTTAATAATAAAAAAAAAAAATCTTCAAAAAACCCCAACAACTCTAATGGATCCTTTTTTCAATCTTTTTTATTAAATTCTTTTTATTTTTCTCTCTTTAATAATAAAAAAAAAAATCTTCAAAAAACCCCAACAACTCTAATGGATCCTTTTTTCAATCTTTTTTATTAAATTCTTTTTATTTTTCTCTCTTTAATAATAAAAAAAAAAAATCTTCAAAAAACCCCAACAACTCTAATGGATCCTGCAGTGATTTTTGTGGCAACCAAACCCCTTCACAAGTGACAATTGTTCGGAGAGAGAAAGCTTCAAGTAAACTTCTTGCCCGTGTAATCGAACATGTTGACAATCTGCTGCAGGACTGGTATCCGGAACTTGGGGAACAGCGTTTCATCCAGAACATTCATGGCCAGTATCTGGTCAGCCGGCTTGTCCCCTGCCTTTGCTGCTTAACGGCCATTTATCACAACCAGCAGAAGAATTCCAAGACGGATAAAGAAAGTTGGATTTTGGTCAACAATTTAGTGTGTGAATCGGAACTTTCTCTCAGTATTGAGAACTCTGTGGAGGAAAAACCTAAAGATAGGTATGGACTTTTCACAAGTTTCTTATCACTCGTTGGGAGAGGGACACTAACATGACTTGATTAACTTACTAATTATAACATAAAGGTATCTACTTTCATCATGTCAGTCAATACAGTCATACAATGTATATACAAACATTGGACCATGTGGACTGGACTAATACAAACATACATATTACATTTTTGACATGCATGTTTTTCGGGTAGCTATGGTTGCTTTAATTTGCTGAGGCAGTCAAAATGGCAAGTGTTTTTTGTGCTCTCTGCTCTTGAAAGGGTGAAACACATTTTATCGTATAAGACCTACAAAGAACTTTAGTCTTTTTTAATATTAACTTTTCATGTGCTCACACAAGTACTGATGATTTTTTTTTATCAATTGAATGAAGAAATTTTTTTACTTGTGAAATACATTATAGCTATATTTGAATTATAAATTTTTTAATCATTTTTTATAAACTTTTGTATAATTTTTGGGGGCTGTTGCTGAGAATTTCACAAATTTTATTTGAAAGAATGTTATATATATATATATATATATAATTACACACGTACACATATTTGTGTGTGTGTATATAAAAGTAACTAAATTCACACATTAGGAAATTTTGAGATAATATTTCAGAAATATTTATTTATTCTGACTAATTAAAGCCATAGAAAATATAATTGTATAATACATAACTTCACCATTTTACAAAATCGTATCAAAACAAAGTTTCAAAATACATTACATATTCTGAGAGAAACACTAATTTTTGCATGTCACATGTGAATATTTTGTTTGTTTTACAACAGAGAATGAAGAAACTACTTATTTCACTATGATATCTTAATTATGTCCATTCCAAATTGTTGTATAGCTGTCAGCCCTTTTATAGGTATCGCCTTGGTATCAACCCTTTAAAAATAAAACATTGAGTTATTGAATATTATCCTACTTGTCAGTTTTTTAATATTTTTTTTATACTAGTGCCATTTTAGTCTTTTCCTCCCCTTATGCCAATCATCCCCTCTATAATAAATACCAATGTGTATCTATTTGTATATAAATACGTTCCATCACACAAAAGTTAGCAAGTAAAAAACAAGGCTTTTTCTAGCCTCCTGACAAAACAATTTCAAGTGGTGAGGAGAAATGAGAAAGCAACTCCAGCCATACTGAAATGGAAATAAATCCACCACTGTAAATAAAAAGTCAATGGTTGGTGTTTTTTATTCTTTAAGTCATCAGAAATGATAATAATAATTTATGTGAAAAATTAAATTGACAAAATTCTGATTTTATATGAATATTAGTGCAAACATTGGTGAAGTAAAATTTTTTTTAAATCTTTGAAGAAGGGTATACACTAGTTATTACATATTACTATATAATAATTGGAGAACTATTGTAAAATATTAAATGACCTTGTGTCAGACTAGGCTGGTTTGAATGTCTGGTATTCTTAACCTTTTCAAAGGAGCTGAACCGTTACGAATCCTACCGACCACTCGTCAAACTCCTCAAGTTTGATTTTTCTTATTAACTATGAAAGGAAATATAACATTGCATGATGAGTGACTCACAAACCTGGTCTTCGAGCTAGGATTAAACTGTAGTATCTGTTCTCGGTCATGAGGAGGATCAGAAATCCTTTTTGACATAAGCAATTTTTTTTTTATCCAAAGTGTCTTTTTTTTAATAGCTGAATAACCCCCACATAATAAAAAAAACAACTCTGTATCTACTTTTTCCCTCATGAGAAGGCAAGTGAATATGGACTCACTAACTGTATGAGGTTTTCCCAGCTTTGCAAGGAAGTATGCAACTTCATATGATGCAGTAAGGATCGATTTGTTAATTGGAACGAAGCGAAGAGCAGGCAATGTAGCACATGCATCAAATCGGCTCTCTTCAATTTAAATTTTTAGTGTTTCATTGTCGTATCATTTACTCTACAGATCTATGAAGTGTTTACATAGCTTTGCTGGTTCTGGTGTGAGGCTCGAACTGTTCAACTTGTCAACACAAAGCATGCATTGAGGACACTGACTTTCATCATGTGAACCCAAAATGCCAATTGGGTGGGTTGAACCGGCTTCCTCCAAAGGAGGAAGTTTCATGGGAATATCAAATTCACAAACAGTCCCTAGTCGCATGTATATCCTGGTTAAGGGAGATAATGATATTAAGTTTTTGCAGTTCTTGCAGAGAGGTGTCAACGTCCTCCTACATAGAACACCTGGTATTCCCAAATGGTCACCCATCTGCTACTGACCAGGCTCAACGTTGCTTAACTTCGGTGATCCCGCGTATGGGTCTCCATGGCTCAGAATGCTGTGCAGGCCAAAGAAAGAAACCGGCTCAACCCAACCAGGGTGAGCACTGTTAGAACAACACCAACACCAACAACAACATAATTTATTTTGTTTGAGTGTGAATAAAGAAATAGATTTATTTTATAAAATTGTGTTGACAATCTATTTACATGTTTAAAATATTTTAGCAAAACAAAAAAAAAACTCTAGCACCGCCATTTTCTTATATATATATAACTAGTAGGGCTACTCGGTGTTGCCCGGGGCCGTAAAAACAAAGTAGAAAAGGTTAAAAAGTGTGTGTAACATCTTTATATTAAAACTTTTATCTCTCTACCTTTCTCAATTTGTATCTCTATCTTTCTCTCTTTCCCCCTTCCCCATTTTCCACATCCCTCTTCCTCACCCCCTCTCTCATCTCTGCCCAGCCCATTCATCTCTATTGATTAATGTAAGTCAATCACCTCTCCTTTATATAATAGATAACATTGGAAATGTTTGGAAAAAAAAAATGAAACCTGGTCCAGTTGACTCCTCAAAGAATGAATAATTGAAAAAATTTTTTTTAGACATTATTCACCCAGGGCAACACAGAGCAAGAATATACCAACTTTGTGCGTGTTTGTTTTGTAGTTTTTTAAACTTTTAGCTAGACATACACACAGTCAACTGCCCTTTATATAATAGACTAGCAGGGTTACCCAACGATGCCTGGTTGAAACACTATAGTAAGACCCAAGACATATCTTTTATGGGTATATTTATTTTCAAAGGAGAAGGTCCTTTTGGCGAAGATCAAAGTATAGTATCTGTTCCGATGGATACTGCACCCCATAGACTGGTATTGTCTTGGCCTTCGGGGCTTGATTTACGCCGGTCTATGGGGCTGTCCTGTGCAGTTCTAGGAGGTGCACCCTCCCAGGCTTTGCCTTCTCACCCTTTGAGAAGGGGTTAGTTTATTGCTAATCGCCTGAGGCGCCCGTACCGGGGAATGCCGACGGGGCTGCCCAGGCAATTTTTAATGACCAGAGTGCTCAAATTCTCGAGTGCTGGTTTTTCAAATCCCACTTTCCCGACCTTGTGTCACATTTTACCTTGTGGGAGGAAGACAAATAACTAGGAGGTTCTGTCTCCTTTACTCGACAAAAATAAATCAAACTCAACTCGTTACACTTCCTATAACGTCTATTCTCTATGAACGTTTATTTTCAAGGTGATTCTGTCCCCTTCTGCCCCTTTTTCACAAAATAAAATTAAACTAAATATAGCCCACATTACTCACCGTTACTCCTAGAATCTATGTTCAAATTTTGATGATGATCAGTTAATTAGTTTGGTAGTTTACTCCAAACAAACAAACACACACGCACACATTTAATGCTTATATTTTTCTCTTTTTTTGTTCAGTTTGCAACCAACACTTGTAAATTCCACGTTGCATTGTTTTTTGGTGGAGGAATGTATGCTGAATGTTTTGGACCAGAAACCAGAAATGTGTCCTGTCCATGGGAATCTGTCACAATATTGGGTCGCCTCGCAACATGAACTTCATAAACTTTATTTGGCACCAGACATTGTAAGTAGTACCAGAGACTTTCCTAAAACGATATTTTCACTGTAAAAGAACATGCTTAGATATTTAACTATCAGGGCTACCTGGCGTTGCCCGTTTATTATGTGAAACGATGATACGAGTGATGAATAAAGCATGCCTAGTTGTTGTAGCGTAGCATGTTGCGCATATTATACGGAGGGACGTCTTTTAACCCAGAGTCTGTAAGCCCCAAACAATATTAGATTAACCTGTTAATGCGTTGCTTTACATAAATAAGGTCGATATAAACGAGTCACTGTAAAACAGTATTAATTCACCATCCGAGATCGGAACACTTTACAGCGGAAAAAACATAAACCGTTATTTTTTGCTTATAACAAAAAATTAATTTGAGCTGATAAGAGTGCAAAAGGGAGAACAGGGGAGATAAGGCAGTAACATGCGCTTGTGCCAATGGAGAATCAATGGAGAATCGAAAATATATGATAAAACTGATTTATATTTTTAATTAAAATTCTACTCGATAATTTTCCTTAATTTTTGCTGTAGATACCTACTTTTGCCTGATACGTAAGTATATCAAAGAGTTTTCCTGTTAATTTATTTTTAACTGGCGTATTTTACCTGTGTATTTCTATCTACAAGCACCGGCTGGAATGTACAATGCTGAAACATTGTGAAAATACCAACAACCATTATTAGGAAAAGTTTGAAAAATGTAGAGAATGTAAATAACGATACATCATTATAAATGAGTCTTATTTAAATTATTCGGACAATTATTCTCATTTTGGTTTTATATTTCACAACGTTTCGGTCGATGTAACCTCCAATCTTCTACAGAAGAGAAGAGTTCAGTTTGAGATTCCATATAGGTTCACGAGTTCAACATAAAGATTCACAATTTTAGAAAGATGCACTTGAAGACGGTCTGAGGTTACATCGAACGAAACGTTGTGAAAATAATAACGACGATGAGAATAGTAATCTGAATAATCTAAAATAATACAAATTATTAATCCTTATCTCAAAAATTCCGAAACTCATCAGGAATATCGGCTCGCTTTAACTTGACTATTTCGGAATGATGTGATCAGCTTAATCAATGATGATTTGGTATGTCTCAGCTTTTCATCTTGACTCTCTAACGATTGTTGCTTGTCATATTTTGCTGATAAATCCTTTGCAGAAAACATTTTGCTGATAAATCTTTTGCTGATAAACACCCACAAAGATAAGTATAGATGTCATCACGATGATGATGGATGCATCATTGAACTTTTTTTTTTCTTCTTCCTTTTTAAAATCAGGTATTTCGGGACATTGACGAGTCTCTACTCTTGGATGCTGACCAAATCACTCAGGTCGAAAACCTGGGAAAAGGTGCCTTTGGTGTCGTCTGTCGAGGATCTTTGCATCGAGAAGTGAGTAAATCTTATGCACTTTGTTCTATGTGTCTTACAGAAAAAATAAAAAAGACAGCTGGTTGCATTTATGTGTATCTAATTGTTTCTGTTTTTAATTTCTCATGCCTGCCTGCCTGTCTCTATCTCTCCCTCTCTCTCTAATACATACATACATACATACATATATATAGTCTAAAGAAGCTTTGAGTTATTTTAAACAAAAAGACAAAAAAAAAAGGAAAATGCAGTTTAAATTCCCAGAGAAACTAACTAAATCCAAAATAACATTTGTTGGAAAATTCATAAATAAATAATATATAATAGTAAGTAAATAAAATAAAAAGGGGGATTAAGTATCTAACAGTGAAACAAAAGCAGGAGACCTTAACGTAAGCATCTAATATTAACACGGGGATCTTCAGCTGTTTACCATGTAACTGTTTCGGAGATTTAAAAACAGGACAGTTATATGCATGGCTCTCCAATGGTACAGATAAAACTACCATTTCCCCAATAATCAAGTGTCGAAATAATTCAGCTTAAAATGTTACTTATATATACATAAATAAATAATAATAAAATAATAATAATAATAATATACTACCCTTAAGACTACCGTGTGATATGGTAATTTGCATATCAAATAAAATCATTTATAACAATAGTAATACTAGTAATAATAATAATAATAATAATAATAATAAAATACTATCTAAACACTTCACCTACGAACCATTCTACGATATGGTAGCTAGAAATAAAATTATATAGGAATTAAGGTTGCATTAAGAAAAAAAAAAAAAAAAAAAAAAAAAGCTTTAGTACCTTATGGTACCAGAAAGGCAAATAGATAAGATATATATATATATATATATATATATATATATATAATGGTCATTGAATTCCGAATGAATTATATATTTCTCATTTTCACTCAGTCCCTCAATTAAAAAAATGTATATTTAGGAAATTACTAAGTGACAAAATTACGAAGTATGAAAAAATCAAAAATAATTTATTTGATAATAAATGAAAATATTTACTGATTAGATAAAATTACATTATCATATCTTTTATAATAAATTATTTTAAACTCTCTTTGTATAGATAATCAATTTTTAATTTTAAGTTAATTCCAAAATTAAATATTTTCTATCGGTAAAACACGAAAGATGTAAGGGAAGTAACTAGAACCTGCTAAATATAGAGTTATCTAACTTAGTTTTCTTGATTCATTTTGAAGAGGGGGAATCGCTAAGAGTGATTTCAGTAGTGCTCTGGATGCCTGCTTGATTTTCTAAATACTCGGCATTGTCCGGGAGAAAAGTGCTCAATGTCCTGGATAGAGCTACTGTAGTGATAGGTTTGTATAATATTTTAACAGCATCTATGCTTCTTTTCGGACTATTGTGCAGATTAAAAGGAGGGGGGATCGGTAAGAGTGATTTGAGTAGTGCTCTGGAAGCCTCATTGATTTTCTAAATACTCGGCGTTGTCCGGGAGAAAAGTGCTCAATGTCCTAGAAAGAGCAACTGTAGTGATAAGTTTGTATAATATTTTAGCGCCATCTACGTTTCTCTTCGGACTATTGTGCAGCTGGAGGCCTTCTTGATTTTCTAAATACTCGGCGTTGTCCGAGAAAAAAGTGCTCAATATCCTAGATAGAGCTACTGTAGTTATAGGTTTGTATAGTATTTTAACGCCATGTAGGATTCTCTGACGTTATAGTAATAGGTACATGACGTCATCGTTATAGGTTTGGAATTTTTTTTTCAGCCTACTCATTATTGTGCACATGACGTAATAGTAATAGGTATATGACGTCATCGTTATAATTTTTTAATTTTAAAACAATATTTTAACGCCATCTAGGAATGAAATAATGTTTTTTTTGGCCGGGGGGGAATTTTTTTTTTTCTTCTTTTTTAAACTAAATATATTTCTATGTATGGGGGAGGGTAAACATTTTTTTATTTGGGGGGGAGGGTTAAAAAAATTTAAAATATTTATATGTATGGGGGATGATGAAAAAAAAATTTGGAGAGGAGGATAAAATTTTTATTATTTTTTTTGTTTCATTTTAAAACTAGGAATATTTCTATGTATGGGGGGAGGGTAAAAAAAAATTTGGGGGGTTTGGATGTCAAAATTTTTTTTTTTCTTTTTAATTCAAAATATTTCTATGTATAGGGAAGGATGAAAAAAATTTTTTTAGGGGGTGGGTTAAAAAAATTTTTTTTTTTCTTTTTAATTAAAAATATTTCTATATATGTGGACGGTAAAAAAAAAATTGATGGGGTGTCAAACAAATTTTTTAATTAAAAAATTTTTTTTTTTTTTTTAAATATTACTATGATTTGAGGACGATACAAAAAAAAATTTGGGAGGGGCAAAAAAAATTTTTTTTTTTCCTTTGTTTTACTATAAATATTTCCATTTATGATAGTGACACTACATGAATGAACACTATTTTATTTTTCTGACACGACAGGGGCACATTAGTATGAGTTCTTAGGTATGCGAACTAGGCTGGAGATAGGTACATATATAGTATGTGCACCCTTGCAGAGATAGGTAAATATATAGTATGCGCACCGGGGCGGCTATAGGTATATATATAGTATGTGCACCGGGGTTGCAATAGGTACGTATATAGTAGTGCATAGGGGGTGGCGATAGGTACATATATAGCATGCACACCGGTGCAGCCATCCGTACCTATATAGTCCGCGTTCCGGGGCGGTGCTCAGTACGTATAAAGCACGCGCACTGTGGCGGCGATAGGTACGTATAAAGCACGCGCACTGGGGCGGAAATAGGTACGTATTTAGAATTCGCATCGGTGCGGCGATAAGTACGTACTTAGCATTCGCATCGGTGCAGCGATAGGTACGTATTTAGCATTCGCATCGGTGCAGCTATAGGTACATATTTAGCATTCGCATCGGTGCGGCGATAGGTACGTATTTAGCACGCACACTGGGGCGGAAATAGGTACGTATTTAGCATTCGCATCGGTGCAGCGATAGGTATGTATTTAGCATTCACATCGGTGCGGCGATAGGTACGTATTTAGCATTCGCATTGGTGCGGCGATAGGTATGTATTTAGCATTCGCGGCGATAGGTACGTATTTAGCATTCGCATCGGTGCGGCGATAGGTACGTATTTAGCATTCGCATCGGTGCGACGATAGGTACATATTTAGCACGCACTCCGGGGCGGCGCTCGGTACGTATAAAGCACGCGCACTGGGGCGGAAATAGGTACGTATTTAGAATTCGCATCGGTGCGGCGATAAGTACGTACTTAGCATTCGCATCGGTGCAGCGATAGGTACGTATTTAGCATTCGCATCGGTGCAGCTATAGGTACATATTTAGCATTCGCATCGGTGCGGCGATAGGTACGTATTTAGCACGCACACT
This sequence comes from Sepiola atlantica, assembly GCA_963556195.1. Classification (NCBI taxonomy): domain Eukaryota; kingdom Metazoa; phylum Mollusca; class Cephalopoda; order Sepiida; family Sepiolidae; genus Sepiola; species Sepiola atlantica. The sequence continues at coordinate 114,115,693 of OY744527.1, forward strand.
GGGGCGGAAATAGGTACGTATTTAGCATTCGCATCGGTGCAGCGATAGGTATGTATTTAGCATTCACATCGGTGCGGCGATAGGTACGTATTTAGCATTCGCATTGGTGCGGCGATAGGTATGTATTTAGCATTCGCGGCGATAGGTATGTATTTAGCATTCGCGGCGATAGGTACGTATTTAGCATTCGCATCGGTGCGGCGATAGGTACGTATTTAGCATTCGCATCGGTGCGACGATAGGTACGTATTTAGCACGCACACTGGGGCGGTGATAGGTACGTATTTAGCATTTGCACCGGGGCGGCGATAGGTACATATTTAGTATTCGCACTAGGGCGGCAATAGGTACGTAATTAGCATTCGCACCAAGGCGGCGCTATGTACGTATTTAGCATTCAGGGGTGGCGATAAGTATGTCTCTAGCATGTGCACGTGCGCAGCAATAAGTACATATATAGCATGCGCCCCAGGGCGGTGATAGGTATGTATTTAGCATGCGCTCAGGGGCGGCGATCAGTATGTATACAGCATGCACACAGGGGCGACGATAGGTACGTATATAGCACGCGCATTGGTGCGGCGATAGGTACGTACTTAGCATTCGCACCTGGGTGGCATTAGGTACTTATATAGTATCTGCACTGGGGCGGTAATAGGTATCTATATTATGCACACCGGTGCGGCAATACATACGTATTTAGCATTTGCACCGTGGCAGCAATATCTACATATTTATTATTCGCACTGGGGAAGCGATAAGTACGTATTTAGCATTCGCACCAGGGCAGCGATAGGTACATATATAGTATCTGCACCGGGGCGGCGATACATACGTATATAGTATGTGCACTGCGGCGGCGATAGGTACGGATATAGTATGCGCACCAGGGCGGCGATAGGGACGTATATAGTATGAAAACCGGGGCGGAGATAAGTACCTATATAGTATGTACACCGAGGTCGAGATATGTACCTATATAGAAGGCGCAGACAGAGGTGGTACTTTAAAAAAGAATTTGACATACTTTTGCCTTGGGCAACGTAAGAGGAATGGTGGGGAAGAAACAGCTTTCGCAAAAGACAAAATGAGAAAGTACCGGTGAAATGGGGCGACCAGGGAAAAGAAAAGTAGAAAGATAAAGAGACGGCTATAGAGAGAGGGGGAGAAATAGAAGTTTGAATATAAAGATGTTACAAACGCGATTTTTCTTCAATTATATGTTTTTATGACCCTGAGCAACGCCGGGTAGCCCCGCTAGTCATTATATGAAAGTTATATGAACAACTCTGGAAATATGAAACTTAATGTATCCAAACATTTTTGAATGAACATTCACACACACACATTTATAACTAAGCAAAGACCGGGTTTTTTTCTATCTCTTTGGTTTTGTTTGAATAAATTTTATATAATTAAATTCTATTTAAAAATGAGTTTTTTTCTTTTTGTTTTTGAAACAGTCATCGACACATGAGGGATTATAAAGTTTGTAAAAAAATAAATGGTCCGTAGAATTGAGAAAATAAAAGCGAGGAAACACAAGGCTTTTGCTTTGTAAAAGTTAACAAAAACATAAGTTATGTGACTGCATACCTCTGCCTGACCCTGTAAGCATGATCCAAAGTCTTATCTGGACCGTACTTCTCCATATTGTATGAAGTATTCTTGAAATTATGCCATGGAAACGTTTCTAACTGTAAAAATATTTCTCTGGAAAGGTTAAAATTTTTCATCAGATCCATACATAAAATTTAAAAAAATCAGAAGCTGAAATTCCATCAAAGATTCGACCATGACCAAACTTTTCAATGTCAAAGGTAAAGGCCAGGTTCATCTACGATGTGGAACTTGGTTGGCTACAATATGGGTCGAGTAGCGAGTTTCTATGATAAACAGAGCCAAAAGTGTGACGTTCATCTTTTCAGTAACATTGATCTTTGACCGAAATATACCAAAATTAAAGCAGTTCTAAGTTAGACCATGGCCGATATTTTGACAAAGTTTGGTGACGATTGGTCAAGTGATATTGATGTTAGACTGTACATAAACAATCTGAAAGCCTAATCTCTGCCTTGGCGAAGTTAATAATAAAAATTTAACAGTTTTATTTTACTCAGTTGAATAATTAATAATGGTGCTGACCGGGGGCGGGGGAGATATATTTCGGTTCATTTTTACTTAAGGGTGGCAAAGCTGCATACCAAGGGAGATGAGTTATTTCAGCTTATTTTTAAAACATCTTTTATTGACTAAGCAATACAAGGATTAATTATATGTACTTGAGGTCCCTCAGAAGCAGAAACGACTAAAAGGACACATTTGGCGTGACACCGTTTAAAAATTTTTTTAATTTTTATTTTTTTATTTCCGGTTGAATTATAAATAAAACACTTACTTTTGCAGATTTCTTTTCTAAAACATTTTGGTTTATAAACTTCTTTAGTGATTTATAACAAAAATGAATTTTTAATTAAAAAAAAAGTTGCAAACTTTTTTTTTTGACAATATGTCTAAAGAAACAAAATAAATTTAAGTAAAACACATTGAAATAAGTAGATGTTGTGCAAGCATACTTGATCCATGAAGTACTAAGTTAAATTTAGTTCTAGGTGCAGTCTTCTGAAGGTTGAAGGTTCAATCCTCAGTGCGGGCAATACTAGGAATTGTGAATTACTGAAGACTTCTACCCGGTCATGGTTGACGGAATGAGAGCATGCTATCCCCGTGGATTAAATAAAGGGTTCCATTCGAAATTCCGTGCAGATTCCCGAGTTCGACAAGATATATCTGAAGAAGGGCGGATGTTATATCAGTCGAAACGTTGAGAGAATAACACTCAAGATGAGAACAGTAGTCCAAATAATCAAAATTATACATACAAAAAATGTGTCAAAAAAAAATGTCCAAACAGTGACTGTAGTTTTGTACGGCTCTAGATACATAATTGACAGCCGTAATATTATTATGTAGTAAGTTAAGTGAAATAAAAAAAAAACTACGTTTTTGCTATCGAAATGGACCAAGATTCTAAGAGTTTATGATTATTGGATTACTGAAAGCGAAAATTAGACAATTTTTTATTTTTGAACTTTGAATTTTTTTTGGTGTGATTATTGTAAGGAAGCAACAAATTAAGCTTATTTTTCATTTCATCATTTTTAAAATTTGAAATAAAAATAAAGGGAACTAACTCTGTAGTCGCACCATTTCTTATTTTCTTATTTTATTTCTGTTGCTTTTTCTCACAAGTTCTTCATTCTAATGTCGTAAAGTTTGGCAACTTTTTATCTCAAAGTAATCTCGTTGTAAAAATGTTATTTTCTTTTTTCTAAATTTAAAAAACAATTTTCATTTCAGAATATGCCAGTTGTGCCGTGTGCAATTAAAAACCTCTCTGATAACAGCCAGCAGACAGCGGTAAATTATTAAAAATTCTTTTCTTAATGTTATATGTTAAGTTTCGTATGGCTGTGACGTCACGGGCGAGCAGTGGGAGACTCTAACGGCCTCTTTCCCCAAGTTGACTTGAGACAGCGGCTTGACTGAAAAGGAGTGTATGGGTACATCTTAATGGCGATTAGTGCCATAGTTCAGGAAATGTTTTTTCTGGACAGAAATAAATGAAAGAATTGTACTGTAACCTCTTGTTGTGTAGTATTTACAACGACACTGGTGACTACATGGTAAGACATTTTAAGATGTCTGGAGCACACGTATGATGCAGTTACAAATAGTAACAATTAAAAACTCCAGTGTCTCTTTTACTAATATCAAGAAGTCTTCTTGTGAACATCATCTGGGCATTATTGTTAGCAGTGATGAATAAAGCACATTTCTAAAATTGTCTAAAAAGGCTGAGAATGTCTTGGCATCACTTAGAAAGACCTTTGTTAGCTGCTCTCCAGTCATCTATTTAAAACCGTATATAGTTATGGTGTGACCATACTTAGAAATCGCATCATTAGTCTAGAACCCCGATCTTGCTCAGAACATTGACTTTATAGTCAATAATAGTTTCGTATTTATAATATATATATAGGGATTATAACTTTATCAAAATGTAAAAATATTTTGAAAATATTCTATTTTTGACAATTTACATAAGTTCTGTAGTTGCTCTTTTTCTGCTAATCTTTGTAATAACACTAAGCTACATCCAACCAATTTGGTCAAAATCACTATCATTATGTATTCCACTTTGATTTCATTCTAATTCATAAACCGTGGCATATCTTATTGAGTGTGTTATGTTATGTTGTTGTAAGTTAATTACAAGGAAGTTATTATATTAATAGGCTCTTATTGAACAGTAATGTACAGTAACAGTCGATGGGCCTTCACTAGAGTTCTCCACAGTATTTCTATGCTACAGGTTACATTGGATTCGTGCCGAGAAATAGTTTATATGATATTGTTACATCCCCCTCACCAAATGAGAAAAGTAATTGTTCTGGTGCTTGCTAATTTGTTTTATATCTTGTTGGCTTGTGTATTTCACAACCACTTCTGATTATGTTGAGTGTTGATTGTTCTGGGTTTTCTGGTCTGGCATATGTCCTTCCTGTACTACCATATGCAGTTGAACTTATCAACTGGACCGTAAAATTATGTCAAAAAGTACAAACCTTCCAAAATCACATCATGCACTTCATTACTAATCATAAACTCTTTGATCACATCAATATTGCAGAGTTGCGAAAACTCACTGGCATCCTATAGAAAAAAAAATAACGAAATAATCTTTTAACAGAGATGTCGCCAAGATCAAGTCCAAATGGAAGAAAAAAAAAACCGTCTCTCTCAACTGTATAAAAACAAATGTCGTTCAGTTCAACATAAAAAAAAATCCAGCACTCTTCTTTTCTTTCGTTGACTTTCCAATCCCACATTCAGAACGATCTCCACCAAACTTACTGAATCTTCACTTTCGCTCTCTTATTGAAAAAAAATGTGATGCATGCAAATCAACTTAATTTGAATGAATCTCTCACTCGACACAGCTGCCCGGATTTTCAAATAAAAACCTTATTTGACTTTCTGACACCTTTCTCCTCCCACTCCTCTTTCTTTTTTGTCGTCAGCGAGCGTTTTCGGGTTCGCCCCACACACACAGCATACCAGACGCTGCCTCTTTGAACGGCGCCGACAAGTGTCTTCATCTACGTCAATTGGCCGCTCTCCATTACACATCCAATGTTCTCTGTCATCAGATGTAAAGTGTTGAGATTATTTGGCCACATTAAGCGTGTCAATTTGGGGATAAGGCATAATGCAAGAAAGCCGGTCGAAAGGTAGACAAAAGAAAAGATGGATAGACAATGTCTATGAATGGACGAACGTGAACATGAAACAAGCGAACACTTTGGTCCAAGATCGTAAACTAAGCCAAGTTAATGCATATTTTGCAGCTATCAGAGAAAGCGTTTTAATAAATGTTGCTTGTGTTGGAGTGTGTGTTATTATTTAGTGAGATGATGTGATCATTAAAACACACCTGTTTATGAGTGGATGTTTTTGCCTCTCTTATTTGAACTCTGTTTCATTTCTTTGAAGATCCATCTGGGAATTTATCATTATGTATTCCACTTTGATTTCATTTAAAATTCATAAACCGTGGCATATCTGTTAAGACATTCTTCTAAAAATTATAAGTATCTTTACTTCTATATTATCCTTATTGATAATATAGAAATAAAGAGACTTATTATTGTGCTATCTAATTTACATACGTGTTTAAGGTGTGTACGGACTATGTAAATCAGATGACAAACTAAAGCAATTAATAAGTAATGCTGAAAAAGCGAATCACCTTTTCTTTATATGCTCACAGAGACATTAACAAATGTTAGAGAGTGGTTGAATTAACATAGAGTGAGAGGGGTCGAGAGAAATACATGGGTGGCAAAGATGGGTGATTTGTTCAGTTAATTAAATATTATGACTAATTAGAAGAATTAAAATGGAATTTTTCAAACATAACTCAATCCTAGAACTAAAGAATATTTTATCATGTATTTTGTTTCATTAAAGAATATAGGAGGAAAAAAGCCTGTTGGAAACAAATGTTCATTCATTCAATAATCGATAATTCATTCATTATGTTGCACAGACATTAATGGATGTGCTGTACATTAAGAACATAAAATGTTGGTTTTGTTTTTATTCAAGATTGATAATGGCCATGACAGTGAACATACCTATCAGTTTTTGTGTATGGGATCCAACACCCAAATTAATCAAAGTTGCTTTCATACTCCCCAACAAGAAGGGCCCCATGGGACTGAATCTGTTTTTAGAAATACATATTAACATTAAAAGGCATTAATACAAATTGTTATTTAGCTTCTTACCCATGAAATAAATCTGTAACACAAGGTAATTTTTTGAATGGTGTGATGGGTGTGAGTCAGCACCTTGTGACAATTGGGGCCAGTTTTGTTTAATTTTTAGAAAGGCGTCTCTGAAGTGATGTTCTATTGCTTCCCCATAACGCTAAGATATGACACAAAATTGTTTTTGGTGTGTGGCCTCACTGCTGTGACAGTAATCAGGACAAGTTTTAAAAAATTACACTTTTCAGTGTCTTCTGTATTCCTCTCAAAGTGATGATTCTTCAAATGAGGCAATGAACTCAAATGGCGCATATTCCCCTTGGATTTGATTTTATTGTCTCAAGAATGTTTAAGCAGTGTTTATTTACCTCTTCTCCAGGAGGTTAGACACAAGGTCAGGTGTGGGTTTGAAAAGCCAGTGCACTAGGAAGAGCGCACTCTGGCCTACAAAATTAACCCTTTGTGATACGGGAGGTGATACTGCATGGGAGGAACGCCTCTTTGAACTCTGTCTGATTTAAAAAAAAAAAAAAGAAGAAATTAATTGCAATGCTTATTATGCACAAAGCACGCAATGTTACTTATTCGAATAATAGACTCTTTTTATCAGTCAGCCTTGTAACTCCTTCCTTCCCTATTGGGCTCTTGAAGGGCTTACTTTTTATCTAGCTTGTTTGGAGTCCAGGGGATTGAACGTTGGTGGTGGGGTTTCTTTCAGGCTTTGTTTGTCTTGAAGTGATTGTACCTTCTCTCCTTTTTTATTATAAAAATTAGCTCCGTTCATTAAGTGGCTTCATGCCTTGTCTGAAGCGAATTCCATAAAAAAAAATCTGTTTAATCCACATGATTTAAAAAAGTAGATTTTAATGAATGGTATTTCCGATTTTATTGTTTTAGAAATTGTACCTACACAGCGTTGCGCGAGAGTATTTTACTTTAATTTTTATCCCACATTCTTCTCGTTTTAAATCGTATACATTCAAGTTTTTTTTACTTCTAAATTTATAAATAATGATATTATTATTTTAAATAGGATAAAAAAATCGGGTACTGATGCAGCTTTTGAACAAGACAAAACCGACTTGTTGTTCGGCATCTTCCGGCTGTTTACTTAAATAGCCGGAAGATGCAGAAATGCTTAGCCAATCAGAAGGCTCGAGAAACAGGCGACAACTTTACCTGTAAATTGATTAAATTCCTGTCAGCAGACGATAATTGAAGAAAAGTGATTAAGCCGAAAATGAATTTCATAGCTGTAGAACAGGCGATTCAGCTTCCCAGAACATTGATCGAATTTTGCAAGGAAAAAAAAAAACTCCCCAAAAGCTTGCACAAAATGCAGACATATCTGCAATCTCTCCAAATGAAATAAAATAACTGACCAATATTCTTGGCGATGCACAAATACAAAATGCAGAGTGTGGACAAAACTTAACTAAGCCTAACCTAACATTAATCTAACCCTAACCTAGTCGGTTTTTGTCCTGTTCAAATCTGTACCAGTACAAAAAAAAAAATCTATGAACTCATTGTTTCATCTCATCGATTATGTTCTTTAAAATCTTTAGTTTATTTATAAAAACGCAATTTATCGAAAAAAATTTTTTAACTTTCCCCATGAAATTTTTTTTTTATTTCATTGATTTTCTCTGTCAAAAAAGAGATAATTTTTCATAAAAATAAACATAAGTGTTTTTCTTGCTTTTTCTTTCTGTTGGAACAGCGCATCATTTTGATTTTGATGCTGGTTTGTTTTAATTTGTTATTTTCCGGCTGTTTACGTATTTTTGCATCGGCAAAAATTGGTTTTGTCTGGTTCAAACGCTGGATAGTTTTATTTTATGCTTATTGCATTTTTAATTTCAATAAATATCGATTAATAGTAAATATTAAACAAAGTCAATATGTAATAATCAAGCTACGTATCATCGAATAATAATACACATGTGAAATTGTCTGGTAATTTTATTAATAGATTTTCATACATATAATCAACGGCTTTTCTTTTTATTTAAAGCTTATGAGAAAGTCATTAAAAAATCCAAAGAAATAGCTAATCTTTTTTTATGCATTAGGGACCTCCAAAACGCACCATAGAATTTACCCCCCTCATATATGTAACACGATGTAAATTTAATATAAGTTAATATTATCATTATAATGTTTGTACCATTCAAATAAAAGAAACCTAAAATAAACTGCTAATGATTTAAAAAAAAAAATTTTGTTCAGTGTACGAATATAATGAAAATGAGAAACTAAAATCGTATTTACATTACAACGTTCCTATGTATTGATCACTTTTAATGCGCAGACATACCCGTGTTTAACAAATTTAACAACAATCAACTAATGGTCAGATTTTTACGAAATTTTTTATACTTATTCATTTTTTATACTTATTTCACTTTTCGATTAATTTATATTTAAAATGCAGTTTTAGTAAAATATATTATAGGAAATATTTTTTTTTGTACGTGACTCGCCCCCTCCCCATTTCATTTTATGAAATCTTAGCAAAATATATCATAATCGATCGAAATTTTAATATTATATTAATCTTAAGAGTCTAAATAAAGATGTGATATGTATTTTTTTATGTTTAATCAACACATATTTTTAAAAACTTACCATGAATTCGTAAATAAAAAATGGAAATAAATTCAATATTATTCTGTTTTGGAAAAAAAGACTATTTTTTCATATTAATATGTACCATAATCTGTTAAATTGCAAAGAAGAAAAAAAAACATTTTCAAAAATAATTAATTTTTAAGAGATTCAAATGATTTCAAAAGATTCCATCCTTTGAAATGTTCAGTTTTAAACGTCGATTTTGGGAAAAAGGGTTCCCAATTTTTCAAATTATTTTAATATAATATAAAACTGACTGTTGCCAATTGTAAAATAGCGACATCGACCGCGATTTCACAATTTGTGATTTAGAAATATGTGTTTTATTTGTTAGTGGTGACAAATGTTTATGGCCAATGAAAAATGTATGGGAGCATGTAATTTATTGTATGAATATGTTGACTCTTTGAATTTGCATCTTAGACAAACACTACTTCTGTCTGCATATAGTGTTCAGTCCAATGTCAATTATGTTGTAACGTCCAATTTTATTCACAATGGATAAAACGACAGTAATTTTAGACAGGTCTGATTGAAGAACTAGTTTTTATTCACTTTCAGTCATCCGTAGATATCGAAAATATCACATCAAAATGCTCATTTTAATGTATAAATAGATTCTCTTCCTTTGTTGGAAAGAAACAGATTTTATCTACTTATTTCTCACGATAAAAATAAGTATTTTTACCAATTTGATAATTTAATCTTTAAATAAACAATTTGACAATAAAACAACTTTCTATAAATATAACTTTATATTTGAGAGATTTAAAAACACAATAAATTATAAAATTCTAAGCCTTTTTGTAAAGTACGCATAAAATGATGACGTTACACAATTTTATGGTGCACTTTGGAGGTCCCTAGCATTCACAGTATATAAAATATTTGCCCCGGAAGACGCATATGTTTTTGTAGTTCAAGTAATTATTCGATTATTTAAAAAATGATGAAGATGAAATTATTGTATCCAGTGCTCAGGTATACAACTCATTATGAATGTAATTAGGTAACTAGGTACTTATGATTTCTGGAAAATCTACAATAGTGTGATGAACAATGGACAATTCCCCCCCCCCCACCCGCTATCAAATCACAACGATGTTGTTTGCACGGCAACTAATAAGGCTGAACTATTTGCCCAGCATTTCGCCTTAAACTCCACTTTGAACTCGGCAAACCAACCCCTCCTTAAATTCCCATTGCGGACTGAAGCCACACTTGAGAACCTAGTCATCACCCATCTCAGGTCAAAGTCATCATAAAAAACCTTGACACCTCCAAAGCCTGTAGGCCTGATCTTATACCAGTAATAGTAATAAAGAAATGCTCTGCTGAGCTGGCCCCTGTCCTCTCCAAACTATACAACAAATGTCTTGTTGAATCTTGTTTCCCTGATAGTTGGAAAATTGCCTCTGTGGTACCAGTATTCAAGAATTCTGGAGATAGAACTGATCCTCTAAACTACCATCCAATCAGTCTACTCCCGATCTTTGCTAAAATCTTTAAATCTTGCTATAGTCTGGCACCTAGCTAATGCTAAACTTCTTTCTGATCATCAATACGGATTTAGACAAGTACAATTCACTGCAGATATCCTAACGGTCATCGCTGAACGCATATATCATACACTGGACAAGGCAGATCAAGCTTGGGAGGTAGCGCTTGATATATCCAAGACCTTTGACAAGGTCTGACATGAAGGGCTTCTCCTAAAACTGCACTCATATGGTATTACTGGACAAATATTTAATATAATTAAATCCTTCCTAACAAAAAGAAAGATCCAGGTTGTCCTCGATAGCCGTTCATCTAAGCAACATCATATAAATGCTGGTGTACCCCAAGGATCCATCCTAAGACCTCTACTGTTCCTGATTTTCATAAATGACCTCCCTGATGTAATTGAGACTGAGATAGGAATATTTGCTGACGACACCACGCTCTACTCTCGTCATGTGGGCAAAACCGACGCGCACATATCTAAGGCAATAGTTGAATCCTTGGAAAATGACCTCCAGTCTGTAGTGGATTGCGGTAAAAAATGGATGGTAACTTTTAATGCCGCAACGACAAAGCTACTTTCCTTCAATAACCACAAGAAACCTCTTCAACCACCGATTGTCATGGCAAATAACACCCTACCTGAGAGTTCATCATTCAAACTCCTTGGCCTAACTTTCACAGATAACATGAATTGGAACAAATGCATTGAAGACATTGACAGAACTGCTGCAGAGAAGGTGGGCTCCCTCTACCGTGCTAGTAAACTTTTCACACCTGACATTATCCTATATCTCTACAAAGCCACCATCCACCCATGCGTGGAGTATTATTGCCACATATGGGCTGGTGCATCATCTACTAGTTTCTCCCTCTTCGACAAGGTCCCAAAAAGATTCGCCAACTTAATAGGTCCCTCACTATCCACCAAGCTCCAGCCCCTATGCCACCGCCACAATGTTGCTTCCTTGTGCCTGTTTTACAAGTACTTCAATGGATTGTGCTCTGATGAACTTGCTGCTCTGGTGCCCCCACAACGCAAATTCACTAGACCAACCCGACAATCAGCCAAATCCCATCAATTCACTGTGGAGGTCCCCAGATTCCGAAGAGCTTTCTACTCCGAAAGCTTCTTTCCTCGTTCTGCTGGCCTCTGGAACTTCCACCCTGCTCCCTATTTCCCTGACGGTACTGACATACATAAATTTAAAACTAATGTAAACAGACATCTCTCTGCACAGCTCCCAATTTAGGTTCCCCCCCCCCCCAAAAAAAAACCCTCACCCTTTTTCTCAGTAACCCCTTACGTCTACAGTGGCGGTTAGCCTTGTTTGGGGTGAACTATGTTAACATTTTTTTTTTTTAATTCTTAACCACGGCTCGAAAATTCTTGAGACAAAAACAAATCCAAGGGGAATAATTCTGTTAACAATTTAAGAGTTACTTTTCTTGGATTTTAAATGTCTTCAACTTGATCATTACTTTGTGATGGTTCGCTTTTGTATTTTTGCAGACATTAAATGTGTTCTACAATAAATCATTTTTGGTCTTCTTTGAATAAAGAGTTCATTATTTGTCTGCACCTTTACTTTTTATATTTTACTTTCTCTCACATTTTGACTTTTACTCTACCAAATATTCTGAGCAAATTTCTAGTCATCTTTCTAGATATTATGTAACCAGGATAAGTATAGTTAAGCAGAGCCTATTCTATTCTAAACTTGGCTCAGCTCATCCGTCTTTCCAGAAAGAAGTTAGTTTTTATGTCTACATATGATCGTAGGTTTTATGTTATTTTTTTTTCTTTATTGGCTAGTTAATATACTAAAGCTTAAGGTTATATTCTAATCTAGTATTTCATGGATATTTAATAGGAGGGTCAGGGTGAAATTCATACCTTTTTTAAAACCAATTCCTGAAGGCCAGAGATTACGCAAATTAATTACACATTTTTTCTCTAATATTTACTACTAGTGTACACCATCTGTCAAATATTGCACAAAAAACACTGGCTATTTATTTAAAATAAATATTGATAGAAAATTATAGAATTAGATTAATTAAAATTCACATATATAAATTATGTCTGATGGACAAAAGAAAAAAAACCCTATTTGACTTTTTATTTAGTGAGGATTTCGTTCTGAAATCATTTTAAATAGTGGGTGTGTGTCTGATTTGCTATGCTTTCTAATGTAAGTGCTTCTAATGTTTTTTTTTCTCTATAGGATAGAACTGAACTATCACGAGTTGAAAAAACATGAGTCATTTCTGATGACCTAAAGAGAAAAATATCAAATCGGATGTTAAACGTTAATGAGAGTGCAATGGTTAAAACTTAAATTGAATGAGAACAATTGTCGCTCATAAAGAAATAAGGAAGAAAATATCTCGAACTTGAAAGTTTAAAAAGAGTAAAATGGAAAGTAAAAACACAAAAAAAGAAACAATAAAAACGTATAAGAAAGCTAAAAGGAAAAATAAAAGAAAGGAAACGTCTGATTATGGAAATAGATTTTTATCCTCCCTTTCCTTATTCGTCAGGCAGATTTTTGTGTGGCGGATGGATATATTTTTCCAAATAAATACACATCGCTCTTTATTATAGAATGGAGGATAACTAATAAAGTTCTCAAAGATTAATATTTAAAGTTATTCGATTGAATTGGATAAAACATCTGATAGTTGATAATATCATTAAATGAAATCGTTAAGTTATTTATCTCTATTCATATAAACTTAGGTATGTGTATATGTTTATACTTTTCTATGTATAGGATTCACTCCTAAACTAATTAACCGATCATTATGAATTTTATAACACAGATTCTAGGTGTAATGGTAGGTAATGTGTGATATATTTAGTTTTATGCAAAAGGGGGGGGGAGCCTTTTGTGAAATATTTATTAAATCATTTTTTTTTAAATCTAAATTTTCGATTTGAAAAACCCTAATCATGGTAATACAGACAATATATATATATTTTTTCTGTTTCTTTATTGTCGATGACTTACGGCGTAGCCAAAGATCGGCAGTTACTTTGTGTTTTGTTGAAGATTGTTTTTTTTTTTTAATGTCCGGTATCTGTAGTCGAAAGCGCTGGCGCGTGTGTGTACAATAATGAGATGGGTGTTACTAATATTAGAGACGTCATTGAAATAATAATTTGAAAATTGAGAAACCAGATAACTTGACACGAGATTTTGTCAAATAAATGAAATATTTATTAAATGTTTTTAAAACCGAAAATTTGGATTTAAAAAAAAAAAGAAAATGATTTAATAAATATTTAATTTATTCAACAAAATTTCGCACAAAGTCATCTGGTTTCTCAATTTTCATTTCAATGACACCTCTAACTGTACTAACATCCATCTAAGATCAAAGTGTAGTATCTGTTCCGATGGATACTGCACACCTGTCCTGTGCAGTTCTAGGAGGTCCACCCTCCCAGGCTTCGCCTCCCCTCTTTGGGGAGGAGTAAGTTTATTGCTTACTGTCTGAGGCGCCCCTACCGGGGAATGCCGACGGGGCTGCCCAGGCAATTTTTAAATGGCCAGAGTGCTCACCTTCTCGAGCGCTGGCTTTTAACCCCACTTGCTCGACCCGATCTTGGGTCACATCTTACTTGTGGGAGTAAGATAAAACTGGCCTTGTGCCTAACTCCGCGAGGAGTAAATAAACATCCATCTCTTTATTTAATTGTACACTTTTACTTGAAACCCTTAATCCAAGGGAGATAAGCCTCACTAGGATTTGTACAAAGGGAAATAATTCTGCTGTTTTTCAAACAAAGAAGGGAGATAACTCCTATAAATTTACAATTATATGACCATAATCAAATCTCTGGTAGAATTGAACCATTCTTATTTATAAATTGATGTCATATTTCCTAACTAGTCAAAGTTTGCAATATTATTCTACAATATATGATATCTAGGGTCTAGGCATAACAATATTACCGTAATCGACTCATAATTTAACATGAATATTTAAAAAAATTAAATCCCAGTCTTGACAAAAAGCGGCTTCTTCGTAGTGAGAAACCTCATCAATAAAATAAAATGATTTTGTTTAACTGGAATGGTAAACAGATTTTTAATGTATTTCGATTATTATCATCAACTATATTGAAATATTATTCTTAAAAATGCTATTAATATTATATCTATTAAATAGTAATTATATATATATATATATATATATATATATATATATATATATATATAGATGAAAGGATAAAATAATCCGACGGTATGAAATTAAAATGGAATAAGCGGAAGACCTAAAAAGCTCAACGTTTCGCCCAAATGTTATATGGGCTTTGTCAAGAGTGAACAAAACAAAAAAATGCAAAAAAAGACGAGAAAGTCTATAAATTATGAGAAATATATATATAGTGGTAGGGTTTATGTAGAGAGGGAAGATATGTATAGAGTCAAAGATAAATACATAGCAAAAAAAAAAAAATTATTAGTAACGGGAAAGAAAAGAAAAGAATAAAGAGTAGAAAGAGGGTCCAAAGGAATACTAATTCAAAACCTAGGGAATCAACCGGTGTCTAGATATATCTTATTTACATGAATAATTGCTTCTGATAGGTTAGGGGAGATAAAGTAGAAGCCCATTCTCTGTTTAATTTTATTTGTGGAGAGGGCTATGAGTGCAGATTCCATTTTAATTTCATATATATATATATATATATATATATATATATATATATATATATATATATTATATATATTAATGATAATAGAATTAACGATAAGTGAAATATCGTAGAGTGATCTATCTCGATAAAATAAAGCTCAATACTTTGAGTAGAGCAATCAATTTTAAAGAAAGAAAGATGAAGATAAAAGATTGTACACAATTATATAAAATTACATAAATTAATACAAATTGTATTACATCGAAAGTTCAGATGCAAGGAGTTACATTAATCCTTAAACCATGGTTTTTCAAAGATAAAACTCTTCTCGTCAGAGGATAAAATCTGGTAATATGGTATTTATAACAATTAAATATTACCTAGTTCCATTTCACTTTGAAAAATTGAAGAATAAAAAACCAAAAAGTTCGATGTAATAAAATTTGTATTAATTTATGTAACTTTATGTAATTTTGTACAATTTTTTATCTTCATCTTTCTTTCTTTAAAATATATATATATATATATACTCAGCAGGAAGATCCAACGTTGCTCGGTATTGAATGAAGAACACTACCATGTACTTTTTCACATTGCTCATGACACCATATTACTGTCTTTGTTTTTACTGCCCACCTTCTCCCCTTTCACCATCTAATTGTTGTAGACCCGTGCTAGGGGTCACAAAGATAACAACCACAAATTGTGACAGGTTAAAATATACAATGTATTTATTCATAGCAATACAGTAACGCCACTAAATGTGGTAGGAGATGACCGGATTCCTACCATGCGGTAAAACATGAATAGGAATGTCCTCTGTTTGAGTCTTTGCAACCATGGTATTTATTATAGATGGTTGCTTCCATTAGTTCTTCAATAGGGGTGATTTGTATCCCACAACACTAATAAAGTCAAAAGAAGCTGAAATGTTGGGTAATTAATGTCCTATACATATTTCATTAAAATTGGATATACGCATTTGAAGTTTTAAGGTGGTTTTGTCCCTATTGGTCATTTATAGGTTGGGACACATAGATATTCAGCACATAGAAGATAACGTAGATATTCGGGACCATTTCCACAATAGAAGATAAGAGGTTAATAGCTGGAGTTACAATGTCATTTTTTTAATTGCTATCTTTGTTAAAAGAATTATGAAATAAATTCATGTTATTTTAAAATCTATTGCATGTCTTTTAAAGTTTTCCGTATTGAATTTAAAACTTTGAAATACACATTAAATATTTTAATAGTTTTTTTTATTACCCCCTCTCTATTGCCCTCTCACTTAGAATTAAAGTTTAAAAGGTCATGAAATTAATGTTTTTTTCTTTCAAGTAATATTTTTTAATGCATCGGATACGGAAGATATGTTTTGTTTTTATAGTTTCATTCATAAGTAAAAATCTTCTGAAAATCAAAATAGAGCCTAGTCAACACAGCAGAATAACAAGCTAGATATTCTTTCAGATGGAGCTTTAAACAATAATCTATATAATAAAGTGAAATTGCTCTATTTCTCGACTTTTTTTATCGATATCTTTTGTCTTACAAAATCAATATTTGACTAAGTTTGCTGGGGGTTTTGAAGAGCTTATTCAGGGAGTCTTTTTGATATGCATCAGTTTTTTTCTGGACATTTGACTTATGATTATTTTTAGTTTCATTTTTTTGGCTTCTATAACCTCTATATTGCCATGGACGTTTTTAATACTTATCTTACATGGATGTTTATGTGGACGTTGTGTGGTTTTCATCGAACAACTGTCTCTGAGGACGGGAGATTTTCATATGATAACTTGGATTTTGTTCAATTATGCTCTGAAATTTCTTTCCAGAAACATATGTAAGATTTCTTTTGTTCCGACATTGATATCAACTCAGTCTGATATAACTGATCTGTGACTTTATTTATAGCTTCATTGCAATTTTTGAAATAATTATTTAAAGATTTAAATATTGATTATTGAGCTTCTTTTTGCAATTAGAACTATATAAAAGAATTGTTTTTTTTTATATTATCACACACACATATATTTTATATAAATTTCTTTAACACAAAGTTTATTTTGTAGTTCAATAGTCTATGACTTAGGCTCTTACCTTAGTTATTCAGAGAAACATTCCATATTTCCTTCAAGAATACTTTATTTACAAACAATTGTTTCTTCCCATTTCAAGAAGATATTTTCATGATATAGAAAATATCACTAATATTCATAAGGAGGCTTCATCAGTGTATAAATTCCACAGTCATGCTGAAGAAATTAAAATGCATCCGACATTCATTTAATTTATAATTCAAAGAGAAACCTTATTGAACTGTTTCTTTTTGTATATAAATGGTTGAACAGATATCATGATATCTGTTTTATTTCTCTCTTTTTTTACCAACGAGTCACCGTTTATCAAGGCACACAGGCCACTCGAGGATAAGAGTGATTGAGTTTGATAGGTAGATGGTTAAACACAGACGGAATTAGTAACGATGGTTGTAACTGGTCAGAAATTGATTATTTAAGAGGACGGCTCAACAAGAATTTGTTTATATTAGATTTGAAAACTGCAATGTTATAGTCAGCCGGGAAGCACCCTCGTGGTACTGTGTTCCACAGACGGGCAGTTCTAGGAAAAAAAAAATTGCTCATGGAAGTTCCGCTTAGTTTTAGGTACACAGAGGGAGAAAGAGAAATTATTTTCAATGGTTGTAGCTAGACGAGTTTTTTTTTTTGTGAATGTTTTACAGGGGGGGGGGGACCATAGATTGAAGCCCAGTCGAGCACCTGCCATGACAATAATGATAGTAGCAACGTTTCTTCTGTGAGATAGGCTGTAGGATGGAGAAGAGGACATCACCCACTAGATTTTGAACTCGGTTTTGTACTCCGTCAAGGCAAGAAAGGGCTCTGAGTGGCACCTCCCCAGATGTGGCAACAGTATTCCATTTTAGGACGTATTTGACTCTTATACGGGTAGAGAATTGCGTCAGAAGTAAGATACTTCTCGCAGCAGTAGAATGATCCAACCATTTTTCCAGCGACCTTGGCTTACAATGTTCATAAAAACTATGCTCCAAAGGTAACCTATAACTAATAATTATTTTTCACAAACCGCAATTTTTCGAATTGAATTCTTACATGATGTTATATATATATATATGTATATATATATATATATATACACACACAATATTATTTTATATAAAGGAGTAGGAGATGATAATTACTGCCGGTTGAAGGATTCGAACCCAGCTGCAAAGTCACCTTTCACTTTGTAGCCTGGTATTTAACCCCTAGGTCACCATCAATTAACATGTAAAGAAGAGAATTTAAATTCTATATTATGTCGAATCGGCGGACATATACAGTAAGCTGTCATATAGTGTTCGACAGTAGAGGCCGGAACATCGCATAGTGCATAGATTGACAGCTTATTATAAATTCTTTTAGAGGCCCAATCCTTGTAGAAGGGGGCGATAACAATATGTTTTTATATAAATATTTAATTATTTTTACCTGCAAACACATTTGTGTCATGTTTACACAATCTTCAGTGTAGGAGATGTGTGGGGGTCGTCATACCTTTTTTTGGTGATAACTTCCTCCACAAATAAAAATAAAAATAAGAAGATTTACATGCAAAATCAACGGAAGTTTATTTACTGAAATAAACTATTAACAAATAGAATATTTTTCTTTTCGTAATGAGTTCATGAGTCCTTCCTTTAGTTTCAGGGTAAGTAAAAAGAAGAATGTCTTTTCTTTTGTTGAAATGTTCATTTGTTATAAAATATTATAAGAGGCAATAGGTAATGTTCGCCTGTGAAATTGTATGAAGCGCGTGAAAGGGTGAAATGGAAGAGTGATAGTAAGATGCGTGTAACCTCCGGATGAAAAGTCAGTTGAAAGAGAAAGTTTGATGTTTGTGTGTGCTTAAATACTATTTGGATAGGCTCCAGCGAGCTTAAGGAGAAAAGTTTAGAAAAATATGTCTTTGGAGAAATCTCATTGGACAGAAATATCACGTGGTGTGCTCCCAACTACGTCCGCTCGTTTTGAGTTGATTTAATATATAAGGCCACATCGGAATTTGCGTGGGCGTTATTTTTTATTTGTCACGCGCCAATACAATTATATTCACTCTGCGCGCCTAAATTGTATTTATCCCAAACAACAATTTTTATTCGAATCTTAACCGTATCAAACTGGCACAGATGATAATTACTGCCGTTCAAAGGATTCGAATCCAGTTGCAAAGTCATCTTTGACTATATTCAATAATTTCTGATTATTATTGACTTTTTTCTTGTACTTTTAATATATCAATATTTGAAACTTAAAACATGGTCGTTTGCTTAACGACTTTATATAATATTCTGTGAGATTGTAGGTATTTTTGTATATAAGTACGATTTTTGTTTAATAAAAGGTTAATGCTAAATAAGAGATGATCCTCTTAAGGAGGCTTTCCAAATGAATACATGACAGCTATGTTTTTGGTAATGTTTACCTTACTGCCAGATGAAAAAAATATAGCTTAAAGGGGAGACAACTATTTTTTATTTATTATTGCTCTTACTATAATTGTAGTCACCCACTCTACATGACCCATTCTAATTTTTGAGTGCTAAAAAAGGTATTATTTTATTGTGCACTAGCTGATTTTCCTGGCATTGCCCTAGTTTCAAAGTTTTTCACCTGCAATTATTACTCTCTCTCTATGTCTCTCTCTGTCTCTGTCTCTGTCTCTGTCTGTCTCTCTCTCTCTCTGTCTCTGTCTCTCTCTCTCTCTCTCTCTCTCTCTCTCTCTCTCTCTCTCTATATATATATATATATATATATATATATATATATATATATTGCTCAGAGATAAGTTAGTTTGAAAGTCAACTTCAAAAAGCGATTCAAAACATGGCACCATGTAAAACAGGTGTTAAACTGAATATGATAATGATTTTAGTGCCCCTAAGAATTTTACCCCCCCCCTCTCAGACAACTACTTCTCTTCCTCCTATGCCACAACACATGCTATATTGTTTTGCATTGATGCAAATTGAAATTTGCTTGATTTTTTTAATTTTTTAATTTTTTATTAAGGTTTAATTCTTCAATGTCAAAATATAATTTCAAATATATTTTCTTTTATTTCAGCTGCCGTTTTTAGAGACAATCGACCATCGGATGTTTGCTGCCGTACATGCATACACAGCAGCGCGACAAGAGATTGAGATCCTTCAGTCTTTGCATAATCCAAATATAGTTGAACTTCTTGGCGTAGTGGTGCATCCCCTGGCTTTGGTTCTCGCCCTCGCTCCCCACAGTTCTCTTAACACCATCCTGAAGGTTTACAGAGATAAACAGGACATGTTACCTGTGTTTGCTGTTAAGTGTGTCATCAGTCAGGTACGTTACTTTGAAGATTTTAAAATCTAGTAGAAGAAAGAAATAAGACTTTGTCGTATGAAGGCAAAGCGGTTAAAGTTTGATTCGTTGGGCTTTATTCCTCTACAAGTTTAAAATAACAATGGTGTTTTTTCAAGTAGACATTAAGGAAAAGTTAAAAATAAATACCCTAGAATAAACGTTTTGATTCTCTGAGTATTATCAATTTGTTCAAACTTAAAAATTGTCCAGTGAATTTGAATGAATCAAATCTATTCTCTTTATGAACAGATATCTTGTCAGCTTTTTCCAAACATGGCGTTGCCTGGGAAAGTAGATTAACTCAAGAGATTCCATGTCCTACCTTGACCCATTGAATTATTTGCTACTTATGATTATCCGACGCGAACCAAGAACTTGCAATGTTAAAAGCAGATTCATCTGGAGAGCCCTCTTTACTGCCTTGATGGAATACACAACTGACGTGACAGAATACGCAACTGACGTGACAGAATACGCAACTGACGTGACACAATACACAACTGACGTGACAGAATACGCAACTGACGTGACACAATACGCAACTGACGTGACACAATACGCAACTGACGTGACAGAATACGCAACTGACGTGACAGAATACGCAACTGACGTGACAGAATACGCAACTGACGTGACAGAATACGCAACTGACTTGACAGAATACGCAACTGACGTGACAGAATACGCAACTGACGTGACAGAATACGCAACTGACTTGACAGAATACGCAATTGACTTCAAAATCTAATGGGGGGTTGATCTCTTCTCTTCCTTGTGACCTCTTTCTTAAAAAAGAGACATTGCTCGTCTTATTCTACTTTATCGTTATTTTCATGGTAGGTTCTCGACTTAGCTCCAATCTCTGGTTCCCCCCCCCCCCCCGTAAAACATTCACAGCCAAAACTCATCTAGCTAGAAATACTGTAAAAAATTTCCCTTTCTTCCTAAAACTAAACGGAACTTCTATGAACAAAATTTCTTTCCAAACACATCCTTTCTGTGAAATACAATACCATGGGGCTGCTTTCCAGCTGACTACAACATGATCGTTTCAAGTCTAATGTTAACAAATTCTTGTCAAGCCGTCTGCCTAAATTATTAAATTTTGACTATTTCATCCATCGTTTCCAATCCTCTCAACGTGTTATTCATCGCCAACTGACAATCTCATTTTCCTCAAATGGACTTTGGGTCTTGATAAGCAGTGACATATTAGTATATATATATATATATATATATATATATATATATATATATATTTAGTCTAAAGAAGCTTTGAGTCATCAAAAAAAAAAAAAAAAAAAAAAGAAATGTAAAATGCAGTTTAAATTCCCAGACAAACTAACTAAATCCAAGATATTGCAGACTTAACATTCGTTGGAAAATTAATAAATGAAAAAATATAAGTAAAATAAAAAAAAAAAAAAAAGGGAGGGGGGTTATCTAAGAGTGAAACAAAAACAGGAGACCTTAAGCGTCTAATATTAACATGGGGATCATCAGCTGTTTACCATGTAACTGTTTCAGAGATTTAAAAACAGGACAGTTATAATATTCATGGCTCTCCAATGGTACTGATTATACTACCATTTCCCCAATAATTAAGTGTCGAAATAATTCAGCTTAAAATATCACTAATATATACATAAATAAATAAATAATAATAATAATAAAATAATAATAATAATATATTACCCTATAGACTACCGTATGATATAGTAATTTGCATATCAAATAACATTAATTATAACAATAATAAAAAAATAAAAATAATAATACCATCTAATATATATATTGTGTGAATTTAGGCAGCAATTTTACATTAATACAGATGTTATAAAAACAACAGAACTCTTCTGTTTTGTTAGTCCTTTTTTAGTTTTTCAATTCGTCGAATGATTTTTTTCATGTTGACATTGAATGAATTAATAAATGAACCGTATGTTACACGAGCGTCGCCCAGTCCAAATTATAAAAATAGGGATATTTTATTAAATTGATTATTGCCTATCTCCCCTTTTTCCTTCTCTATAATTATTCGAACACACTAAATAAATCAGCTATCACTTTAAATAAAAAATTTAAAAAATACATAAATACATAAATGAATTAAAGATTCAATTCATCCGTCTCATTTCAACAATGTAGACGTTCGTTTTTGCGTTCACGGTTCGCCGTAGTATTTTAAAAACTTCCATTCTTTCACCCGCTTTTAATCATTTTTTACCATTTTACACCATCAAACACCTGCTGATGATTCCAGAAGGAATCGAAAACGTTCATGTAACATACGGTTCATTTATTAATTCATTTGATGTCAACATAAAAAAAAAATAATTCGGCGAATTGAAAAAATATAAAAAGGACTAACAAAACAGAAGAGTTCTGTTTTTATCAACACCTGTATTAATATATATATATATATATATATATATATATATATATATATATATATATATATATATATATATTAGTACTTCATGTATCCACATAAAATATTATAAGGAGATATAATTTTTTATGTATCAGTTTTCAGTATTTACTTCAACAGTGCTCGATACGTAAGTAGAGCTAGGTAGTAAGCAATGAAAATATATATGGCAATCAAGCTACACAGAGGCTCCCGTGTTTTATCCCCGGGGGGAATCGTCAGGCTAAATGCATTTAGCCTAACGATTCCCCCCGGGGATGAAACACGGGAGCCTCTGTGTAGCTTGATTGCCATATATATTTTCATTGCTTACTATATATATATATATATATATATAAATATTTGACACCCGGGCAACTCCTATTATTATGAAAGTTTTTTTTATCTTTGGTATATTTTTTAGCTTCTATTTAAAAATGTTTGAGTTGTGCCTTTCATTGTTTTCAGATTGCTTCAGCTCTCTCCTACCTCCATTCCAAAGGAATTATTTATCGTGATCTGAAATCCGAAAATGTCCTTGTCTGGTCATTTCCTTTCCCATCAATGACAAAACCAGAATTTCATGTTGATGTCCGACTTGCAGACTACGGCATCAGTCGGATGTCATTGCCTTCGGGTACAAAAGGCTTTGGAGGAACTCCTCCTTTTATTGCCCCTGAGATCTTGCAACACGCAGGAAAGGATATCTATACCGATAAGGTAATGCACTTTTATTTGAACTGTTTTGTCTTTTTGTTTGTATTTGTTTATCAATTAAAGTACGTCTTTATTACAAATAACTAGAAGAATACCCGTTCCAAAAAATAATGTGGCCACGTTACTCACTGTGTTTCCTAGAATACATATCCCATAATTCACTGGTGATACCAGATCAGGCTGCCCTGTGGCTCCCTGAGACGAAATTCACCTACATTGACGTTTTTTTTTTTTTTTTTTTTTTTTGTTTGTAAAACTTAATTATGTTCTACAAAACCAAAAACAAAAACAACAGCCCCTCTCCCTTTCTCCCTCCCCTTTTTTATTTTTATTTTTCCTACCCTACTCCCGGTCCTGGATATGACCTTAAACTACATCCGATGGTGAGATCCGGCTTACGGACTTTGGGGAATGTGGAGCCTCCTCTTAATTACCATTGCTCCCAGGTCCACCCTGACCCGGAGTGGTAGTACCTGTTAGGGTCCCAACTATGGGTTAAATAGAAACAGATATTAAAAGGGGAAAGAAACAAAAAAGAGAAGAAAACAAGACCAGATTCGGCATTAAATAACCCAAAAAGGGTTGATATGCCGTAAAACAAAACTACCAAACCTACCAAACCATAATTCATGATAATTATTTTAATAGTATACATATTATTGATGCTCACGCACATGCCGGTTAAAATTTTATTACATAATATAACTTTATATAGAGAGATATTATCATAAACAAAGAAAGCAAAAAATGGTAAATAGTCATGTCAGATAGCAAAGCTTCTAATTGGTCGAGCTAGATCATATGGAAAGAGAAAGGCATTTTGAAATAGTCAGTAAGGTCATCTCAGAGATGGATATTAATCATAAATAAATATATTTGCTGTACTTATAACAATTTTAGCATTGAGCATTATCGGATCAGCTATATACTAATGTTATTACTGAGTAATACTTTTTAATTTATTCTCTCTCTCTTTATGTATATGTAAAGTACAATTTGTTTTTATTCTCATGTTAATTGACATCCATATTTGGAAATAAGAAAATGAAACTACTTAATTGTACATGTCTGCCCACAAGATATCCTCTACATAATCCTGATGATGACTTATATAAATCAGCAAATGATGGATTTTGATGTTTCCTTTATTCTTTATCCGAAGAATTGTGAAAAATTGTCAGATCCCTGGAAAAGTTAATAAAAAATGCAATCATTATTAAGTGCCCATTTCAAAGTTTGTTGAAAATATAACAGATATTATAATCGTAATACTACGTAAACTTTTATATGGCAAAAAATAGTTAAATATGGGCAGATCTATGGAGAGACTGAGTTGCCCAATCATCGGAATCCCCCGCTTGGTCTTGTTGATGTTGTTCAGAGGAATGGAAGTACCAGTACGTCCGGCAGCAGGGTGACTGCAGTAGCTGCCAGAGAAAAGCTAAGTACAGCGCTTGTCTGCCTGTGGGGCTACACTTCAAATTTTCTGTTGGGATTTACTCTCTTAGCCTTTATCAAACCAACGAATAACCACAAGGCGATGCCCATAGCTAGGAGCCTGTTCATGGGCATCAAGGCGTGTCCATACATCAATGGGTCTGGCATGCTGCATGTCTGCTGCAGTTCTGCTTTAGTCTGCAAGGTACTCAATTGACATGCGTCGCCACGGGTAGGCACTGCATAGAACTTGCCTATGGAGAGGCTATTTACTGGCAGGGAAGACTTACGTAAAGAGAGGGAAATTAAGTGTTCAGTAAAACTAGTGTGTGTGTGTTGCATACTTGAGTTTTTTATTTAAATAAAAAACAAATATATGCTAATGAGTTACCACCTATCAAGGTTAAAAGCCACTCGAGTATAAGGGTTAATGAGATCGATAGAGTGGCAGTTGAATGATGATGAATATTATGAGAGGATTGAAAGTAATGGAATGACTAAAATTTGGTGATTTATGACATTTTATGACAAGTGTTTATCGACATTTTCAAAATGATCATGTTGTAGCCCTCAGGGAAGCAATCTTGTGGCAACATGTTATACAGATGTTATTGGAAAGAAACACTATTCATGAAAATTCAGTTTAATATTAGCCATACACGAAAAAAAGGAAAGCTCTTTGCAGGTGCGCTAATAAGATGAGTTTGTTTACACCAGGGGTTGGCCAATTAGTGTTTAACATGCTAGGAAATCAGTTCAAGACAATGGCAATTATATTGTATATTTGGTTATGCAATCGTTTCAATGACTTTATTTGGACTCTCTATGTGTTGTGGACCATTTGATCGTCTTTGATTTCCATCTTCATAGTAGGAATCTGAATCAGGATTAATTGATGCCTCTAAAAGCCTTTTTTATTTTTTTTACAATGTTTATTTATTAACCTAATTCATCAAACAATTGCTGCATTGTCGTCTTGATTGCTGGTCAGCCATCTGTAATTCTCTCACATGTCGTTTGCGTCTGTTTTGGGATGAAATAATCATAAAAAAAGGCTGATGATTCAGATTAAAAAAAAATTTCTACTGGGCTCAGGAACGTTGGTGCAAATTGAAATCATTCTTGTACATATATTTATATATATCTACACCCTACCTGCCATAGGGTGGGGATGACTGATTAAGAGTGACCCTTCTTTTATATGTTAGACTAAAAGAATCTTTCAGTTTTCATACGTGTGATGTCACAGTAACACATGATTCCATCAAATCTTGTTATCCTCATCCCCATCACAATAATTGCAGAGAAAGTTATTTCATACCTTCCGAGAGATGTTCATTCTCCATTCCCTTTTTTTTCCAAGTAGCCGTTTGAAGTTAGATAAATTTTCCCGTCAAATTTACTTAAATATTTCAATGTAGATTATCTTCACAATACACATAATTTTCTGAAGATAGTCGTTGATCAGGCTGAAAATATTTTGAATTGTAGCCATGGTGAATTAATTAGCCAGTTCCCACCTGAAACAAAGATTTACATCACAAAACTCAGTGAATCTGTACCATAATTTATTTAATAAAATATTCCTAGACCAAGGAAAAGAAAGCTGCCTAAATATACATACATATATATTAGCCTGATGATTTCCCTCGGAAATTTAACACAAACGTTTATGTGTAGCTTACGTGCCATAAGTATCCTTTTATACTACTACTAAACTCTACTCGTGTATTGAGCACTTTTGAAGTAAATAATTAAACAAAAAATATATACATAGTATATTACTTTATAATATTTATACATATATATGAAATAGTAATATATATATATATATATATATTGTGTGTATTTAGGCAGCATTTTCTCACTTATGCGAACCTTGTTAAAAATAACAGAATTCGTCTGTTTAATTATACCTTTTTATTTTTTCAATTTTTTGTCCATTTGCTTTTGGCACCTGAGGATGATTCAACAAAGAATCATAAAACATTCTTGAAACCTATGGAACATTTATACATTTTTTGATTTGAATACAAAAAAGATGATGAAAAAAATTGAAAACATAAAAAAAAGATATAATTAAGAAGACGAATTCTGTTATTTTTAACAATGTTTGCATATATATATATATATATATATATATATAATCATTCACAGACAACTGTTTCGCTGCATCACTGCTCTTCTGTGTGGCAAGAATTCAGTATTTTTAAAGAATTTCAAAATTGTTGATTGTAAGGAATTAAAACTCTTTCCATTACTATTGATAATTTCATGTAAAACTTTCAAGAGTTTCTATTTACTTGCCTTCCCATGAAAGCAGTTAGACACAAGGTCGGTTTTTAATGTGGGGAAAATCCAGCTTCCATAAAAGGGGAACTCTGGATTGGAACAAAAATAAAAATTGCCTCCGTCTGGCAGGATTTCTCTTTCATTGACTGAGGACAAAAAAGACGAAGTGTTGTATCAGAACAGATACTACACTTTGCTCCTAGTCAAAAGGCCAAGTTATTTACCCCCAGGAGGTTAGGCACAAGGTCAAAATATCTTTATTTACCTCCTCTCCAGGAGGTTAGACACAAGGTCAGGTGTGGTAAGCCAGCAAACTACGATTAGCATGCTTTGACCTAGAAAAAATTCCTGAACAGCTAGGTCGGCATTCCCCGGTAGGGGCGCCTCAGTCGATTAGCAATATACTAATCCCTTCTCAAAGAGAAGCTAAAGCCTCGGAGGGGTGGACTTCCTAGAACTGCACAGGACGATACCTCAGACCGGCGGAATCAAGGCCCGAAGGCCAAGACGGTACTGGTCTGCAGAGTGTAGCATCCATCGGAACAGATACTACACTCTGATCTTAGCCAAAAGACCAAGGATTATAAGAGTTAGGTCATCAAATATTTTCACCTTGCTAGAAGGAAATATAAGAAAGAGTCAGATCCATCCTGAGATGAAGTTCTGCCGCCACATCTGGGGAGGTGCTGCTTAGAGCACTCTTTCTTGCCTTGACAGAGTACAAAACCGACTTCGCAATCTAATAGGGGATGATCTCTTCTCTTCCCTACAGCCCCTTTCTTACAGAAAAGATGTTGCTAGTCTTTTCTCTACTCTATTGTTATTTTCATGGTAGGTACCATCTCTGGTTCCCTTTTCTGTAAAACATTTACAGTAAGAACTCATCTAGCTACCACCACTGCAGAGAACTTTGTATTCTTTTTCTGTGTACCTAAAAGCAAATGAAGCTTCCATGAACAGAGTTTCTTGTGAGCAACTTTCCATCTATGAAACATAATACCGATGGGGCGATATGTAACACAAAGTGATTGAAGACAAAATAAACAAGAATTTAAAAATCTAACAAATAAGAAATTCATATTCCATTCATTTAGGAGAAAATATAGAATATACAACAGCATGAATGTAAATTGTGGATTAAGGGCAACAAAAAGAATAAAAATATTGTTTTTATGAATGCAGGATTTGTGTTTTCAAAGTCAGCGAAATTCAAATAAGCAAGTGTCTACAATAATTCCTTACATGTGAAAAGAATACATCTAGTTAAAATGTGAAATGGTTCTATTAATTAGTGAAATGCATGAAAATGCAACAGTTCGCGTGTGCTAGAGCTGTGTGTATGTATATATATATATATATATATTAGTATTAAAAATATATCTATGGCAAGTAAGCTACATAGAGGTGTGCATGTTTTATTCCTACAGGAATGACACTTATTTATCCCCTAATATTTAGTTTAAATTATTATTGGTGATAAATAAATTTAATTCTAGATAATATTTGACAATGAGTTAATAAAATATAGTGGTGATTATTTTTAGTAAAAATCGTATATAGATTTATGACAGTAGTATTAATAAATTATACTATTATATTTCAACCTATTAACATTTAGTTTTAATTATTCTGGGGGATAAATAAGTGTATTTTAATTCTAAGTAATATTTAGTAATGAATTAATAAAACATAATGGTAATTACTTTTATTTTTAGTAAAAGTCAGATATGAATTAGTGGCAGTGATATTAATACATTTTATTATTAGTTGTAATTGTATTAAAAATGGTGGGGTTAAAACTTGACACGCGACAAAATCACACCTGCAAAATATCAGTCGCGTCAGGCTAGACACCCTAACCCTCTCCCGTCCACAACAACTCTTAAATGGCTATAGACACCCACCCCTAACACCCCCTCTACCTCTCTTTCTTTCTCTTCTCTTACCCTTTCTTTTCCTTTCCCTCGACCCCCCCTGCCCCAGCTCAGCGTTGAATAAAAAATAAAAATAAAAATATTAATTATTGTAAATTAAACTTTTCTAACGACCAATCTTTTTTTAAAAATTGATCACATGACTATTATTCCTTCTTATTCTTTTTGCTTAACTCCATTCTTCCTGGATTTCACCGACCGGGTTGGATCACAAAAAAACTTCTGCCTGATGAGACCTCAGCTCTTGATAGCTGTAGATCGATAACATCGACATGCCAGTGTAGCAGACTTTGTACATGTTTAAATAATACAGCTCTATATTTTTATTGAGCACTCTTTTATAAGCCCGGTTTGATTCCCTTTGGATTTCTACCCTGTGGATTTTTACCCTACCTGGATTACTATATATATATATATATATATATATATATATATGGGCATTAAGTAGATTAGTTGTAGGTCTGCACACTGATGAGCCTTTAAAAGGCGAAACAAGCTTGTCTGTGGATAAAAATAATATTAAATTATTAATTCATAATTATATATGTATAAAATATATATCTATACCTTTCACATATATATAAGACACTTGAACTGTTACATATATATATAATTCAGTTAAGTTTACATCCACCGGGTAAAATCCAATGAATTCTTACTGTGTTTATATAAAAGTGCTTAGTAATAAATAGAGCCGTTTATTAGGTATTAAACTTTTTATTAATACTAACATGTTTTGGCTGCACATTTGCAGACATGTCTCTGTCAAAGCTATAAACAGCTAGACCTCCTCAGACTTTTGTTTTAAATGTATGCAAAAATTGAAAACCATTTAGAATTGAGGCCTGAGGAGGGTCTAACTGATTTACATCTTTGACCAAAACATGTCTGCAAATGTGTAGCCAAAAATGTTCGTATACATAAATATTATATGTGTGTGTATTTTTTAAGATTTAAATTATTTTCAAATCAAATTCCAAATAAAAAGTACACACAATGATATTCAAGTTTTTTCCAGCTGTTTCTAGATGAATGTTTATTTTCATTTATATGATATAACGCAAAATTTGTTTAAACAGCATCTTTCTTCAGAACGGGAATTTTTGAGCATCTTCAATTGTACCCAGAAAAAAAAAATAACAATGTCTCAAAAAGTCATCTTCGATCAAAACAAAAGCTCCACGTGTAGATACAATGTTAAATACCCCAGTGAAATTATATTCGCATCATATGTGGAATATGATTTGAAGATAATTTAAATCTTAAAAAATGCATATATATACTTTGCTCTATTTCACTGTATGATCAAATATCGAGCTGTTATAGTTTTTTCAAGTTGATGATAGATTTTTGTAGTTAACTCAAAAAGAGTTTTTTTAATGTATTTTAATTTGAATGCATATATATTTACAGTAGAGATTTTCCTCATTGTAAGCATTGTGTAATTTGAATTTGTAAGTTTTAGAAGCCAAAACAACACATACATATTTTTTAAATAAACTTAGTTTTACAGTATAACGTCTTCTTAAGTAATTTTGTTTTTTCCTTTTCGTTTTCCTTCCTTGTGGTATGGCATCATTAGAAAAGTGTGTGTCGTCTTTCAACAGTGATTTTCTTTTTAATGTTTTAATCAGGAGGATCACGCTGGGCTGGTGTGCATGAAATGTATTAGAGATTTTCCTCAAGTTTTACAACACTTGCAATGAGGAAAATCTCTAATTCATAACATGCGTGTTTGCGCGATCCAACTGATTAAAACATTTAAAAAAAATTACTGGTGAAAAACTGAACAGACTTTTCTAGTGACGCCAAGTCATGAGAAAGGACAAAGAAAAGGAAAAAGAAATGTTTCTATTATTGAAGAAGACGTTATACTCTTGAAACTAAGATTAAGTTGATTTTAAATAAATAAATATTTATTTAAAAATATATATATATATATATGTCTGCGTTGTTTTGACTTCTAAAACTTACAAATATATTTATATATATATATATATATATATATATATATATATATATATATGCAGGGCTTTACGGAGCCCTCCAAAAAGGAGCGTGCTCCAGGAGCACGCTCCTTTTTGCTGGAGCAAAGGAGAGGAGGGCTCATTTTATATTCAGCGGGAGTTGAGCGGGAGCAACTCCATTTGGGACTAAAGAGCGGTTGTTTTATCGCTCCTCGCTCCAAAATTATTTGATTTTTTTTTAAACATTAGTTTTTTATTCAGCAATATAAAGGAAAAGTAAAGAAAGTCTCAGAGTTTACTCTGAATTATTTTTAAAAATTATATCTCTGGTAGAGAGAGGGAGGGGGCTCAGGTGGAAGACGATTTAATTATAATGTTTTTTTTTATTGTTTTATTCGTTACACCTTCCCCAACCCCGTCGACTTGCTATCAAGCAATGAGACAGATCAAAGGCGTCATGAAAATTTTTATTGCAGTCAGTGACTTGAGCGTTCTATTTCTTTGGAAAGATTAATAAAGTTGAAATATATTTGAGTAAGGGGTACGAACGATTTTGACACCATCTGAGTGCAGGTCGGGAGGGGGGGGGGCGAGAGAGAGAATTCAAAATCTTTACTAGCTGACCTGAGAAAATTACTAAGGCCCTTTTAAATAGTACACTGCTATCTTTCTGTTGAATAAAAACTCCGAAAATTAGCACTCTAGATAGGGGAGGTAAGTTGCCCAATCAAGGTTTCAGAGTACAGTCTACCCTACTATTTAATCATATAACTTTGGGGAGGATATATGTGGATTCATACCGTTCCTAAGTGTATTAGTGAAAGTTATGTTGTTTTTCTTCTCTTAGACTAGATAGTCTGCTTGACTGGATAGAAGTATGTATGTATAATACACAATTTAGGAAAACTCGTCAAAGGAAAACTCGACAACGGAAAATTCGGCAATGGAAAATTCGGCAACGGAAAACTCGGCAATTTTGGCCAAGTAGGAAAATTCGGCGATTATCGAATAAATATCGATTGAAAATAGATTTTAGAACCGTTTTTACAGGAGATATACTTGTAAATACGGGGCTACCCCCTCCCCAGTGAAGAATATCATTTATATTATTTTTTTGGTACTTGTGCAGTTTACGAACCGGGCTATTTTTTAGATAAGATTTTCAAGTTAAATTCAATTTTTACGATATCTTCTGTTTATTAAATTGTTACGTGAAAGTACAGAATAGTTAACAAAGCACCCCCCCCCATTCTCCCCATGTAAAAATCGTTGTCTAAATAATGTTATTATTTCAAGCCAGTTCGTAATCAAGTTACGAGATTAAATCCATCATAATTCATTTAGATTTCTTCGTAAACAAGTCAGCCATTTTAATTGACAAAACATCAATTACTTTGTGTGTGTGCAAAACTAGAAAGGAATTTATAAACTATCAAGTAGAAAGTTATTTAAACTGGCTTTAAATTCTTAGAAAATTATCATGTATGTATTGGCAGAATAGAACGTTTATGAAAGGTATATTTTTATTATGGAGCGCTGAAAAAGAGCCGCTCCTTTTTTATAGGAGTTGGAGCCGGAGCGGCTCCTTTTTGAAAATGGGGAGCGTGAGAGGAGCCAGCTCCAATTTTGGGCGTTGGAGCAGGAGCGGGAGCAGCTCCAAAAGTAGTGGAGCGCGTAAAGCCCTGTATATATGTACGTATGTGTGTCTGACATACTCTAATATATATATATATATATATATACACACACACACACACACATGAGGTGCGTTCAATAAGTGATGCCCCTGACCAATTTCCCATAGCAGTAGATTAATGAAACTTGGCACAGTTATTAGTCTTTCTCTACATAGGAACCACCCAAAGTTATGCATTTCTCCCATCGTTTGATGCAGCTCTGGGCACCGTTTTTGTAGAACACCCGAAGTTGGTCCTCCAACCACGTCGTAACTTCAGAAATCAAGGCTGCATCATCTGGGAAACGCTTTCCTTTAAAAAACAACTCCATGGAAAGAGATGAAAGTCAGAGGGTGCAAGGTCAGGAGAGTAAGGGGGATGGAGGAGGATTTCATAGCCACACGCCTGTGCTTCTAATCTGGCGACATGCGAGTTGTGGACCGGAGCGTTGTCCTGCAGGAGAAGGATACCTTTCTGATCTTGCCCCGCCTCTTGATTTTGATAGCTTCTTTTAATTTCATCAAAAGTGAAGCGTAATAGGCTCCTGTAATTGTGGTACCCTTAGCCAGGAAATCTGTCATCACTACTCTGTCCTAGTCCTAAAAGTCTGTGAGCATGACCTTGCCAGCGGAGGGCTGCACCCTTGCTGTCTTTGGAGGTGGTGAGTCCAAGTGCTTCCACTGCATTGACTGAGTTTTGGTCTCTGGATCATAGTGATGGACCCAAGTTTCATCCTGTGCAATCAGTCTTTTGAAAAACTTTGACTCCTCTTCTTGGTACATCTCCAAATTCATCCTTGAGCACTCGACGCGTTCTTGCTTCTGGAAAGGTGTGAGCAACCTGGGAATCCATCTATCAGACACCTTATGCATATACAAATGGTCATGAATGATAATTTCCACAGACCCTGTACTAATCTTGACCTCTTGGGCTATTTGGCAAATAGTAATGCGTCGATATTCCAGAATGGCAGTTTCAACTTGACGGCCAGATGCCTCATCAATGGCAGAAGAGGGACGACCAGGTCTGGGAGCTGTTTCCACAGACTTCCAGCCATGTTTGAATTCATGATTCCAGCGTTTTAAAAGGTCATATGATGGGGCATCATCACCATAAGTTTCTTTCATTTCATCAAAAGTCTCTTTGGTGTCCCTCCTTTCAAATACAAAAACCGGATCACTTCGCGACAAACTGGCTCCATTTCACACCTGACTCAGTTCAAACACCTGTAAATCAGAAACCACAATTAGGTCAGAGCATGCAAAATTTCATCTAGATCAGACAACTGGAAGTGGGTCAGGGGCATTACTTATTGAACACCCCTCATATATATATATATATATATATATATATATTACTAAACATGTGAAAAGTTTATTAGAGATGAATACATTGAGTTTTAGTCAAAAGAAACAAATGAAAATCCTGGAACAAAATGTACTTTAAAAAAAGAAAAGAAATAACGTCTGCTGGTATAGACATTTTATCTGTATTTCGACCGACCTGAAATTGGGAGATTTTAATGTTTTCTCTTTAAATGCCATGCCCAAACTGATTTTTACAATAATTCTATCTCCCTTCTTTAGGAGGAGGTCATGTGACCAGATATCCAAGAATGTATATCTGTAAAGAGGAGTGAGTGAAAAGTGAAGAAAAACAAGACAGGAGAGAGGAGGATTTCGGTTTAACAACATTTCCATTTTGGATTTGTCAAGTTGGACTTGTGATTCTGGATGTTTTTCTCCTATTCTGCCCTTGGATTTCCTCACCTAAATTTGCGATATAAACTTTTTTACTTAGACTTATTGTTAACAGACACAATTGGCTAATCGTTTTTCAGTATGTTAAATTGTCAATATAATGTTGCATATCCCTTCAATGGGGTCTACGTTGTTTTACTCCTTTCTTTCTCATCAACCTTTAGGTGACTGCACTCTGAGACCTTTGCAGTAACATACATGTTAGCACCTTATAAGGAATTCATTTCTTTTGAGCCAATTATGTTAGGGGAAGGGTACAAAGCCGTAACAAAATGTGATATTTAATACCCAGGCAATGCTAGGTATTACTGCTAGTATGTTATTTATTATTTAAATGAAAGTTGTGTCTGTGTATCCAGCTAAAAGTCATAAACTACACAAGACACACACAAAGTTGATATATTCTTTTTCACCATTGCCCCAGACAAAATATAGGTACATTTTCTTTTAAATATTCATACTTCTGGGAGATAACAGGACCAGATTTAGTTGGGAAGGAGAGGGGGGGGAGGGCAGTTAGAGCGATTTTTCTCAATGTTATTATGTAGTAATTCGTCAACGATTTTTCCAGAAGAGAGAGATGTTTTAACAGAAAAATGTTACACACTTTTTAACTCATCTATTTGTCCATGCACTCCTGGGCAACATCAAGTAACCTTGCCAGTAAATGATATATATATATATATATATATATATATATATATATATATATATATATATATATATATACTACACACCCTCTCAAGTACCATGTTTTGGGGATTTGACTCCTTTATCTTTTTTTGTTTCTTAAAGATATTCAAGATAAAGGATAAATCTGTGATTCGATGCCAAATAATTTATAATTTGAAAATCACGTTACTTTTAAACTTTGACCTTTCTTCCATTCTCATTTTTGTTTTATTTCATCACTCCCCCCTCCCCCCCCATCTCCAAACTCAAATGTTTAACTTTAAATCTATTATTGTCTTTGCAAGAATCTTTTTTGTCCAATAATGGCCTTATCTTAAAACTGTTTGACATTCTTTTTTCATTATTCTCTTTTTTCCTCAGGTAATTCTTAGTATTCACTTTAATTACCACCTTTCAAATAGTCTTTTGTTTCTTCATGATGATTTTGGCACCTGTCCAAATCTTTAAATCGGTCTCTCAACACAATTGTAGCCTGAAAGAGTAACAGTTTAGCAATTCTGTCCTCCTTAAGGTCAGGCGTTCTGTCTCGTATAAAATCAACGATCATTCAAGACAGTTTCTGTGGTAAATAGAACCAAATTTTCTTTTTCGTAAATCAAGCCATTCTCAGCTGAATTATTCATGGAAAAATGTTTAATTTTCAATCAAATTTTTCGTTTAATTAAAATGAAACCTCAGCTTGAGTAGGGCAAAAGTGACTGATAAAAGAAAACAAAATCTGTCACATTTAGCTGTGGGAACTATTTGTGACAATTTGTGTGTGTGTGTCAGAATGATTTAAAGAGTTAGGAAAACCACAAGATATTATGTTACCAGTCCATGTTTGGAACATTATATCAATGGCTTTTAAAAAAAACAAAAACAATCATAATATGAGAGATATCTTGGGTGGAAATCCAGGAATAATTTAACCTGATGTACTTTTATACTGGAACTGATATCGATGTGTTAAAGGTTGACCAATGTGCCAGATAGGTGTAGTAAGGCAATCTGATTTTTAAATATTAGATTTTAAGTATTTTTTTCATTTGGCATAAAATAACTAAAAACATTTTCTTGACTGCTAATAAATTTAACTAAAGGTAGTAATGCGTCTTGTTTTTATTTGACATTATTTTTCTTTAGACTATTGCTCTCATCAATGCTGATATTTGTATTTATACTACTTTAGGTGCATTGCTTATTGATGGTGATGTTTTCCTCATATATGTACAATTAAATTGACACTTACTGGCATGAAGGGTTCCAATAGTTGATATGTAAATATTGCTTAATTAAATCAAGAATTTTCGTAATAGATTATCCAGTCATGGACTAACAACCAATCAGAACTCTTTTTTTATTGAGTAAGTACAAATTTAGATTGTATGATTATCTATGATAATCAAACTAGTTCAATGGCACTGATTTTACCTAGAGACATATAAATCCAGCTTGATTTGGCATTAAATGAACTGAGAAAGGATGATATGCCGTTAGAAAAGGAAAAACGTTTAATGAATGTTTTCGAAATACTATATATTTTTTTTTTTGTCTAAAGAATTTTGTTTACTTTGCAAAGTATTTTTTAAAAATACTACTTGATTCGGCATTACATAACCTGGAAAAGGTTGATATGCCGTAAAACAAAACAAACAAACAAACAAACTGATTGGCTGGATATAGAAATAGTCATGGTCTGTGGAAACCCTTTTAAGTTAGTGTATCTTTACTGAGAGAATAATTAATTACTACATCAAGTTGCCAAAGTATGTCAAGAATTTAACTAGTGAAAGTAGTTTTTAAAATCTTGAACAATTTCATAATTATAATATTAATAACTAAAAGAATACCTATCACAGGATGGATAAAATTAATCCACTGAACAGAACCATTTTACACCACTTTTATATCCCCTTACAAAGATTAAAATCAAGATACAATGATACTATATCTTATGTCTTGAATCTTTATTCCAGTTTTGATAATAATCTATTACATGATTTTGATGCTAGAAAATGTCTAAAATTTAAGGCTTAAGCTTAACAGGTCTTAAGAAGAAATTGAAATTAAGAGAATCTTGCTTAATTAGTGTCTAATCACTATGGATCAAATTTAATGCAAATATGAAATATTTAAATTTTCAAATGGGATTTTGTGTCAATATTATACCCTCTAAAATCCTTTTAAAAGACTCCAAAGAAACTGAAATTTGGGGAATATTTAGTAATTGATATCTAATACCTATTGTTAAAATTTCACAAACTTTGGAGGTATCTGAATTTTCACGAAGGGCTTCAACCCCTTTGCCTAAAAATAAATCAAACTAAATATAGCTCACATTTGATCACATTACGCCTAGCAGCTGTGTTCCAAAATTCATAATAATCAGTTAATTAGTTTAGGAGTGAATCATGTACATACAAATATATAAACATACCTAATTTTATTACATAAGAGAGAGAGAGAGAGAAAGGAAAGTTCTTTGCTGTAAGTGGATTTATTTATGTTTACAAGTAATACACGTAATGTACAAACCATTTAACACATCACAAATTCCTAATGCATGGGAATATGAAATACCTTAAATAGAGCAATAACTTTAAAACTGAAAGCTTTTTCAGTTAAAGAAAAAAAATGGAATTGTCTGTATGGAGATTCTCATATCGGCAAAAATAAATAAATCATACCAATGAGAAGACAGAATGGAAACATGAGGAGTGAGAACTTTGAAGAGAGTTTATTGATAAGTCATACTATTATGTGTAAACATTGGTGTTCAGTTTTAGCCCCATCCCCATGAAGCTGTCCACAGGTGGCGGGTAGAGTTGAAGAAAACCCAATACGCAACAACCTCATCAATCAATAATCAAAGCCAGTACAAAGTATTTTTTTGATGGAAGTTACTCCACACAAGGCATGAAGCCACTTGAAGTAAAACGCTAATCACAAGGAAGATAGAATCACTTCCAGACAAATCAAGCCTGAAAGTGAACCCACCACTAGTGTTAAACCCCCTGGACTCCAAACAGGCTAGCCAAAAAGTAAGCTCTTCAAGAGCTCAATAGAGAAGGAAGGGGTTACAAGGTGTGCTGACAAAAAATTCTACTCCTATTACTCTTAGTAACTGGTATATGTTGAATCAAATAATGCTCAATACCCTAGACAGAGCAGGTGGGTGTAATAATATAATATTACACTTAGTAAGAGATATATACTGAATCGGAAAGTGCTCAATACGCTAGATAAAGCACGTGAGTGTAAGGATACATTATTATACTTGGTCAGTGATATATGCTGAATTTGTAGGTGCTCAATACCTTAAATAGAGCAAGTGTGTGTAATAATACAGTAGTACATTTCCTATGTAGTAAATACTTGATGGAGAAGGGGAAGACAAGAAACTCAGCGTTGCCCGGGAATACACTACAACAAATATAGGTTTAATTATATTATTAAGGGGGAGGGGAAAGATAAGAAACTCGGCATTGCCTGTGAATACATTAAAACAAATATAGATATGGTTATATTTTCAAAGGAGGCGAGATGGACAGAAACTCTGTGTTGCCCTGGAGCAATAACTTTAAAACTGAAAGCTCAAGTGAATGACTTAAATTATTATTATTATTTTCAATACATTAAAACAAGAGAGAGGAATGGGCTGGATGGAGGTGAAAGAATGGGGTGGAAAGAGAGGGAAAGAGAGATAGATAGAGAGAAGTAGAGATAGAAGTTTTAATATGAAGATGTTACACACAGATTTTAACCTCTTCTATTTTTTATGGCCCCAGGCAACACCGGGTCGCCCTACTAGTCTAGTATATAAAGGAAAGTTGTCTATGTGTGTTCAGCTAAAAGATTCCATACTTGTCAATTATTCCAAACAGTTCAATGACTTCAGTATATAAGATTTTATTGGTTTCTTAACTGTTCTTGCACATGAACAAAAGAGGAAAATTAAAAAGAACTACTTTTTTTTACTTTACTAATGTGGAACCACTTCTCAAGGCCCGGAGGCCACTCGAGGATAAAGGTTAAAGAGATGATCGCCACCATGAGAGGATTGGAAACAATGGACAGAAGATTACTTCAGAGAAATTGGTTTTCATAGAAGACGGCTAAACGAGTATTTGTTTACATTAGACTTAAAAACGACTATGCTGTAGTCGGTTGGGAAGCATGCTCGTGGTATTTTGTTCCACAGATGGGATGTTCTAGGAAAGAAACTTTGTTCATGGAAGTTCTGTTTGTTTTTTGGTAAAGAGAGAGAGAGAAAGGAAAGTTCTTTGCTGTAAGTGGATTTATTTATGTTTACAAGTAATACACGTAATATACAAACCATTTAACACATCACAAATTCCTAATGCATAGGAATATGAAAAGTTGGACTTAACGATATGTGTAGGGGTAATGTTGAAGATAACTGGTATAGAGATAGCAAATGACCGATCTTATGTCTCGAAGACACCTTGACAGAACTAGTCTAGTGATTCCGAAACTAGTCTGGACAAAATAGGAGCAATGGACAAGCGAATGTTGTTGCTTCTGTGACGAAACCAGAAAGGAGGAAAAGAGAGAGAGAGATCATAGCAAACATGTTGCCCCCTCAGCGGTCAGCCTAAAAAGGGAAGAGGAAGTTGGATCTTTTTATATTGATTATGTTAATGGTTGACTGCCCCATTATCTCATGTTCTGAGATGGTATGCATTATGAAAAAGCGACCTCAACAAGTGTCAATATCTCAAGAAAATATACATTTCTATTTTCTTCCATATATTTACTGCACTTGTATCTCCTCAATGTAAATATCCCAACAAACCGAACTGGCAGCAAAGTCTCACCCCTACACTGTAGAAGTCCCCAGATGCTGGAAAACTGTCTACTCTAATAGCTTCTTTCCTCAAACCGCTTCCCTTTGAAATTCTCTCCCTGTTCCCTACTTCCCTCGATTGTACCAATGTGCAGAAATTTAAATGTAATGTGAACAAACATCTTGCTGTCCAACTTCCCACTTAGAATGTCCCCTATAAATCTGGCCCCTAATCACAGTAGCCCCTTATGTCTCAGTGGCAATGTGCCTTGTTTGTGGTAAAAAAAAAAAGAAATTAAAAAAATGTTTCATTTTTTTAATTTCTCTTGTGGATTTAATATTCTTTACAAGTTTCACTTACAAACTAACAGTCACAAAATCTCCATTAGAGTAAAAAAATATTTTTAATTGAATGTAAAGTATGAGTTTGTAAAAGGTTAAGAATAACTATTACACAAGTTCACTGAGAAGATTACGAATCATACCATGTAATTAAAATGTTGATCTGCAAAATAGAATTTTTATTTTATACTAGAATGTGAATTCAGCATTGCTTGGAAATGAATGAGGATCCCTGTGTACAAGTCCAATTTGAACTCCATATTCCCACTTTTATAATGTTCTGTAATTTTTAAGTTTTCTTTTTCCTCTTTATTTACGTCATTTATTTATTTACATCATCCTCTTAACCTGCTGCTGTTTTAGTTTCTTCCTTTTCTTCTTTATTTATATCATTTATTTATGCCATTGTCTTGCTGTCCTTCTCTTAGGCTGCTGCTGCTGGTCTTAGACTACTCTCCCTATTATCCTCTTGCAACCATTTCCCTCTTTCTATATTTATCTCGTCCCATCACTTCTCGTCTCATTTGCCCTTCCTCACATCATCAAGCAAACAGCCAGTGTTTTAGTATTATATAGATTGTTTGCTGCTATTTGGTGAAGGGTGAATCCTAATTCCATATGACTTTGCTGTTTCAGGTTTATCTGATGTCATTGAATAATATATTTTAGTCTTATTTATGCAAATGAGACATTTTACCATTGGCCAATAAATCTGGACTAATTTAAATCTTGCATGAAGGTCATTATTCTACAGATTTGATTGAGATTTGTTCTGAAATATGCAAATTCTACACAATGGTGCCAGAAAATATTGGATAAAAATGGACAAATCTGTTTTAAAAATAACCATTTTTATATATGAATATGGTGGAAATAAAAAAATAAAATAAAATACCATTTTAGTTTTTCATTGAATTTTTTATGCTAGTGAGGAATAAGCGCAATTATGCAAATTAATTAAATTTATTTGAAAAAAAAATGTCATTTGGAATGATCTGAAATAAAAATGTTGTTACAAAAGTTATCTTTTATTTTTTATGAAAATATCCATGAATAATAATAATAAAAAAAAGATAATCATCAATCATCATCATGGCCGTCATTCGAATCGAGTATACAGGTTTCCAGGGGCTTCATTTGTGGGTTCTCATATAAGAAAATAGTCAAATTCGAGATCCACACATCCTATCACAAATCGGTCATGCATTATCGTTTGGCAATTGATTTTAGCGGCACACTATTCTGGCTGCTTTCAGTTCTTCAATGGGATGAAGCCGTTCACTTTCAAATCTTTCCACACCACTCCTTATTCCATTCCTCCACTCAATTCTCAAGTGCACTTGCTTCTCGTGTTGTGTGATCAATTCCACACCTCTTCATATCCTCCTTCAAACAATTTTTGTACCGCTTCTTCTGTCTTCCACCACCCTAGCTCCTACATTCAGTTCCGAATAAAATATTTTCTTAGTATAGGACTGGTAGCTCATTATTACCACCTGACCAGCCCATCTCAAACGATTTTTAACAATGAAATCATCTATACTATGACAACAAGACTCTTCCAGGATATTGATGTTGGTTTGATGATCTTGCCAGTTAAATTTTAAATCTTTGATGCAGTTTTTTTGAGTGCTATAAGATGTTTCCAATGCATACAAGAGTGTTGGAAGGACAATGGCTTGATACACTAATATTTAGCCTTAAATCTTTATCACATCAAAGACTCTGGAACAAAGTTTACTGAAAGCAGCACTTGCACACCTAATACGATATTGGATTTTATCGTCAATGGTGGCATTGGAAACGAGGTGGCTACTCAGGTACACAAAGCGATTCACATTTTCTAGTAATTCGTCACCGAGTTGGATATTAGAAGGGTTTCTGTTATCTTGAGTTGAAGGCTGGAATAACACCTCAGTTTTTCGGACGTTGATTTTTA
This sequence comes from Sepiola atlantica, assembly GCA_963556195.1. Lineage (NCBI taxonomy): Eukaryota > Metazoa > Mollusca > Cephalopoda > Sepiida > Sepiolidae > Sepiola > Sepiola atlantica. The sequence continues at coordinate 114,158,198 of OY744527.1, forward strand.
GTTCTAGTTTGGAGTATTCATCCATAAAGGAATTAAGTGAGGCTTGTAAGTCCTCTTCAATTAGAGCACAAACCGCATTATCATCTGCATATTGAAATTCAACAGGAGAATCAACATTTGTTTTAGTTCTAACCTTCATATATCTCACGTTGTAAACTCCATCATCCATTCTGTAGTTTATGGATATACCAGGTGGAAGTTGAGCATCCATTAGGTGCAGTACAGCCACAATAAAGATTGAAAACAAGGTCGGTGCGGCTATACATCACTGTTTAACTCCAGATTTTACTTTGAATGGATCTGTAGAGCTGCCATTTGCGATTACTGTCACAGTCATATCGTTGTGAAGAAGTTTCATTATTTTAATAAACTTCTCTGGACAACCAGCTTTTGATGAGATTTTCCAGAGAAGTTCATGGCTTACATTATCAATTTCTTTTTTTAGATCGATGAAAGCCATATATAGAGGTTGCTGTTGTTCTCAGCATTTTTCCTGAAGCTGCCTTAGACTGAATATCATGTTGATAGTGCCACGAGCCTGTTGAAAGCCACATTGTGACTCAGGTAAAAAGGACTCAGCGAGAACTGTTTGTCTCTTTAAGATACGAGCCAAGATCTTTCCAGCTATTGTTAGTAGTGTAATACCTCTATAATTTCCACAGTCAGTTCTTTCTCCTTTTTTCTTAAAAATGATTGTAATTAGACCATCCCTTAAATCAGTTGGTAGTTCTTCCTGTACCCATATTTTGACAATAAGTTGATGCAGTTGTAAATATAGAAGTGGTCCACCCGACTTATAGATTTCGGCAGGGATGTTGTCCATACTGGCAGCCTTATTATTTTTCAAAGCAAGGACGGCAGTCTTGATCTCTTCATGAGAGAGAATTCTGCTCAATGAAATGTCAACAGGTTGTTGCAGGATTTGATGTATAGCATTGTCGACGACTGGATGTTGGTTTAACAGATTTTCAATGTGTTCTTTCCACCTGGCTAAGATTTCTCCACTACTTTTGAGAATTAGAGAGCCACCCCTACTTCACAAAAGAGCTAGGCCTTGTGTGCATGACCATAGAGAATTCTAGTTGCTTTAAAAAATTCTTCATGTCGTTTTGATCAACATGAAGTTGTATTTCCTTAGATTTATTCGCCCACCAGTTTTTTAATGGTTCTTGTAGATGTTTGTATTTTGGCTTTTAATTCTCTGTTTCCTCTTTTTGGCTTCCGAGTTTGGGTCATTGAGATGTGATGCAAGCACTTTTTTTGTTTGCTTGATTAGATCTTTTATTTCTTTGTCATTTTTGTAAAACCAGTCTTGATGCTTCTATTTCGTCAAACAAATCGACTCCTGCATGCGTCCAAAATGGCAGACTTCAGCTTTTGCCAATGTTCTTCAGCTCTGGAGGGATGTTGGTCAGATAGGTGTTGAAGAAGATTGTTGTAGTTGAAACTGCTTAGTCTTATCCAGAAGCAATTCGACATTGAATTTGAGCCTCTTAGGTGTATTCCGGTTTTTCTTGCTATGCTGCAGCTTGATTCTCATTATTGAGAGAACTATACGATTGTCTGCCCAACAGTCCTCGGTGAGTGGAGCAGCTTTTGTAATTAGAACATCTTTCCTATCATGTGCACAAACAATAATATAGTTTATAAGATGCCAATGCTTTGATCGTGAGTGTTGCCAAGTCGTCTTGCATTTGTCTGTTTGTCTAAAAAGCATGTTAGTGATAATGAGATTGTCTTCGGCACATTTTAAAAGTAAAAGTGTTTCATTCGAGTTTATTTCATCCACACCCTATTTGCCAATGGTTCCTCTCAAATCCCTAATAACCCTCGCATTTAAATCACCAAAAAGAATGATTGTATTTTCAATCGAAACGGCGGAAAGCAGTATGTCCAGGTCATTGTAGAACACCTCCTTGGTTTGTTCATCAGCATCAAGTGTGGGGCATATGCGCTGATTACTGTGGCACAAGAATTTTCCCCTGTTTGAACTCTAAGGGTCATACAGTGTTCGTTTATGCAAACTGGTAATTCACTGAGTCTCAACATCAAAGTGTTCTTTATAACAAAACCGACTCCATGTAGTTGCGGGTTGTCAGGCTTGTAGCCTCCAGCTTCTTCACGCAGATGTCCTTCACCTGAAAGGCTGGTTTCTGAAAGTGCTGCAATATTGATGTTGAGTCTCTGAAGTGCCTGTGCAACAAGAGTGGTTCTTCTTTCGGGTCTTGAAGGGTTTAACTCCAATAGTCTACGGACATTCCATGATGCCATTTTAAATTTTACTTCATTGTTTTGACCTCAATTGAGGTGAAACCCCCTGAAAGCGGTTTTCCAGGCAGTGTAAGGTGAAGCAAACTATTTTTAGGGCACCTTTTATATCCCCTCCCCATTTGGGGTGAGCAGAGTGGATCCTGGAAAGGGCTGCTCAGTCACGGATTTCACTGCCGAATCACTCTCTTGCTTCGAATCCAAGAGCGAAGCGACTGAACTAAACATCTGCTGCTGGAATACTAAAGACATCTCAGATATCACAATCCTGTCCCCACCGCATTCTTCAGATCACCGCCAGACTTCCTTCCATTCATCTCTTCGATCTTTTGTTCCACTACTGGTGTCATTGGAGATACCTGTGCATGGATTTGTTTAACATGGATAGGTTGATGCACAAACAGCAGACCCATCATCTTGGCCAGGCAGGTTTATGTTCAGTGGCACGAAAATCGAGACGACCAAACCTGATGGTTGCAACCCTTCATATGCCTTTGCAACCTTACATACAGACTGGTCTGCTATTGACAGATTTTTCGCAGTGTCCGCTCACTGGACTGTTTGCTGCCACCCAGTATGGCTCAGGCTCAGCTATGCTAAAGTCATCCATGTGCCAGCTCATTTCTCAGCCATTCATTTGTTTAAATTCGGCTGCCTGAGAAGCATCCGCCTTCCTGCTGCTGAAGGCTTTGACCTGCATAGGTAGAGGGTGGTCATTCCCTCACTAGCCGCTTTAAAGGCGATCATGCCGGTATGGTAACCCTCTAGAATATCAGAGGGTGGCTAACAAGTGGTAAACCTTGCCCAAGGGTGACCTGGAACTGTGCAAAACAAGAGTGTTCAGCTCCCTGGGGTATTTTACATACAATCATCATAGTGTTAAAGTTATGGTGTTTTTTCGAGTTTGTCTGTTCGTATGCAGATAGAAATGTGTGATTGGTTGACAACAAAGGAATCAGCAAAGTGCACATTACTAAGGCAATAGTTTTTACGATGTCAATGCCCGAGTTCAGATCTCACGTAAGTCAAAAGGATTTTTTAAAAACTGGATATGGATTTTAAAAATTTAAAGAAATGATCATAACATAATAACATAAAAAAGCATGACATCAATATATTTTAAAACTAAGTAACGTTTTTTTGGATAATCCGCAAAAAGCAGTAGAATAAAAGGGTATTCAACATTAGTTCAAACTTTTTTTTGTTTTTTAAAACATATTCCCCCTTTTTTAATTTTAATTTTTTAAATTAAAGAAAAATTATTTTTGCTTAAAATATAATTCATAATGGTTTTTGCCAATAAAAACAATACATAAATACAATTATCCTAGTTACGCACTCTCTCATGCAAATACTAAGTGATATATTTTTTCCACCAAATTTCACCTGGTGATACCAGATCAGGCTGCCCTGTGGCTCCCTGAGACGAAATTCACCTACATTGACGTTTTTTTTTTTTTTTTTTTTTTTTGTAAAACTTAATTATGTTCTACAAAACCAAAAACAAAAACAAAAACAACAGCCCCTCTCCCTTTCTCCCTCCCCTTTTTTATTTTATTTTTAGAACTTGAAGCATAAATCTTTTACTATAATGACCGGATTCGGCATTAGATGGCCCGAAAAGGGTTGATATGCTGTAAAACAAAACTACCAAACCAAAAACGATGATTAAACATTTGAAGATATAAAGAACTTGAAGCATAAAAACTTTTACTATAATGACCAGATTCGGCATTAAATAACCCGAAAAGGGTTGATATGCCGTAAAACAAAACTACCAAACTACCAAACCAAATTTCACTAATATTTATCTTCTTACTTGCTATAAAGTGATAGAAGCTAGGTAAAGAAGGAAATTGACATACCCAGGTACTGTAATAAAATCGCTCAAGGAGCAGTGTATACAATTATTATTTAAACATATAAATATGATAATTTTGTAGGATATATTTTTATATGAAACTAACAGCGTTGCCCAGGTTGAGGAGAGGTAAAACATCACATGTAACAAGATTATGGGTACATTTCAGTCTTTGGTCGAGATCAAAGTGTAGTATCTGTTCCGATGGATACTGCACCCCATAGACTGGTATTGTCTTGGCCTTCAGGGCTTGATTTACGCCGGTCTATGGGTTTGTCCTGTGCAGTTCTAGGAGGTCCACCCTCCCAGGCTTCGCCTCCCCTCTTTGGGGAGGAGTAAGTTTATTGCTTACTGCCTGAGGCGCCCCTACCGGGGAATGCCGACGGGGCTGCCCAAGCAATTTTTGATGGTCAGAGTGCTCACCTCTCGGGCGCTGGCTTTTCAACCCCCACTTTCCGACCCGACCTTGGGTCACATCTTACTTGTGGGAGTAGGATAAAACTGGCCTTGTGCCTAACTCTTGGAGAGGAGTAAATAATACATTTATTTTTAATGTGGGCGTTCTGCTTCCTATTTCTCTCTTAAAAATAAATCAAATATAACTCGTTACACTCCCTATAACGTATATTATCTATATTTCAAATTTCACAAAATCCTGTCCAATAATTTTTGAATCCATGGCTATAGTTATTTTCATGAGAGGTTTCTGCTCCCTTTGTCTCCTTTGCATAAAACTGAGTTAAACTAAATATAGTCAACATTACCAACCGTTATGCCTAGAAGTTATTTTCAAAAATTCATAATGATCGATTAATTTTTTTTTGCAGTAAGTAATGAATGTAAGACCTGCACTTTTTAGTAGAATTCCACTTTTTTCTTTGAATTCAGAAAAAGCGATTTCTTTTTTTCTTTTTTAAGCAGAGACTGATTTCTGACGAATTGCTAAAGTTTTCTTATTTGGCTCAATTGGAATGGGAGCATGAACCCCTTGGAAAATTGGTGGATGGCCGTAATCCCCCCCCCCCCATACACACACCTTGGGAAATTCATCTCCATTTCAGCTTTTTCTGCCATTGGCCACTCGCATCCCTGATATATATACTAAACCTTCTGGGTCTAGACGGTTTGTTTATTATATATATACAGTCACTGTTCACATAGACAACCCATAAACCAAAGGATCACAGGTCGTCTATGTGCTCTGTTTTAATGGATGACGTCATCCTTTTGTTACGCCAGCATTTATGATACTATAAACGATCGGGCCGATGTTCCACCTGTTTTAGTGAATTACGTCATCTCTTTGTGACGTCGTCCAGTGAGCACGAGGACAAACAAGATAGCAAGCAAGATTCACAGAGTTTTAGTAGTATACTATACCCTATCAAGCAAAATAATAAAAACACCTCAAATAACACCAACATAGTAAAACAAAAAAAGCTCCTGAAGACAATCGCGAAGATTAAAAGCACTTGATTCGTTGATTCTTACTCCATGAATTACTGCCAGAGACCCAGAAACTTGCCTGCTGAGTTGAGACAACAATTAAAACAATAACGCAAATAGAAAATTCTGTTGTCTTTAATCAGACATGTATCGATAATAATTTTCTGCCTAAATATATATATATATATATATATATATATATATATACATACATACATATATATGAGGATAAGATACATGATATATCATAAAATTAAATTGCGTGGAGACAATATGTATGAAAAAGACAAAAGGAAAAACAAATTAAACACAGGAAGAAATCATCAAAAACGAGACATTTATCAGTTTCTTTTTGAAGATGTTTGTTGATCTGAACGAAACTGGTAAATCTCTGTTTTGATGATTTCTTCCTGTGTCTAATTTGTTTTATCTTTTGTCTTTTTCATATATATATATATATATATATATTGTTGAATATAAGAGACAACTTATGTTGGGAGATCCTTTCAATAGTCTGAATCAGAATCTTAGTTTCGGAGGGGAATTGGCTAATGAATTTGCCATAGTTTTGATTTGTGTCCCAAGTACTTTCAGACCCATCCGGGTCCATCTTCAGGGGAATGAGGATAATCAGGTACAGACCATGTGTTTGTATTATAGATGGTTTTGGCGGGAATTATGTAATAAGTACAAAACTATAGTTAGAATTATAGACCTTTTACTATATAGTAAAATGTCTATAATTCTAACTATACTGATATTAAAGTTAATTCTGTTAATTAGGAGTTCTTTGGTTTTTATATATAGGGCTTCTAATATATGGCAAATTCATCAGCCAATTCCCCTCCGAAACTAAGATTCTGATTCAGACTATTGAAAGGATCTACCAAAGGATATCCAGACATAAGTTGTCTCTTATATTCAACAATACTTGCCTGCAAGACAAGATGCTGCCTATATATATATATATATATATATATATATATATATATATATATCCTTGCTCGTCCGTCGAAGTCGACGATGACCAAGGTATCAATCAGTTTGGCGTCGGGGGTCGGTGGGTCCTGAGATGGCTGATGAGGCCAATCCGTGCTCGGCAGACTCTTCCACACTCCGGACACGTGAAGGCGGCATCGACAGGCTGTGGACCGGCAGCTCTCTCCTTTCGCCTCCTGCGCTTCTGCCGGTCGTGGGTCATGCGTTGATCCTCTGCCCTATCGGCTCCCAGGCTGACGGCACAGCGCCAAGCAGAGCGTTCTGCAGCGCGACTCTCCCAAGACTGGGGGTTGATGTCGCAGTCCTTGAGGGAGGTTCGCAGGCAGTCTTTATATCGTTTCTTTTGGCCTCCTGCAGTCCGCTCTCCCTGGCTGAGTTCCCCATAAAAGAGTTGTTTGGGGATTCGGCCGTCAGGCATGCGGTAGACATGGCCTGCCCACCAAAGCTGGGTTTTGTGGACTATGGTGGTGATGGTATGGAGCCCCGCGCGCTCCAAGACTTCTGTGTCAGGAATTCTGTCTTGCCAGCGGATGTTGAGAATATTACGGAGGCATCTGAGGTGGAAGCCATTCAGCTGTTTTTCATGTCTTTTATAAAGCGTCCAAGTTTCACAGCCATAGAGTAGGGCTGTTAGGACGATTGCTCGGTATACTTTGATTTTGGTTGCGAGTGCAATACCTCTCCTCCTCCACACATTGTCTCTAAGTCTTCCAAATGCACTGCTTGCTGTGGAGGTCCTATGGTTAACTTCAATGTCAATGTTGGCGGTACGGGAGAGGGTGCTGCCAAGGTAGGTGAATTGCTCCACAGCATGAATCTTCTGCCCTTTGACAGTGATGCCGGGTTCGTGGTATGCATCTCCTGGGGCGGGTTGGTACATAACTTCTGTCTTCTTTGTACTAATAGTAAGACCAAAATTGTCACAACTGGTGGAGAATCCGTCCATTAGATGTTGCATCTCTGTCTCATTTGGGGCATTAAGGGCGCAGTCATCAGCAAAGAGAAGGTCTCTGATGATGGTTTCCCTCACTCTCGTGACTGCCTGCATTCGCCTGATGTTAAACAATTTTCCGTCACATCTGTACTTGATGTTAATGCCAGAGTGACTGTCTTTGAAAGCGTCCTGGAGCATGGCAGAGAAAACCATGCTAAAAAGCGTTGGGGCTAAGACACAGCCCTGCTTGACTCCGTTGGTCACAGGGAAGGGCTCTGAGGGGTCGCCGTCATCCAGGATGTGAGCGGTCATGCCCTCGTGGAACTGCCTGACGATGGCTATGAACCTGTCTGGACAACCAAATTTTCCCATGATCCGCCAGAGGCCATTTCGGCTGACAGTGTCGAAGGCCTTGGTCAAATCGACGAATGTGGTGTAGAGGCCCCGGTGCTGCTCGACACATTTCTCCTGTAGTTGGCGTGCAGCAAAGATCATATCAGTCGTCCCACGGCCCGCTCGAAAGCCACACTGGCTCTCGGGAAGACGACCATCTTCAAGGTGTACCAGCAGGCAATTAAGAAGGACGCGGGCCAGGATCTTCCCGGCGATGGATAGAAGGGATATCCCGCGGTGGTAGTCACAAGACTGTCGATTTCCTTTGCGTTTATAAATGTGAACAATAGTGGCATCACGAAAATCTTGGGGTAGTTCTTCACTCTCCCACATGGATTGGAAGAGTTCTGTCAGTCTTTCCAGCAGTGTAGGTCCACCAGATTTGTATATTTCTGCTGGAATTAAATCGGGGCCAGGGGCCTTCCCAGAGGAAAGTTGCTTGATGGCTTTGCTTACTTCCTCTGACGAGAATGGGATGTCGAGCTCCTCGTTGATAGGCTCCTGGCGTAGTCGGTCGATGGCTTCATCGTTGATGGAAGATGGCCGGTTTAGCACGTTGTTAAAGTGCTCTGCCCATCTATATATATATATACACACACATACACACACACACATACACACACACACACAATCACTATTTACATATCAGGCCCATGAATGATCACGGGTCTTCTATTCTATGGTCTCTGTTTTAATGGATTATTTCATCTTTTTGTTACTTCAGTATTTATGATGTCATAAAACATCTCTTCCCAATGTTTTCCACCTGTTTTAGTGGATAATAGTATCCTTTTGTGACTTCATCCAGTGTGCACGGAGACAAACAAACAATATAACAAACAAGATCTAAAGAGCTTTAGTAGTATATAGATAGATAAATATATAAACATATATACATACATAACTATATATGTATATATTATAAATATTTTTATCTTATCCACATACATATATGTTTTGCCTTTCCAAGACTTGTCAGTCGCTGGGTTCAAACGCTGGGCTAGTCACCTTTGCCCTCGACCACTGATATAACCATATGAGAAGGTAGGGAATTAAACCGACTTAACATTCAGCCATTGTTCAAACTTTCCTTTTATTTAATTAAAGAGAGTTAACAACACAATATTGCTTAAATTTAGAATCTCATATAACAAAGTGCTTTACCTATTTTTGAAGGAAGCAATTAGGGTATTATAAATATTTATATTTTATCCTCATATATGTTCTGGTCAGTGCGGTTGAAATAAAGCTATGTCACTGGTCGCTGCGTTCGAGGGTAAAGGTTTACATTTGGATGTGTTTGTCAGTGAACTGTAACTATCAGTAGTTTGGTAGTTTGGTTTGGTAGTTTTGTTTTACGGCATATCAACCCTTTTTGGGTTATTTAATGCCGAATCTGGTCATTATAGTAAAAGTTTTTATGCTTCAAGTTCTTTATATCTTCAAATGTTTAATCATCGTTTTTGGTTTGGTAGTTTTGTTTTACGGCATATCAACCCTTTTTGGGTTATTTAATGCCGAATCTGGTCATTATAGTAAAAGTTTTTATGCTTCAAGTTCTTTATATCTTCAAATGTTTAATCATCGTTTTTGGTTTGGTAGTTTTGTTTTACGGCATATCAACCCTTTTTGGGTTATTTAATGCCGAATCTGGTCATTATAGTAAAAGTTTTTATGCTTCAAGTTCTTTATATCTTCAAATGTTTAATCATCGTTTTTGGTTTGGTAGTTTTGTTTTACGGCATATCAACCCTTTCTGGGTTATTTAATGCCGAATCTGGTCATTATAGTAAAAGATTTATGCTTCAAGTTCTAAAAATAAAATAAAAAAGGGGAGGGAGAAAGAGAGAGGGGCTGTTGTTTTTGTTTTTGGTTTTGTAGAACATAATTAAGTTTTACACAAAAAAAAAAACAAAAAAAAAAACGTCAATGTAGGTGAATTTCGTCTCAGGGAGCAACAGGGCAGCCTGATCTGGTATCACCAGCTATCAGTAGTAATAGTATCAACAAACCTATGCAGTTAACATTAGTTATTCCCCATTTATAATCCTGGATTCACCCAGTTGTAAGGAAAAAGTCATTTCATATTTATCTGATGCCACTCATGAATAAAAAGAAACAACTTATCCTAAAATGAATCTTCCCAAATTTTACATTTTGGATGAATGGATAAATTCCATTCAAATAGAATTATATCTTATCATCTTAAAAGTTTTAAGCACAAGCATTTTCCGTGGGTGTTTGATGGTGGTCTATCTCTCTTAATCCAAATAGAGACAAACAACCACTTAAGCAAACACAAAAGATGTTTAGAAACCGTCGGATAGAGATGATCCTGAAAGATAAGATTCTTTGAAGGCCGGAGAGTAGATTAATGAGAAGAGTAGTTAAACTGTAAACATATTTATTTGCTATGTGTTGTGCGAGAAATGTGTAGTTACGTACAAATTGGCTAAGTACTAAGAAGTGTTCTCAGAAGCCAGGGGAGAAGTTTGAGTCTCCCCGAGGATGGTGCCTGAGAGGCATCACATCTTCTTGAACTTTTGTATGAAAGATAGTCGCATGTTCAGAGTTAGGCATCGGATATTGAAACTTATGCGTATCTTCATATTATAAATAGACTACATTCTTTGCATTAAATGGTTAAACTTTTTATTTTTTATTTTATGAATAAAGTTTTTTTCTTGAACAGTCCAACTTCTTTGAAGTTTAAGATTTTGGGTGGATTTGTGCCTTTAAACAGGTCCTTTAGATTTTTAGAGTTGTATTTCCTTCGGCTTTGTTGCAGATCTTGACAGTCTATTAATATGTTTGACTGTATAAGATTCTTGACATGATATACACATCGAAGACTCTTAACCTTTCAATAAATGCTTGTGAGTAACATGTGTATGTCCTATATGGAGTATGGTTACTAAAACCTCTTCTTGCCTTTCTTGTGTAATTTATTACTTTGACATTCATCCCAAGATTTTTTTTAAATTAAAAAAAAGTTAATTTAAATTTTTTTTTTAAATATAAAATAATTATCTTATTTCATTTGACAACTTTATTCGGTATCAAATAGCCAATAGATGGTTGATAATCGGTAAACCAAACCAACTTTTTTATTCTAATTTTCAAATGTAATATTTCATGGACTTAATATCTATTTTTTTTAGAAACATTGTTTGTAATTGTTATGCCACAAACAAAAGCATGCAAAAATTAACTTGGAAAAACAAGTACCAAAGTAAATTCTTATTTTGGTACTTTTACAGACAGTGCTGAAATAATAACGTTATAATTTTAAAAAGCATTTATAACATGGGGAGCTTTGTTAACTATTCTGTACATTTACCGAACAATTTAATAAACAAAAGATACCGTAAAAATAGAATTTAACTTGAAAATCTTCTCTAAATAATAGCGCAGTCTGTAAACTGCAGAAGTACCTTCATTTTAGGTATATTTTGATTGTTATAATTTTAAATAAATATATTATGAACTACACTTTATAAAAATAATGAAATGAAATAAAACAATTAATTAAAATTGATGCAATTAATATTTTATAATTACTTATTTAAAATTTTTGTAGCTAGAATTTTAGGGACGATATTTGCCTCTGTAGGATGCGGTTTCTATGATCCCTTCATTTTCTTTTAATGTGATTCACGAAGCCATTAATAGTATAGTGTTAATTTAAAAGCTAATATTTCATGGAGTTAATATTTGTGTGTTTGAAAAGATTTATTTTCCTAGTTCCGTCTATGGGAATGAAAAAGACAATGAATCATCAGCAGCGTTAACTTAATCTCATTCTAAACAGATATTAATAATTGATAAACACAAAGTTTTCATATTTTTTTTTTATTAAAGAAAGGTTATTCTATACAAATACCTATATACCATTTTCGTCCCTGTCTCACTTATCTAATATATAAAGTAAATTCAGTCTCTTTATAATTTCTTTGTCATCGATAGCTTTCTTCCCATAAAATCAATATTTGATTCTGGTTTGTCAGTTTTTCTTGTGAATCATTGCAGTATGTTGTTAAGAAGAATAACATGTAATTAGATTTAATTCCTTCCAGAAAATACTTTGTATGAGTTGGAATTATTTTTAATCTTAAAAGCAAGGGACATAACTATATTAGTACAAGCAGAGTTACTTCCCTTTGATTGGAACTAAAAAAAAAATTTTGAAAAAAACCCAGCATAGTTAAAAAAAAAGAAAAGTAAAACAAATTGCAAGTAATACAGTACTGGGTAACGTTGAGTAGATACAACTAGTTAATAATATTATTGAGTGAATACTCAAACAATTTGTTTTTTCGGACTGACTACTTAATGCAGGTTAATCAACATTTCTAAGTTTTCATTGGGTGACTCGTTTTTTTATACTAATGAATCGCCACTTATCAAGGACAAAATCCACTCGAGAATAAGAGTTAATGAGATGGATTGATTGGCGGTTTAATGATGAATATTATAAGAGGATCGAAAATGATTAATGGAATGAATCAAGTTTAACGGTTTATGACTAGGATTTGTTGGATTTGAAGATAATGTGTACCACACTAGGAAGTTTTTGGAAATGATTGAAATTTAAAGAAAAACATATATTTCCTATATTCAAAGTCTTCATTGAGAGTTAAAGAAATAATAACAAAATCGACACATTTGAGATTATTTTCCTCATCTTGGTTGTTGCTATTTTCACAAAATTTCAGTCTTCTTCAATTTTTTTGTTGTGACCTGGAAAACTAGAAGTAAACTCTTTATTAACTGGGTTAGAGTACTGTGATTCTGTATTCACTGCCCGTTAAATATCTTGTATTACTTAACTGTGTTATCCTTCAACAGGTCTGGCCAGAGTTGACACATTGCATGATTATAAGTAGTCCATTGACATCTAAGTGATAATAATATAAAAAAGTGCAAAAAGTTTATATCAGTTTTGTTTACTTTCTTGTATTGGTTGTTTTCTGTTGCTTAAGTTCGTTTTTTGAGGGTTGCAGTAATTTGTTTCACATGAATACAAAATGTCTATTCTTACTACTATATATGTGTTCTAATCATGAACGATGTCTTCAAAAAGAATGAAAGAAAATAACGTTTCCCTCACTTCCTATATAACTAGAAAGAAAAATAAAGGGCAAACATGTGGTGAATATATTTAAAGATATTGCCATGTACAATTATATTTGCATCTGAACTTGCACTTAAGCAAATGGCAGATGAATTGTTAACCATTGGTCATCCCTATTCTCAGTCCTGAATATTCCTTAACTTATTGACCATGTAGGGCAATCGAGGATGATACTTTGAGTTTCCTGATCTTCCAGTGCATCATTTTAACCATATTCTTCATCGTGGCCCAAAAAACTTCCATTGTAAAAATGGCAGTTAACTAGATTAGGAATCGAAACAATAAGAATACTTTATCTCAAAAATAGCGTTAAATCTGTTCTCTTCTCTGACTCCCCCCCCCCCCCCCCCCAAAAAAAATTAGTGGGTAAGACCTGTGCAAAACTGATCTCAATCTCCGAATTCTAAAAGAATTGCTTTTATTTGTTCTTGTCCCATCAAAGTTTATCAACGTTTTCACACGTAATCGTACATCATCCCCTAAAAAAAAAAAAATTTTTTTCCGGGGGGAGGGAGGGATTAAGGTAAGGGTACTCAACTACAATAATACTAAATATTATTTAGCATGACGTTATGCCATAGTCCACAGCCTTACCGCCTACTTTCAGAGGTAGGTAGGTTTGTTGCATGAATACGCTTTCATGTATGGGAATGTTGACAGGATGTATCAGGATACTTTTGGGTGAAATTGACTTTTAACGGCCCCTCAGACAATATATGGACTTTTAACGATTTGATTATGCAAATTACGCAAATTGTTTCTGTTTTTCTTTTGTATTTAAGGTTAATGATACTTTCTTTCCATTCATGTTAAATATTACCTTCATCCAGTGTTTGTGTATAGATATAATTACTTATCCCCCCCTCCCAATTTCCTCCACATAGTACGTTATTGTGAGGATGCTGTTTTGTAGTCATGAACCAATATTAACATTTAAATCTTACTTACAATTTAATTAATTCAAGAACACTACAATTAATATTTTCAGCTAAGTAAAACGTCACATAAAAATATTTCTATGGAGTTCTGAGGTGGGAGCATGAGTTTCCAGTGTCCTTTGATTTTACCAAAAGGCAAAAAAGACGAAAAAAGGAGAAAAAAAATGCTTTGCATAATAAATCTTCACTAAATTTTGTGACAGTTTTATGTTTTTACATGTATAAAAAAAAGAGCCATTAATATAGTTGGAATTCTTTTCGTTTTCTCTCCAACTTCATTTTTCACTGGGTGACCATGAACTTTGAACTTAGGTCCGCCTCCAACTGCACTTGGCTAACTTGAGCACGTTTTTGTGATTTCCATGGATGAAAGAGGTTAAAAAATGGGGTCATCTGACTGCATTTGATGACCGTTGTCTTCCACCATTTTTGCCTTGACATTTGCTTCAAAATGATCATACAAAAATATGTATTCATCCTTTTTCTGCTTGCCAATCCTTTGATATTGATCATAATATATGAATGTGTGTGTGTGTGTGTGTATATATATATATATATATATATATATATATATATATTCTTGATTGAAAATTCAGACAGAAAATAAGAAAAAAATATTTTGTAAAAACATCTTGTGAAAATATTTTCTGAAAAAAAAAGTATTTTTAAGGAAATAGTTAACAAAAAAACAACAGTAAAATCAAACCATATAATGCTTCTCAAGTCTAACTTTGTAAAATAATAACATAACGATGGTTTCACTACTGTTTTGCTTTTATTTGCTAATGACTATAATCTCTTTATCAATGGAGTACACTTGATCTCTGTCTGTCTGTCTGTCTGTCTGTCTGTCTCTCTCTCTCTCTCTCTCTCTCTCTCTCTCTCTATATATATATATATATATATATCTATTAATAATGGAGTTTATGTGTCTGTCTGTCTGAAGCCGAAACTCCATCAGAGTAGCATGGTTATTTACTAAGTCCGCCAGCTTCCTTATATACTGCTAGAAAAACGACCGGAAACATTATGCGGGTTTCTCAATTTACATAATCATGTGCTTATCAACTTCTAATAAATTACTATTCGCAAATATACATTCATGATTCTTCTCTTAAGATTTCCATATATATATACGCTATTTTGCACGCTAATAATCTTACTTATAAATTATAATTTAGACAGACAGATACATAAACTCCATTATTAATCGATTTCTTTTCTTTACATGTATACGTACATGTACTGCGTTACGTAGTTAACAACGCTGGCTGTTTAATCAGTGGTTTCCTCCCTCCCTCCGGTAATTAAATATGGCGATCTGATTAAACAGCCATCGTTATTACGGCACGTTAAATAAAATGTAAACAACGCTGGCATTCACCGTGCTTATATTTTTCTTTTTAAAACTGTTCTAAGTTTGTTTATTTTCTTAATCTTATTAGCCATTATGTTTTAAAACACAAATTCACTTAATCAAATTGTTTAATTAAAATAATAATTGATTTAAAAATTACTATTAAAAAACACGTGCGCGCGCACACACACACACACACACATTATAACGAAATTAGTTTTCCACTTTAGGACCCGCACTAACTTTTACCCCGTCGTTACGGATAGGGTCAGTATTTTGTTTTTTAAATTGTTCATTTTAATTTACGCACATTTTTTTTCCGCTTTGAAAAACATAAAATATTACTTATTATATTCTGACGGGGATTTGTCGCAAAGCTATTGGGTGTAAATAAATGCGAGCAGACGATCCTTTGGGGGGGGGGGGCACCTATTATTGGGCAAGTGAATAACTGTTTTTAGAATCGTATTCGCTGTATTTTTTTATTGTTACTTTTACTTTCGGTACACTTTTCTTTCTTCTCTTTGAAAAACTAAAACTATTATTATTTATTATTTCGTAAGTTCTTATGTGTATTCGGCGCAAAACGATTGGGTGGAAAGAAATGTGAGCAGACGATAACTTTGGAACGAGCATTCTGAAAATAATGACAGCAGTAGCAAGACGTTTTTGAATCGTTAAGAATTAAATTATTTTTCCCAACTGTGAATTTTCAAAACTAAAAATATTTCTATTTATGGGGAAGATTAATACAAACATCGGGGTGGGGTCGAATTTTTTTTTTCTTTATTTTCATCTAAAAATATTCTTGGTCATAAACAAAGAATATCAACGTCTAACCACCAGAGAAATATGACTGAGGCTCAATCGGTTTACACGTCAGCGTTCATTTCTGATGCGGCAGCCTAGCAAAAATATGCGACCAGAGGGAAGATATATTTGCTAGTATATATAATGTATATGAGAGATAGAATGAATGCATGAATAGTGATAAATAAAAAGATTTATAACATTATTTATTACAGTACCAAGAATTAAGTCAACAATGGTCTGGCGTACGATCATTTCAGAGACGATTATGAATCATATATATATATATATATATATATATATATATATATATATATATATATATACATAATTAATAATAAATATTTTTTTTATATATTTATTAAACAAATTCAAATATATTGATACAATTAATTTGGAGCCAATATTGATAAAATTAAAACCAATATGTTTTCAAATTATAATTGATTGGAAAGTGATTATCTTTAATTTCTAATTCTGTCTCTTTTGGACCTATTGTTTTTATCATTTGTTCCTGATGAGGTACAAGTAGTACTGAAACGTAATTACATTTATGTAAGCCATTCTAAATGTTTATATCGTGTATGTGTATATGTGTGTATATATATATATATATATATATATATATATATATATATATAAAATACATTTCTCCATAAGTCTCACACCTGACATATAAATGACTCTACTAATAAAAAATCCATATGATTTTTATAAAGTACTAATCTTAAAATGGCACGTGTAAAAATTTAAGCCCAATTGGATTATTAGTTTACAAATTACAATTATTTAAGTCAAGCTACTGTTACAATCTTTCAAAACAATGCGAAAATTTGAATTTCGTGTGTTCTGGAGACTTTCATTGCTATAACAGTTATAAAACTGTTCTTTTTGAAAATTTTAGCTATTCTATTTTTCTTAATTAGGTTGATAGGAACACACTGGCCGATCTTTTTTACTCACTTTTGAAAATTTAATTTACGTTGTTAGTTTTGCAATGTTTTATACACAATTTAATATTTTGAAAAATTGGTGAGCACTCTTTAATAAATTAAAAATAATTTCTTTCAAAATACAACTTTGAAGCAATAAAAAGATAAAAAAGCGACGAAATGTGTATACCTTATTTGCATGAGTTTAAACTATGTCATAATGCTTCCCAAACAGCCACCAGTATAAACAGTTAGAGATAACGGTTCACAACTGATCAGACAGTACGCAAGTAGTTTCAGGAATTCTGTAGTAGTAATGAAAGCCTTGAAAATGAGGAAGGTGGAGGACGGCCATACACTCTTGGCAATGAAACTTTCGAAAGAATTGTTGAACAAAATCCACATAAAACATCTGAGAAATGACAACACTTGATGTTAGTATTTCAACAGTGTCCGATCATCGAAAACAAATTAGGAAGATGCTCGATAAATGAATTCTACATGAACTAAATGAAATGTTTTAACAAATAAATCGTTGTTTCTAAAATCAATCATTAAATCTGAACAATGTAATACCATGTCTTTTTTTATTAAGTGAACTGGTGCTACCAGATCAAACTGTCTGAAAATACTGGCTTCCTGTCCTAAAATGCACCAAACATTGATGTTATTGTTTTTTTCCTTTCCCTTTGCAAAACTCAATCATGTTCTGCAAAGCCAAAAACGAAAACAACAATTTTCCTCTACAAAACAACCAAGCCAAACACCATAAATACATATTTGAAGATATAAAGAACTTGAAGCATAAACACTTTTACTAAAATAACCAGATTTGGCATTAAATAACCTGAAAAGAGTTGATATGCCATAAAACAAAACAACCAATTATTAAGCGAGTCAAACTTCTGCATAGAGAATATCATGTATCTCAATAGTCGAAACCAACAGAGTTCAAGATGATTTAAGATCTTAAATATTTAAGATTTAAGATTTGAAAAACTGATACTGTGTACAGATAATTGGATTTGTGTTTGTCATTAAAGAAACCAGACTCTTCAAGAAAATTCAATTTCAAACGATTTCTCTTAAAAACTATATGTCCCCCCCCCCCTAATAATTATCCTACCTATACAAATCTCTCCTACAACTTCTGTTGGTATTAAATGATCAATTGAGGTTGATATTCCATAATGGCAAGTTCCCATTTCAAATTTTCCTTAATCATGTTTTCCATTTTTTATAAATTCCATTTCTTTCCGTTTCTTTTTAAGATTTTTACAGTATCTCACGAGAAATTTCTATAATTATCATAGCAAAATTCAATGTTTTATTACGTCTAAAGAAATAGTAGATATCTTTACCCCCCCCCCTCCCGAAAAAAAGTATTGCTTTAATCTGTATATCTTCCCTTTTCCAACTTCCACATAAACTCTGTGTCTCTCCTCCTATTTCTTCTTTAGTAATGGTCCTAGCTCCATGTGGTTTGCAACATTTTTCTGAAAAAAGTAACAATTTTTTTATTTCAATGTAAAACCTTCTTTCCATTTTGTTCTTATTTTGAATATTTTTCTCACAACATTTCGGCTGATGTAACCTCTGACCTTCGTCTGGTGCATTTTTTTCAAGCTCGGGTATTTGTATGGAATTTCGAACTGCACCTTTTATTTAATCCACAGGGGTAGATTGTTCTCATTCCGTCAGCCATGACTGGGTAAAAATCTTAAGTAATTCTTAATTATATTCTTACTATTGCCTGTATTGATGATTGAACCTTCAACCTCCAGAAGACTGTCACTTAGAATTGATTATTACTTAGCACTTTATCCATTGCGCCACGGGTTCGACAAGACGCACCTGAAGACGGTTATGCGTTACATAAGTCGAAACGTAGTGAGAGTAATAATCAGTCTTCTGGAGGTTGAAGGTTCAATATTTGATATTAAGAAAGTAATTAAGAATTGTTCACCCGACCATTGGTTGATGTAATGAGAACAATCTACCCCATGAATAAAATAAAGGGTTCCGTACAGATTCCTGAGTTTGACAAGATGGATCTGAAGAAGGTTAGAGGTTACATCGTCTGTAACATTGTGAGAATAACATTCAAGATGACTGGTGATACCAGATCAGGCTGCCCTGTGGCTCTCTGAGACGAAATTCACCTACATTGACGTTTTTTTTTTTTTTTTTTTTTTTTTTTTGTAAAACTTAATTATGTTCTACAAAACCAAAAACAACAGCCCCTCTCCCTTTCTCCCTCCCCTTTTTTATTTCATTTTTAGAACTTGAAGCATAAATCTTTTACTATAATGACCGGATTCGGCATTGGATGGCCCGAAAAGGGTTGATATGCCGTAAAACAAAACTACCAAACCAAAAACGATGATTAAACATTTGAAGATATAAAGAACTTGAAGCATAAAAACTTTTACTATAATGACCAGATTCGGCATTAAATAACCCAAAAAGGGTTGATATGCCGTAAAACAAAACTACCAAACCAAACCATTCAAGATGAGAACAGTAGTTCAAATAATACAAATTATCAATCCTCATCTCAACAATTCTGTAACATAGTAAAATCTTTTGTTCTTTCTTCAAAGGAAAAATATGCATGACTATTTGTAAAAAAACATCTTTCAAGAAAATAACTATGCGTTCATTTGTTTATTGAATGTTTTTAAAAAAATTACAGAGACAATAATTCATTAAATTGTAAAAGAATTTAAAAAATATGAAAAGAAAAGATTATGTGAGATTATGGATGCTTTACACACTCGGCGTCTCATGTGGTTCAGCCATACACAGAGTGCCACTTCTCACATCAAGTTCATAACGCTTTCAGATATCCTAGGGACTAGAGAGTGTGGTAGAGTGAGGAAATTATGTTTTGAGTATGTAAGAAGTGATATAACTGCATGCAACCTGGCTGATGTCAACCCTTTAGACGGGGCTGCATGGATAGCAGGTGTGAGATGTTGTTTCGTGTTGCCCACCCTAGAGTCCGGGACATTCGCGGCATGCTATACACTAACACTGGATGGAGAAAAGAAAGAAACATCAAATGATTAATTAGTTATTTATTATTGTTGCTATTGTTAGCGATAAATGGCTGTGCTACAACTTCTGGTACTTATTGCTCCTTTGAGCCTTTGAGAGTTTCCTCCCTTAGATACGCATTGTTGCCCCATTTTTTAAGAACATGTATATGTATACATACACACACACATATATATATATATGTTGCTTATTTACTGCGGCTCATCAGCGTGGCTGACTATGACAGGTTCTGAACCTTCAATGATAATCATGTCATAGGCAACCATGCTGATGAACTGCAGTAATGGCAAAACACTTGTCCATAGATAACTATTTTATCTATAAAAAATGATTAATTAGTTATTTATTATTGAAAAAAAAAAAACAGATTTATAATTCTATGATTCCATAGTTCTTCCACAAGTTTATTCATGATAATCCAATGTGGCCATTCATTTAGAAAAGATTTGCTTTTTTTCTTTTGGTTTTAAGTTTTTCTCAACATTCTTATAAAATCCCTTTACTTGTCTGTCATAACAGTGGAGTCCTATCAAAAGCGTGGAACTTTTCCATGGTGATGTACTATCTGAACTTTAACCTTTGGAAAGATGTTTATCGATATAAAACAAAGGTTAGTCGTTAAGAAATTGTATCGAGTCACATCTAGTTAAGTGTGATAGAAGAATTTACTGTCACTGTGGTTTCATTTTCTCCATTTATTATGTACATGGCTACTTAATCATTACTGTTGTATTGTTGAGGAAGACTTCAGTGAATAAAACACTAATGAATCAGTATTTTTTAACTTTCTGAAATTGTTGCTTTAATTCCTGTATTAAAGACAAATTGTATTGGACAGATTTATAGATGATGAGAGTAGAGAAATAGAGAGTAGAAATAGAAGTTGAGATAAAGAAATGTGGGTGGACAGATGTGTTGCAAGAATGCCCCAATTTGGATGGTTATCTTGGGATGCTCCCATTGTTAGATGGATGGCTGTGTGGATGCCCCCACCCACAGGCATTGGTTTATTGGACTGCTGTCTTGAGATGCTCCTTGTGTTTGATGAAAACCTGACTTGGACGTTCTCCATCTTGGGGAAGCAGACAGCTGCTTTGTAGTGCCTTGGGGGTTAATTGATGGCTCTCTCTGGATGCCATAATAGATGTATTTTGGTCAGAATTCTTTCATTTTCACTAATTCCTAGTTTTGTGAATCAGGCCTTAAAACTTCTCAAAACTGAGCTCTATCTGATAAGATTTCTTTAACGTCTGATCTTGAATGTTTTCATTATTGTATCAAATCCTTCATAGATGAAAAATATCTTTTGATTTGGTAGAAATTAGATCTTCTTATGGAACATAAGGGAAAGGTTTTATGTAACATGGGGGAAACTTATTTCAGGACAATCTTTGAAGAGATAAAGGGGGTATATTGAAAAAGTTAGCTCCCAAAATGATTGCCAAGTTTTATTGACTAGTTTCGTAGTAGTAACAAGGCAAATCAATCCTCCGTTCAAATTTGAGAAAATTTAATTTGTTGTCTTATTTTTGCAGATTTTTCTTTTTTTTTCGTTTTATTTTGCAAATATTAATGGTTTTTTTTTATTTTTGTGGATTTTTTAAAAAGTTACTGTGTTGGTTATTGAAGTGATGTTGAGTGGGTGTAAATTTAAATATGTGAATGTGAGTTAATAAACAAATATATGAGAATGAATTGGGATGAGAAAACTTAGTATGGTCAAGAATTAATTATTTGTTTACTTGTTACAATTGAAAGAAGAGGATTTACTAATTAATTTCAGAGCTTGATACAACAACGTCTTTCTAAAATGTCCGTCTCTGTTGGAATTCCCAAGGGAAGTTACTCTGACACAACGGAAGTAACTCTGATACTTTATTTCCCTTAAATATGCTTTTTTTTTAATGTCTCGTTATTTTCCTAGGTAGAAATGTTTCTACCTGACAATTTTACAAATAAATGGTTATTTGTTTTTAGATAACTACTCTCTTTTTTTAGCAGTTGTTTTGAGAATTTGTTTGGAAGGGCGGGGGCATTGCCATCTGAATTTAGGCTTAAGGGAGGCTATGTTTTGTAATAAACAAATAATAATAAAATCAAACTGTTTATTAAAAATGAAAGTTAAATATATTACAAATTAGAAATGATAATAATGGTGTCTAATATAGAATATTGCCAAGGAAGTTGTTTTTTATACTCTTTATAATCTGCAAAGATCAGAAAAGAAAAAGTATATTTGCAAAATAAAAATGAAAATAAAAAGGAAATCTGCAGAAAACAAAAATGATATTTGCAAAATAATCTGCACAAATCAGCACAGTGGATTAATTTGCTCTGTCACCACTGCGAAAAACAGACTAAACTAGTTGATAAAAATTGGCAGCTATTTTTGGAGCTAACTACTTAAATATATCCATAAAGGTGTTGTAAAAAATAAAGTCATTTTTTATATAGAGATTTGGTATTTTGAAGTTGCATCAGTGAGTAAATTGAAACATTAAGGTTTGTAAAAATAATTTTAATTACTTGGAATGTTAAACTGATTGAAGCACAATTGTTTTCAAATCTTTTCTGCATGACATTTTTCTGTTTAAAACAAAGTAAGTAAAGTGTATGTCTGCCTGCTATATGCTAAAAAACTACTGAGTTGATTTAAAAACCACATTTTCAATACGGTGGGCCTACAACACTCTCTATGATATAGCCTATGTAATGTTGACTTCAACCATACCTTCAAATCAAGAAAATTAAAAAAAATAATGCAAAAGGTGAAAAGCTGATATGCCAAACAACAAAATATACAGATTTTACAGGACACACAGAACATTTTGTGGTAACCATTAGCTGCATGGGAATTAACCCTGGATTTCTAATAATTAAAAAATTAATGATTCTAAAGAAAGTAATACGTAATTAAAATTGTCCTGAAACTTTCAAATTTGAAGTTATAACACAATGATGAGTATCAATCACTAGTCTATAAAATAAAACATTTCTATTTATAGCTTTGACCTCTTTTTAAGGGAACTTGACACATTATGTAATTTTAAAATCTTATTTATTTTTTTCTTTATCTAATTCCATACGTTCTATTAATGTCATTTTGTAATGAGTTAATGCGACAAACTTTCAAGTAACTAACTTGGAACAAAAAGGCCACCATGTTTCGTATGCCTAATCCTCTATTTGCAATTTGATAAAAAAAAAAAACGCATGTGCAGGCTGTGATGCTTTATACAGGGTGGGCCAAAATAAGGGTCCTATCTTTAAATTTGAATAACTTGAATTTGAATAACTTCCACAAAATAAAAGTTAAACTCACCAAACTTCATGTGTGTGTAGACTGACCCTTCCGAGATTTTTTCAAATAAACAAAACAAATTTTAGCCGAAAAACACTTCTTAAAACTTACAAAAACTAAAGTATTGTTTTTTACACTGTTTTGAGTTTTTTAAGCAAAAATAATGTTTTCTAAATGAGGGTACGTTCCTTAGGGCTAATACGGCTCATGCTTGCTTCGGAAGGGGTCCTTTACTTATTCTAAAAAAAAAAAAAAAAAAATCAATAAATAAAAAAGTTATGAATTTTTAAAAATAGGACCCTTATTTTTGCCCACCCTATATAGCCAGCAAGAGACAAACGTGTAAATTCAAAGAATACGTACAAGCTATGAATTGGTTGAGAGTGTAATTTTGACTCTGTGTGTGTGTGTGTGAGAGAGAGAGAGAGAGAGACATACATCATATTCTATTAATGTCATTTTGTAATGAGTTAATGCGACAAACTTTCAAGTAACTAACTTGGAACAAAAAGACCACCATGTTTCGTATGCCTAATCCTCTATTTGCAATTTGATGAAAAAAAAAACGCATGTGCAGGCTGTGATGCTTTATATAGCCAGCAAGAGACAACCGGGTAAATTCAAAGAATACATACAAGCTATGAATTGGTTGAGAGTGTAATTTTGTGTGTGTGTGTGTGTGTGTGTGTGTGTGTGTGTGTGTGTGAGAGAGACAGAGAGACAGAGAGAGAGAGAGAGAGACATACATCATATTGTAGTGTCTCACCAGAGAAGAAGCAAACTAACTGTAGTAATATTTCCTGTTATGATTGCCGACTTATTTCTTTGTCTTCTTGTACGAACATCAATCAGCTTAAATTTTATGTTTCAAATGTTCTTTCATTCTGTTTTCACATAAAGTAAATTTCTTTTTTTCTCTTTTTGTCATATTTCATGAGAAAGTTGCAATAAAATATATGCTATAGTTATGAATACATAATTCAAAGTTTTATTACATTCTAGCTGTATTTACCTGGCATTGTCTGGGTGAAGACATATTGCCAGTAGAGGCTTAGAGAAAAATAATTCAAAATATAGTCATGTTTAAAATTTTTTTTTTAAGTAGGATTTAAAAAATTTCGTTTTAGTTTGCTTAATTTTATTTTTATTTAAATAAATATTCGATTACTAATAAATTAAAAAAAGCATGAGGTATTTTACTGGTGTTATATTCGTTGGTTAATTAAGTTTAATTATGGAACAATATATTAAAAAAAGAGGGATCAACACATTTTTGAGCAAGAAATGTAGCCAAACTGTTATGAAGTGAAGATTAGCACTTTCTTCCTTAGATATTCTTAGTGAGAACTTTATATAGATGCTGCCTTAAACCTATGATAATTAGGCAGATTAACGTGCCTGTATCACTACATCTCTCTGAAACGTATAGGTTTTATGCCCTTAGTAGGTTTTGTACTTCTAGTGATAGTTTTATTTTCAGGATTACTCTGTTCTCCTTCTCCTTCTCTCCTGTAGTTCTTTCTCTAGGAAATCTAGATATTTCTCGTGATAAGCTGTAACCAGGGTCGTCTTCCTGCATTATTTCATCTTCATCCGGATTTTAAAACTCATTCTGGCCTACTTGATCATGCATCACTTCGTCTTCTGACATTCCATTCTGTAAAGGTAGTTCTAATAAATATTTGATTACTAATGAATAAAAACAATTCTGTGACACAATGAGGTATTTTACTGGTGCAATAGTGGTTAAGTTTAATCATGGACAATGTATTAAAAGAAAGAGGTGTCAATACACCTTTTGAATGAGAAGTGTAACCAAATATTATTTTTAGCTTGTACAATGCAACGAAATTCCTGTAAGTTGAATTAGCAAAACAATAATTTTTAAACATCAATTTCATTTACAATCTAAAAGGTCAGACCTATTACAAAATAATTTTTTGATCTAACAATTTTATGATTTAGAATGATTACTGCATTCACCTGCCCCATATCTGATAATCTACTTTTCAATTTCATCATTTGAAACGAATGAGTGGAGTTTTGAGCTCGTTTTTAAAATAGGAAAAGTCATATCGTTTGGAAAGATGCAACAAAGTTTCTGTCAGTTGAATTATAAAAAACATTAATTTAAGTAAAGTTATTTTCATTTATAATTGAAAACGTCAGAATAATTTGAGGAAATTATATAGCAGGTGACCAAATTATGTTTTTGATTTTAAAAGGTCTCTGAGGGAACCTGCCCATTTCTGATAATATGCTTACTTATCAACAATTAAAAAGGTGTACTATTAGAATAATCTAAGCTAAGCGACATTGAGCCTGTTCAGTATCAGATAGATGACCATTTGGATATATCAGGTGCTGTATGTGGAAAAACAATGATACCTTCCTTCCAAAAAAATAATTCCCCAAAAATTAACGTCATTAAAATGATATCTGCAGTTTGCAAATGAGCCAAGCCATTGGTTAACAGTGTCTGTGGAGTAGCAAGAGGCAAGCTAGTGATCCTGATTGTGGCTTCTGTACTGTGCAAAATGGTGTCTCAAAAAAACAAACAAAAAACAATGGGTGGAAGATGTTGGGTCCCTCATAACTCTACCTCCTGAAGAAAACAATGAATAGTACACAAATTGTTGAGCCCAGATGCGACTTGAAATGAATTGCTTATCATAATAGACAAAACCTCTATATTGTGGCTTGACTGGAGGTTCTTTCTACATGCATGAAACAAAGGCTTTCATTGACTCATCAATCATAAAATAGTAGAAAATGCATAACAATCAGTGATTGGTTAGCGATCAGAATAGTCTCCTAAAGTAAAAATTATTAGTAAAATAGCTGACTTTGTCTGCTCGCTATCATTTTGCAAAGTTCGCTACTTAAAACCAAAATTTTAAATAACAAACATTTCATTCATATGTTTCTTAAAGACACAAGACTAAAACTTTTGCATTTATTTGTATAAATCGATAAAAATATTTTGATAAGTTTGATACAAATTTATTTATCTTTTAAATAAGAGCGTAATGAAAACAAAAGAAAGAATAAATTAATTTGCCTGAGCGATGGTGTGTGCGTGTGGAGGGCTCTTTTTTAACTTACAATTTAGTTGTTGAAAATCAAGTTAGTCCTCCTAAAGCCCGGAAAGGGACATATAAACGCAAATGCGAAACGTTTTGTCTACTGGCTTGTCCGCTGTGTCCTGGTTTTATACCAGGCAACCGGATCAAAAAGTGAATTCGTTTTTTTGATGATTTTGAGCACAAAGAAGGATTTTAACATGCAGACGTAATTGTAAACACATCACATATTTTTGCTTTTTTTTTCCATATCTCGCTTGGAGCTGGTTTTTGAATGAAAAATGTAATTGCTATAATACAAAAACAAATTTGCTTTCAGATTTGTGATGCCGCAATTTTGGGTGCGCGGAAAATTGGTTTTCACTAAATAGACCTTCCAACAGTATTAAGCTGTACTATAAAGCTTAATTTGTTCACAGATAAGGAGACTTAGTCATGATTATATAATGGAAAATATAGGCAATTTAAATAAATCTATATCTGACTAAATATACGATTAAAACTCTGATCCTGCTTGCTTACTTTTGTGTCACATCTTATTTTATAAAGAAAATTTGCGATACTGTGAACTTTTTTTTATAAAACTTTGAAGATAAATAAATTGCTTGCTTACGTGTCACCATGCACACTTTTCATTAGTATGTGCATGTTTTAGATGGTAGGACGAATGACGTAAATGATGGGCGAATTAGAAGAAGTAGTGGGAAGAGACAAATGATGTAAAAGAGTGAGAGAAGGGAGCAAATGATTATTACTAAGAAAGAAATATATATATTTACTTGAAAATGGATGACATCATAGATAGTAAAATGTCAGCTTTTGGCAACTTTTGAAAACTAAAATTCATTTTTGGATGCCATCCATTTCCAAGTAAATATATATAAAAAGGAGAGGAAGGAAAAGACAGAGACACGATAGTTTCATAAATATTTATATGTTTGTTTGAAAGCAGCAGCAGCCGTAATTGCTAGCTGTTGCTGATCCATATATTATTAAATTTAGTATTGTACTAAACAAAACGTCTAGTATAATGCTAAAAGTCTGTGTACGTCTGTCTTTAAAGCTGCAACATCTGTAATTTGAAATTTCGAAATATTTATGAAAACATTAGTGAATTTCCAAATACTTAATAATATTAGCAAAAATATGCGACAGGACAGAGCATATTTTAGCTAATATATATGACAAACAAACATATACTATACTCTGCCCCCTCCCCTTCTCAAAGGAGGTAATGCCTGTGAGGATGGTATCATGATGAACGAACATATACTACACTATCGCCTCCACACCAAAATATGAGGTAATGCCTACGAAGATGGTATCATGATGAATGAACGTATTCTACACTACCGCCCTCCCACCACCACCAAAATAGGAGGTAATGCCTGGGTGAATGATATTATGACAACAGAACTTATACTATACTACCCCCACCCCCCCAAATAAAAAGAGAAGGTAATGCCTGGGAGGATGGTATCATGTCAACAGAACAGATACTATCCCTCCAATAAAAAAGATGGTAATCTCTGGGACGATGGTATCATGATCCCCCACCCCTGAATTGAACATAGGAAGAAAGTATGTAGGAGCTTTAATGCAGACGTGCACCTGTTGAAGAGGTGATGATTACAATGATCGTTTAGCTGAATCATAACTTACACAGAACGACAGAAAATAATTAATTCATGTAAGCTGCTACACTTCCCCCTGCTTAGGCCATTAGCCGATAAACAAGAGAAACTTTATTGATTGCAGCAGCACATGAAATTAAAATGCAAAGAACATGAAAATGCAAAGACATATTATATGATTGAAAAAATTGAACAAGAATTGTGTTATGCTACCAAAAGCAAACTCTCTTTTGCTGAAAACGAAGCAAGCATGTAACAATCTGAAGTGTAGAGAGAAAAATATTCATTTGTTCAAAGGTGAAAATGTTCCGTTATAGTTCAAGAAAATGTCACAATTGACGTAGTAAAGTTGGAGGATGTAGATCGATAAGAGCTTTGACTTTTTCAGGAAGAGGTGAAATACCTTCCGGGTTTATTACATGTCTAAAGAAAACAAGACTTGTGGCACAAAAAGTACATTTAACAGGGCCCATCCCAATATGAGAATGCTGCAAACATTAAAAAAAAATGCGAAGTTGTTTTAAATGTTCCTCTAGTGAGGTGCGAGCTATATTTTTATGAAATGCATAGTAGAATGAGAAGGTTTGTTTATCTCAAAATTCAAGTCCATTAGGTCAGCCAAAGAAGCAATAAACAAAATACAGGGCTAATAATAAGCTGTTCAGAAGCTTTTCTACCAGATTATAACAGGTTAGTGCTAGAATCCGTTAGTCTTCGTCTACGCAAGTCTGTCGTCAAGTAAAAGTGCAAGAAACAGCATCTAAGATGGGGTGGTAGCAACATAAGCTATGATAAAGATCCACGTGAAATCTTTGTGCAGTTGCACGTTCAAGGATCATGCAACTTGACTACACGTGGATACTGAAGAACGGTTACAAACTGATGTTGAAATCAGTAGTCCGTGTGATTATACACTGTAGCAAGCATGGAGCACAAGTCCGGGTGCTGTTATATGCATGGAGGAGTAGATGTTGATATCTACTGTCGTGCTTGAGAAATGCTTGTGTATATGCACTTTTGCGAGTAAGTGCGTGTGATTAATGCATTGTGGCACATAAGAAGTGTATGTAAGCGGTGTGCACTGTGGAAGAAACTTCCCTGTTTTAATGATTTTGCTATGTCATGGACGCGAAATGTACCTAAATCAGGAAAATATGTGAAAATATAGTGCCCTAACTTCAAATAGGTGCCAAAAAATAACGTGAATAGGCATCACGTGTTGAGATAAAGCAAGAAGTAGTATTAGAAAATATACTGAATTAATTGAATTAAGAAAAATGTGTGCGCAAAAATAGCATATGGAGAGTCAAACATGGCTAAATTGAAGATGGAATAAATATTTGATAAACATATGTGAAAAAACGTTAATGCAGAACAACAATCCTTACAACAGAAGTCTATACCATACAGGATGACTTAGAATTATAGTTATTTGTTATTTGAAAGCGATTAACTTTGGTGTGAGTTAGCCATTAAGAGTCATCCACGAAAGGGCTAGATGAATGCCGCGTGAGATTATTTAAAAAGTGAGTGGGAAAGCCGAAAATACCTTAAAACATTACATTTCTTCTCCAACTGTGCATCTGCTTGTAACAAGATTCATGTGTGATCAAAAATTGCAGATCACGTGATCAGCAGAACCCTCAGTTTGTGACTCTATTCCAACAAGACAAGATGTGATCCTGCGATTCTCTGCCAGGCTGATGGCAGAGAATCTACGAACTCCAGGAAAAGATTATTTTGCCTTGTCAATATATACTCAACATTATGTATTATTTATTGTTTTGTTCCTGTGTTTCTCCTACGTAAAGACTATTACCCGTCTGTGCACCATATTGTTCAATTGATTCATGCCCCAAAGAAAACTTACACAAACGAATGTACATATCCATGTCCAGTTCCTGCCTCTTTCTCTTCCCCCAGTTAAAATTGGTGACCCTGATGTGATAACGCTGCAAACGTTCAAAAAGAATTTTGAGATGTTTTAAATGTTCCTCCGGTGAGGTGCTAGCTATATTGTTATGAAATGCATAGTAGAATAGGCAGGTT
Source organism: Sepiola atlantica (assembly GCA_963556195.1). Classification (NCBI taxonomy): domain Eukaryota; kingdom Metazoa; phylum Mollusca; class Cephalopoda; order Sepiida; family Sepiolidae; genus Sepiola; species Sepiola atlantica. Next base: position 114,188,397 of record OY744527.1, read on the forward strand.
TGTTTATCTCAAAATTCAAGTTCGTTAGGTCAGCCGCAGAAGTAATAAAAAATACAGGGCTAATAATAATAAGCTGTTCAGAAGCTTTTCTACCAGATTATGACAGGTTAGTGTTAGAATCTGCCAGTCTTCATCTACGCAAGTCCGCCATCAAGTTGAAATTGGCGACGCTGACGTAAAATGCATTTTATGATAAAATCAATGAGATTTAATCACTATTCCCTATTAATTTATCTGAATCAAAATCCTAACAGGCTAGTTTTCTCCAATAAAAAAACATAATTCGAACAAATTGTAACGAAAACACATCAGAAATGGAAAATGCACTCACCATAATCGATTTGTCCATACATCCTTGATGTAAATGGAATGTTGTGTTTCATGGTAGTTTTTAAGTCTTTAAACTGCCGAATGTTGAAAAAATAACCTGTGGACAGATTCGTAGTTTGCCGTTACGAGGGAAGAAAATGTCTGATTTTTTTTTTTTTTGTATTTGAAAAAGAAAGAATTTTAAATCACGTTGGGATCACCAATTTTTGCTGTTTGAAAGCTGATTTTTGGATGTGATAAAAGACGGGAATTGGACAAGAATATGTGGATTGGTTTGTGCAACTTTTCTTTGGGACGTAAATCAATTGAACAACACAGTGCACAGACGGGTAATAGTTTTTATGTAGGAAAAACACAGGAACAAAATAAAAGATAATACATAGGGCTGAGTGAATGCATACAAGATGAAATAATCTTTATCTCAGAGTTCGTCGATTCTCTGCCATTGATCTGGCAGAGAACACAGGATCACATCTTGTCTGGTTGGTAAACAATTTCGAACTGAGGATGCTCTACTGATCACGTGATCTGGTTTTATCGATCGCGCATGAATCTCGTTACATGCAGACGTACCTGTTGAAAAGCCGATGATTACAATGATCGTCATGCCGAATCATAACTCCCACGGATCAACAGAAAATAA
>OY744527.1:114194369-114331869 GCA_963556195.1 Sepiola atlantica
ATGGAAAGTATGAACCCATTATTTTCAGCCCAATTTATGGGTAACATATGCACTTTCTGTTAAATAACTTTCATTGAATGTCTCTTGTAGAATAGGTATTTCTTTTAGGCATTCTGTAAAACTACCAAACTACAGGTTCCTAGAATTCGGACAAAGATATTACATAAAACCTGATTTTAAAAATCTGTTTAGCTATCTTATCTATTAATCCATAACTGTATACTGACATTGGTACTAAATAAATCTAAATTGTTTGTACTTTTATCCCCCCCCCCTACATCTCCGATCACCATTTGCTAACATACAATTTCTATTCATATAAAGTTAAGCATGTGCATATATTTATATATGTCTGTGTATAGGACTCACTTTTAAATGAATTAACAGATCAATATAAATTTTGGAACACAGCTGCTAGGCATAAAAGTTGGTAATGTGGGATATATTTAGTCTAATTTAGTTTTATGCAAAGGAGCAAAGAGGGGGTGTAAGCCCATTGTGAAAATAGATATCTTTAATTTTTGTAAAATTTTAACAATAGATATTAGACATTAACAAAGATTCCTTGAATTTCGATTTCTTCATAAGATTCCTTAAGCTTAAGCCTTAAATTTTAGTCATTTTCTAGAATCAAAATCATGTAATAGATTTTGATGAAAACTGGAATAAGGATTTTAGACATAGGTATAGTAGCATTATATCTTGATTTTAATGCTCGTAAGGACATAAAAGTGGTGCAAAACTGTTCTGCTTGTCAAATTAATTTTACCTGTTCTAGGATGATGAGTATTCTAGTTCTTCAGAACACAAAGAAACAAATAATCTGGAAACCTTTCCTTTATTTCCTTACAATTTCCATCTTCACTGCAGATTAGCTCAGTGATTCAGATGTTGGATCAAATGTAAAATCCTCGAGTTCTAACAAAAAGAAAACCCACTGCATAAAATCTGATTTAAAACATCTGTCTATCTATCCATATATCTATTTGATACTAAAACTCTGATAATCTGTCATAGTTGCTCGGGTATTTGCATATTGGATGTTTTAGATGGTCGGAGAAAAAGTAAATGAAACAAGAAGTGTGGGAGGGAGGGAATAGTCAAAGTAGCTGCAGTGAGAGTAAGAGGATGTTAGAAATAAATAAATAGAATAAATAATGACAACAAGAGAAAAGAAGAGGGAAGCGTTTGAAAATATAAAACAGTGTTTTTTTTCATAAGTGCTTATTTTTTTCAATGTTTGATTGATATTTTCGAGAAAAATGTAGCATCTCCCTCCCTAATTTTTGGAAGAACAGATGCTCTATTTAATTTATAATGTTAACGTTACAGAAAATTATAAAAATAGTGAATATAGAGTTCAGGGCTGGGAGCAGTAGTACACAGGGGCTCTTATAAATTACCGTGCAGTGCTGGATGCTCGTCTAGTGTATATTAGCAATGATCTCTTTGCCTGCTCTTTTTGATAAAATACCTTTCCTTGATGAGAACAACAACAAACAACCCAACTATACACAGAAAATCATCATATATTTTCCTGTCACTTTCATCTTAAATATATTGTTAGCCCAATGTTTAGGATCTTGGATCAAATATTGCTAGATCCTAAATTCAAGCAAAAACATTACATACAATCTGAATTTAAAAAAAAATCTGTGTTTCGCTATCTACCTGCCTGTCTAGTTATCCATATCTCTATACGAGCAAAAATATCAAAGTGATCAAAAAGAATCTGAATTATTTATGTATTTTTATCTCCCCCCGCCCCTGTCCTTCTCTTTGTGCTAAAATACTTTTTCTTGATAGCAAAAACAAGATAAATAAGCCAGAAACCTTTCATGTATTTCTGATAATTTCCATATCGGCTAAATATTAGCTCCATGATTAGGATCTTGGATCAAAAGTTGCAAGATCCTATAGCAAAAACAGCATTACATACACAATTTAAAAAAAATCAGATTATATCTATCTGCTTACTTATCTATTCATATATGTATACTAGCAAGGATCAAACTTAAAACTGACAACGTTTTAAAAAAATTATTTCATTATTTTTTTTTTTACATAGATTTCTTTTTCAAGAAGTGCAATGGAATTGCTTATAGGTTGAGAGAGGATAACCACTTTATGTGCAAGAAGTATAAGGCAATGGAGATGGATAAGAATTCAGATATGGACAAAGTATATCTGGATGGCAAAACTATTGAGGTTTTTGAGAAGTTTTCTCACCTTGTTGATAATATTGGAGCATAGGGTGGAGCAGGTTCTAGTTGATTGCAAAAGTTAGGAGTGGATGGAGTAGTTCAGGGAACTTATGTCATTACTAACCAGCAAAGCATTACCACTATCGACTAACGAAAGAGACTATCAAGCATGTGTATGAAGTGTGATGTATGGAAGTGAAATCTGGACAGGGAATGTTGGAGAGAAATGGTATGAGAATGATACGATGGATGTGTAATGTGAGGCTTAAAAACGGGTTTTGTTCTTATGACCTCAGAGGAAGATGAAATCTGGACTGTATAGGAAGATGTGTGCGGACAGGCGATTTTGATGGTATGGTCACATTGAAAGAATGGATGGGAATTCTTGGGTTAGTAGATGTAGAACTTAAGGTAGCAGTCCAGTTCACAGGGGAAGGCCAAGGAAAGCATGGAAAGAAGTGATAAAATGGATGAGAGAAAGAGGGATAAATAAAGACCTGCCTATAGATTGGTTAGTTTGTAAGTCAATTTCTTCAAGCCGTCCGACACATGCCAGCATGTAAAATGGACGTTAAACCGACTATGAAGATGATTACATATGTTTCTAATGGCTAAATTTATTTACCATTGAGTTGGTAGATATTGTATCTGTGATACATCGTGGTGGCTTTATCTGTATTTCCTACATATGGACTGTATCACTTACCTGACAAAGTGCTGGGACCCTACAACAGATTTTAAGTGATGACGGTGCTAGTATATATTTGGGAACCAAAAGATTTGCAATTATTGTTCACATGAGTTAAAAAATCAAGTTTGGAGAGAAGAAATTGTTTAGACTTGAGCCGAGTAAAACACGATTCAGCTGAAACCTGCAATTGTGACCCGAAGAAAGGTCAAAGTGGTCAGCTCGAAAGTTGCCATTGTCATAAGTGACAGATGTAGGCCGAGAGTTTGGGGTGCACACTAGAAGGAGGCATGATGATTGACACGACAAGTCTGACCCCGAGAGATGAGCCGAGGTAGCCAGTGACCAATGAGATTGCGTCCGGGCCATACTGAGTAATCTTGCCTTAGTATATAGAGCAGTGTGCTTAGGGAGTTAGAGTTTTTAGAGAAGAGTTGAGAGTAGAAACTGCACACCACCTGTATTGAGCAGAACACTTTTCTAAAACCCGAAAGAAAAGTTGTTTTTCATGTCAATCATCCACTGAATTGCGAGTTGAAGTCGAAGATACCCCAAATTTATGATCCAGAAGCAAAGTAACTACCCCCGTCTGCCTACGAAAGATTGTAGTTTCTGTATATACCAGTTTGAAGAAGAATACATATTATCTTTAACACAAATCAAGAGTGTTGTCGTGTTTCTGAATTACCCAGACTGTCTGTTTGATTTCACCATTTTATTTTTATTGCTTCATGTATCTGTCTTCTCTCCTTTCCTGATTAAACAAAACACAGTGTGGCAGCAGATAGTGGCCGGCTAATGAGAACATTTCAATCCACATTGCAAACTTCTTTCAAAAGGTGGATTTCGTCAGCTTGGCATCACCCAGGACAGCCAAAATGTTTGGAGACGCCACATCAACCAACACCACAGTTATCAGGACATGAAAGAAGTCTCCAAGCGTGAACGTGACAGAAACGAGTTGCTGACAGTGAAGACGGCGTCACTTGGTATAACATTTATCCTGTTCTGGTTGAGCCGGCTTCCTCCAAAGAATGAAGTTTCTTGGGAATATTGAATTAACAAGCGGTCCCCAGTCACATGCATATCCTGATCAGGAGAGATGACGACATTAGGTTTTGCAGATTAGTTTTGCAGAGAGGTGTCGCCGTACTCCCACATATAATGCCTGGTATTCACAAATGGTCACCCATCTGGCACTGACCAGGCTCACCATAGCTTAACTTCAGTTATCTAACAAAAACCGGTGTATCAATCTGATTATGCTGTATAGTATATGTATCACTTGCCAAAATATTATCTTTTTTTTATAGCTGGAATCTATTTTGAGATCATTTGATGACTAAAATATTAATTTATTAACTAACTTTGACAAACATTGATTGTGTTTATCTTCCTAGGATCTTTAATTATCATCTCCTTTTCAAGGTGGTCATGAAGAAGAGTCTCTTACATGGCAACCTTCATACTTCTTGCAAACTGTTAAACTTCTGACCTTTATTTCAAAACTATCACATAATCTTGCTCAACCAATCACAGCTCCACACTTCTCAGCAGCGAGAGATATTATATAAAACTATGCAATAAAATAATACTCCAAAAGTTCAAGGTTGAAGTCATTGTTCCCGGGCAACGTTGAGTTTCTTTTACTTGCTCAAATTAAAGATAATAAACAGAATTATTGAGAGTTATTACAAACGTGCGTATTGGTGTCTGTTTAATCCTAGGCATTGTCTATTATACATACCAATAGAATTTCAAATCTAGAGAACTAGAAGAATACACTTTCGAGGATGGGTAAAATTAATTCCCCAAACATAAGTTTTGCACCACTTTTATGTCCTCTTCATGAAGATTAAAATCAAGATATAAAAATACTAAACGTTTTGATCGAAATCTATTACATGCTTTTGATTCTCGAAAATGTCTAAAATTTAAGCCTTAAGCTTAACCCTTAAATGCTTTTTGTTTCAAATATGACATATTCCCACAAAATGCCTATTTAATAAAATATTCAACGATAATCTGTCAAACTGAAACTTGTTTCACATCTGCAACAAGCCTGTTGGCAAGTGTGAGTAGGTATTAGTATGATGTTGCATCAGCACACCCGTTAAATAGGTAAACAGTATCGTCGATAATAAAATCTTTTTCAAACCAATATAAAAAATAAAGCGTTTAAGGGTTAAGAGGTCTTAAGAAGAAATTAAAATTCAGGGACTCTTGCTTAATTGGTTTCCAATGACTATGTATCAAATCTAATGCAAATCTGAAATATTTGAATTTTTAAATGCAAGCTTGTATCCATATTATGCCTAATGCCTATTGTTATAATTTAACAAAAATAGAAGGTATCTGAATTTTCACACAATGCTTTCCTCCACCCTTATCCCCCTTTGCATAGAACTAAACTATAGTCTACATTAGCAATCCATGCGACTAGCAGCTGAGTTCCAAAATTCTTAATGATCGGTTAATTAATTTAGGAGTGAATCCTATACATAGAAATATATAAACACATACACAACCTTACTTTATTTAAATAGAGATACTTTTGTTGGGTATTTTTTGTTATATTCTTTTCCAGTTGCTTTTTAAAGCCATTTATTGAATAGCATATCAGAAATATATTGTTAATGTTTTTTTCTGTTAGTTGATTATTTTTTTATGCTGGAAAATGTTCTGGTTTCTTTTATATAAGTTTACAAAACCTCTTTGTTCAGCAAGGAATTCCGATTTCTCTCTTTTTTTTTTTATTCTATCACACACACACCCAGACGCACACACACACACACACACATATATATATGATAGATAATCTCATATAGCACCCTGATGTGAAGCTGCCACACCCATTATGTACCCATAGATTCCTCGTTATCATGATTGACGAGTGGAAACATCATTCCTCCCAATGTCAGCAGCAATACAGTCTTCTGTTCAACGTTTCTTATATAATTCAGCTAATGTTAGACCGCCTTTTCATCAACATTGAGAGAGGGGAAGAGGGAAGGGCATTTATTCTTCGTGATCAAGTGAACAAAATGTATGTGTTAAAAAGATATGAAATCTTTTGTCTCGGGTTTTTGTGAAATAATAATTTTTCTGAAGAACATTTTGGATTTTTCTTTTGAATATTACTAAACTTTTTTTTATTACTTATATCTAAACTTACAACTGACTTTTTCACATTTATTTCGTTGTAGCTTTATTTATATGGCATTTCTTGAGCGGAGTAAATAAATTTAATTTTTAAAGGCTTTGTAGATGCTCCAAGGTCGGTCGTCAGAGATGAACTGGCTTCACTGTAGGTTTCGGGCTTTATATTATCAGATCTATTCCACCAGAAACCCAAGCATTTCTCAAAAGAAAAATGAACTCTAATGTCTACTTTTCTTGCAGATTATCCAAAAAAACATAGTCATTTAGTTTAAGAAATTATTTATGTAATATTTTTCATATTATTATTTTCTTAATTACTTTAAATTTATAAAACATGTATCTAGTAAAAAATAAATCTTTTAAACTTATGCGAGATTCGTACTCAAGTATTGACATTGTAAAACTCCTGCCTTAGTAATGTGTATTCTTCCTATTCCTTTTTTCTCAAACAATCATGTTTCTATTTGCGCACGAAATAGAAACTCCAAAAACACCATAACTGTTCAATAGATAAAATCATTGTTGAATGTATTTGTACATTTTAACAATGTTAAAATGTTTGAGTGAAATAATACAGGAGAATATTGTAAAACATATGGTAAAAATAGTTAGATGAACAAAAATCAACTCTGATTTAGATATAGACATTAAGACAGCTGGAAAAATGGTTGGATCATTCTAAAGCTCAAGAAAGTATCTCACGCCTGACGCCATCCTCTACCTGTACAAGAGTCAAATACGTCCTAAGATGGAGTACTGCTGCCACATATGGGGAGGTGCTGCTCAGAGCACACTTTCCTGCCTTGACAGTCCAAAATCGACTTCGAAATCTAGTGGCAGATGTCCTCTTCTCTTCCTTACAGTCACTCTCTCACAGAATGGAAGTTGCTAGTCTTTTTTTGCTCTACCGTTATTTTTATGGTAGGTGCTCGACTGAGCTCAAATCTATGGTCCCCCCCCCTTGTAAAATATTCACAACCAGAACCTGCCTAGCTACTACCACTGTCAATGATTTCCCTTTCTCCCTCTGCGTGCCCAAGACGAAACAAAACTTCCATGGGCAGAGTTTCTTTCTTAGAACTGCCCGTCTGTGGAACATAGTGCCACGAGCCTGCTTCCCAGCCGACTACAATATGGTCGTCTTCAAGTCCAATGTAAACAAATTCTTGTTGAACCGTCTCCGTAAATAATCAATTTCTGCCCTGCTACAACTGTCATGCCGGTGACCGCGATGTTGTCTCACCGTCTACTAGTCAAGCTCTTTAACCCGTATCCTCGAGTGGTCTTTGGGTCTTGATAAGTGGTGACCTTTATTGTAAAAAAAAGAAACTTAGCATTAACACCTGTTGATTTCATCTTTCATTTCTTATTCATTGAACTCATTAATGATCTTAGCAAGGGCTTTTTTTCATATAATATGATTTTGCAAAAGCATTAGATACTATGGCTCATGGTATAATATCTATATTTATAAAATTGTGTGACCACTTCTCATGTGTCTGTGTATGTATGTGTGTTTTTTGCCTATACGTGACTTACACATTATTTTTGATGTACTATTAATTGATTACACTGGTTTACAAAAAAAAAAAATTGGGTCTGAGGCAAGAATGTTTTTTTGCTAATTTGGGTGTGCTGAATTCAGATCTATAAATAGTTTTGCTCTATCACCTCTAGTTTTCTGGCTTTTAAATAGTCTTATTTTAGTATAAACAAAATAAATGTGCATATTTCAAGAGTTGCAGCAGCTTATAACAGATAAAACAGGATAGATAAAGAACACTGATTGAATAAATATACTTGGATGACACAATTACACAATTCATAGTACCACAGACAGTCAAAAGTGTGTTTTCTTAGAAGATCTGGTGTATTTTGCCTCCGGGATGTCACGCAAGAGCATGCAGCAGAAGTCTCCCATCATGCCAGGGTTCCATTTACCTTGATAGTTGCTCTCTATCTTCGTAATGTCTTGGTGGAATCTTTCTCCATGCTCATCACTCACTCCTCCAAGGTTTGGTGGGAAGAAGTTAAGGTGGGAATGGAGAAAATGAATCTTGAGTGACATTCGGCACCCCATATCCTTGTAAAACTTTAGCAACTTCTTAACTGCCAAAATCCGTCTTGATATATAACTATATATATATATAGTAATGCTATATATATAATGTAATGCTATCACTTACATTTAGTGCATAGTAACTAAAAAAAATTAGCCCTGAATGGATATACACCTTTATGTACCGTATATGCACAAAATGCACACTGTGCATATCTAAAAATCTAGAGGTGATGAGTAAAAACGGATTTCAAATTTGAATTCAGCACCCCCAAATTAGGTAAAAACGGGTATTTTTGTGCTTGTCTCAATTTCTTTGTAAATCAGTGTTATTTATTGAAATAAAAAAATGCAATAAGGTACTGTTTCGGAAAGACAACCAAAAATTTACAGGCGTGACGTAGGCGTAACATATGTACAATGAATGCTACGAAAACGAACGGAATAATACGAACCGAGTTTTGCCGTTCTGAATGATACTGAAGACCACCTCATCCAAAAGCTCCCTCCTCTCCATGTTAAGAATGGCTTCTAACCATATGACTTTAATGAAATAAAATTTTAAAATAACACTAACAATTTTTTCTTGTATTAAAAGAAAAACTGAAAAAAAAAGACACAAAGAAAACAAACAGTAAAAAAAAAAAAAATTATTCTATTAAAAAATAAATAAATATAAAATTGCTCTTTCGTTCTAATTGCTTAAAAAGTTGGTCGTTTCTCGTGTTATTTTCAAATTTTATTTCATTAAAGTCTTCTGGTTAGAAGCCATTCTTAACATGGAGAGGGGAGATTTGGAGGAGGCCTTCAGTAACATTCGAAACGGTGTAACTTGGTTCATATTTTAAATAATGATAACTTAAAATGCATTATCTTTACAAGAAAGAATGATATTGAAAGAATAACAAGTTATTTGTTTCCAGAAAGAAAATCAATTGGAGAAAAAACATCTAAAAGATTTAGGAATCCTTTTTTCAAGTGATCTTAAATTGAATGAACATATTACAGAAACAGTAGATACATCGAAAAAAAAAATGGATACTCAGAAATTTTCAAACTTGAAAAAAACAAACCTCTAATATTGAATTTCAAGTATACTGGAATATTGTTATCTACTATGTTCACGTATTAAGCACACTTCAATTGCAAATATTGAAAAAGTGCAACAAACTTTTACAAAACGGTTAAATGGAATAAGTACTGATAGTCGGTCAAATTATTGAACAAGACTTAAATAAAAAAAGAAAGAGAGAGATACATAATACGTATATATGGTTTCAAAATCCGAGGAAATAAGATTCCCAATCTAGGATTTGCTATTGAAAATAATGTCTGAACAACACCTAAATTAAGCAGGGATAATTCAGTATATCAGTCAGTATTCTGGCAGAAATTTAAACAAACTATTTAATACTATTGTACATCCTCCGTCAAAAATGAGGGAAATAAATTATGCTTCGCTAATGTTCGCACTGGCTCTTTATCTAGATATATTACTTAAATATTACTAAATAAAATCGTAGAATAACATCAGTAATTTAATTTTTCATATATAAATTATCATTTCTGATGAGATAAAGAAAAAAAAGACACCCACTGTTGACTTTTTATTATAAAATGGAGGATTTCTTTCCAAATTCATTTCAAGGACCTGTGTAAGTCTAAGGTGGTTGTCTGACTTGCTATTTGCCTTCTTGTTTCCCCTCATCACTTGAAATGGTTTCGTCTGTGTGCTAGAAAAAGATACATGTTTTACTCGCTAATTTTTGCATGATGGGATTGAAGTATTTATAAATACATATTGATTTTTATTACAGAGCGGAGAATATTATTTAAAGCCATTCAAAAAAACTCATAGAAACAGATGAAATTAATTTACTTAAATCAAAGTTGGACAATTTTCTAAGAACAATGTCTGACCAACCTTGATTTTTGCCGGAATTTTAAAAGAGCTGTTTCAAATTCAATTCTATATCAATTTAAGGGTATTTTTAACAATAGCCCAACAACGAAAACGCTGAAAAAACAAATATACAACAAATAAAAGTTACCGTAGCCGATAAAACTGAATTTCCAAGTTAACTGTGACAGTTATTAATGATTATAATCCGTTAAAAGTGCTATTTTCTATAAGTTAATAGTTTTAGCATAAGTGAAGTGAAAAAAAAAATAGTAATGGCTGCTTCGATAGAAAACACCGAATCCAGAACGAGACTTCAGCCTCGTTCTGGATTCGGTTGGTTTTTTACTGGGACTCATAGTCAAAGCGCAATTTTTGCATTTTTTAGCCAAGCAGAAGAACAAAACAAAACTACATTTTAAGCAAAAGGAATAAAATAATTTTCTTTTTATTTACATGTCAGTGTGCTTTTATTTACATATTATTTTCATTCGTCACACCGTAATGTTTTTTTTCCTGTTTCTTTAAAAAATTCCTAACCCTAAAACCCAGCCCTAACCCTAACCATAACCCAGCCCTAACCCTAACCCCTAACCCTAACCTAAACCCTAACCTAAACCCAGCCCTAACCCAGCCCTAACCCTAACCAAAACCCAGCCCTAACCCTAACCCCAATGACGTAACGACATGCGCGCTCATTCGGTGATCAAAATGATCGTTAAAATGTTCGTTTCATAAAATTAAATTTCAAAAATGCAACCCCCCCCCCCACAAAAAACAAAAAAAAACGCTGCTTTGATTATGAGTCCCGGTAAAAAAAAACACACACACGTGACACCGACAGCAAAAAATAATGACGCCATTTTGTTTTTTAAAAATGAAGACATTAAAATTTTTTTTTTTTTTTCATGTCTAATAAAAACCCATTTACCATACGTAAACATACAAACAAATGGAATAGAAAACTAGGAAAATCTCCGGTCTCTACGTACGTTGCATTTATTTGTTGCATATTCATTTTTTTGACTACGTTCTACAACTTTTTTTCAACCCGACTCGCGAGCTGTAGGGCTATTGTAAAACATTCCCCAATTTAATTATACTAAATAATCATTTTCTTTGTAAGTCCTTATCTCAATCTATCAGATCCTAAAGCTGAAAGTGATGCTTCTTTCTCGTCCCCTCGATAGAAAACTCAACTTTTTATCTGTATCACACATATATTTAACCAATACCAGATTAAAACAAGAATTAAATATAGTCAATGTTATTGCCATTATTATTATTGACACTCGTATTCAAAGAAGATAGCGATTATCAATAAACACTTAAACCAGTTGTGGACAGATACCAATTTTCTTCATCTTCATGGATTATTAAGACATTCATTTACTTAAAAGAAAAATCTCAAAATAGAAAAAAACAAAACAAAACAAAAAGTGATTTCTAAATTCTACATCTTTTCAGAATCCAACATACCACAGACTTCCGTGTGTCCATTGTCGAACACTTTACTCTAATGCGTACAATGTAATTACTCACTAAGTTGCCAAACTGATTTGCTTAAGTGAATTTAATAAAAGTTAATGTGAGAATAAAGCTTTTAGATTGCAAACACAATTTGATTAGACTTTACTCTTAGCTTGTTTAAATTCAAAAATAATTTAATTTATCCAAATAGAAATATCTGCCTCATGTGATCTGGACTGAGCGAGCCAAATGTCTTGAATGTCATTTTGTGTTCAAGGTCAAATCTTTTACTCTCATTTTTATTTTGCTTTCCATTGAATTAAGTTCGCAGTTGTGTATGTTTCTCGGTGGAACAGGCAAAACAGCTTTGATGTTAAAGTTTAAAGGATTCTTTCGATTATTAGTTTCTATGGCTTTGATTAAAAAATGAAATGAGATTTACCCCTTTCTTTGCCATTTTTGACAACCTTTTTTATTTTGTCCAATTTTCGATGAATCCCTTCTCTTTTCTGTCATCACTTACTTCCCCATATTTCCTTTTTTAAATTCTGATTCTCTTTCCATGTCTTTTCCTCTTCTATCACCTTTTTCTCATTCATGATCTTTCTTCCTTTGGATCCCTCTTTCTTTTTTTTTATTTTTAAATATGTCTTCACATCTCTATAAGAGGCTCAGTTGGTCGGCCTGACATGCTTCGGTTTTAAATTGCAGTTTTATCACTAAGTACACAAATGAAATTGATTAAAACGCTGTAGAATCAAAATAACACTTACCGGTATAAGGGCTCTAAAAGGCAATCAGTTAACAGAAAAACTCTTGTTTGAATGAATCAATGTTTATATATTAGAATATCCATTCATGGACTAGCAACCAATCAGAACTCAGAAAACAGACTTGTCAATCTAAGTATTATAGAACATCCCAGTCTGCTTATATATCAACTGACTGGTGCTACCAGATCTGGCTGTCTGAAGATACCACCTTCCTGACCAAAAATGCACCAAGCATTAATGTTATTGTTTTTTCTTTTCTCTTTGCAAAACTCAATCATGTTCTGCAAAGCCAAAAACAAAAACAACATTTTTCTTCTACAAAACAACCGAACCACACACTATGAATAAATACTTGAACATATAAATAAAAAACTTGAAGCATAAAAACTTTTACCAAAATGACCGGATTCAGCATTAAATAACCCGAAAATAATAGTAAAACAAAACAATCACTCCAAACACCATGAATAGATACTTGAACATATAAAGAACTCGAAGCATGAATTCTGTTACCAAAATGACTGGATTCGGCATTAAGTAACCTGAAAAGGGTTGATATACCATAAAACAAAACAACCATTATATATCAACTCTCTGGCTTCTGATCTCTATCTATTTAGTCCATAGCGCAACTGGTCAGAAAAGAAATCCTCCACTCTATAATAAAAGAGTCAATAGTGGGTGTTTTTTTTTTCTTTAGCGTCATTAGAAATGATAATAATTTTTATATGAAAAATTAAATTAGTGACATAATTCTATGATTTTACATGAATAGTTATATATCTAGATAAATAGCGAGTGAAAACACTAGCCAAATATAATTTTTTTTTTTGATTGAGAGTTTTGACGAAAGTGTCCACTAGTCAGTTAAATAGTAAGTTAGACAAGATACTTAAGCCTTAGTAAGGCAACTAGTTTAGGAGAAGGAAAACTGAAATAAAGAAACAGTTGCTTTGAATTGGGAAGAAAGCACTAGACATATATCAAAATGAATCTTGAAACATAATTGTTTTGTTCAGACTTTTATGTGAGTGAAAATGCATGTATTTGCCTATCTTTCCATAGAAGGTTCATTTGTAAATTCCATTATCCATGAAAATTGGAAAGAAATAATGGCTGTTTTATATGCTTTTACAAAGCATGCTATTAAGAAATGCAATCACTAGCAACATTTGTGTCACATAACGCTATTACCACTCCTTCTTTTTTAATTTTTTTGTCATCGTTCTCCTCCTCCTCCTCCTTTTTAGTTTTCTTAATCTTTCTTTTCTTTTATCTCTTTTTTCTTTTTTTTTCTCCTCCTTTTTCTGCCTCCCTTTTCTTCTTTCTACCTTATTCTTTTTCTCATCCTCTTTTCTGCTCCTCTCCCCTCATTTTTTCCCTCATCTTTCTGTCTTTACCATTTTCTTCATACTACTGCCTCCCATCATCATCATCATCATCATCATCATCGTCGTCGTCGTCGTCGTCGTCATCCTTTTCTTTTTCACCTGTGCCATTTTCTTGTCTTTTTCTTCATTCTACTTCCTACTCCTCCTCCTCCTCCTCATCATCATCATCATCATCATCATCTTTTTCACCTGTGCCATTTTCTTGTCTTTTTCCTCCTCCTCCTCCTCCTCCTCCTCCTCCTCCTCCTCCTCCTCTTTTTCACCTGTGCCATTTTCTTCTCTTTTGTTCTCTTTGTCTCCTAATCACCCTTTCTTTCTTCTTTCTCCTCCCTCCTGCTTTCTTTTTCTGTCTATCTTCATTTTTCTTCTTCTTCTCTCCCAGGTTATTTTGCCCTATCCCCCTCTTTTACCTTCTCTACCTTCATGTCTTCTAGATCCTGTTCCTTTATTCTTTAGCATCAACAGTGACTAGAATTTCCACCGTTGATTACGTGGCAGCAAGGCATTCTTAACATCTCCTGACCCTCCTCTGTATTCTCGCCAATTTCAATTGTCATCTGGATGTTTTCAATTCTTTTTCAAATTTTCAGTTTGCTTACTGTTCTCAGTACAATTGCCACTACTGTTACCTTCATGTTCCATAATGTCGATTTTCTTACCATTTTTTTCTCCTTCTATACGTTTTATTCTTTGGATTTTCTTAACTGCAAAATTAACATTCAACATTCTTTTTCTTAGTTCTTAAATACCAAACTGTCTCGGACACCCTTGAGCAAGGTGTTCGTATCACCACACTGAAATTCATCTTTCTCAGTCCTTTCTACTTTTTTATTTTTCCCTGTAAAAAATTCACAACAAAAACTCGTCTAGCTACAACCACTGTCAATAAATTCCCATTCTCCCTCTGTGTGCCTAGTACTAAGCGGAACTTTCATGAGCAAAATTTCTTTCCTAGAACTGCCCGTCTGTGGAACACAGTACCACGAGGCTGCGTCCCAGCTGACTATAACATTGCCATTTTCAAGTTCAATGTAAACAAATTCTTGTTAAGCCGTCCTCTTAAATAGTCACTTTACCCGTCAAACTCAATAACCCGTATCCTCAAGTGGCCTGTTGGCCTTGATAAATGGTGACTCGTTTGTAAATGAAATAAAATAAAATCTGCTGCCGCGTCTTGGGGATTCTGCCCAGAACACTTATTCCTGCAATGACAGAGTACAAAATCGACTTCAAAATTTAGTAGGGATGAACTTTCCCCTTCTCTACAAAAGAGACATTGCTAGTCTCTCTCTACTCTATCGTTATTTCCATGAAAGGTGCTCGACTGAGCTCCAATCTTTGGTTCCTCTTTGTAAGACATTCACAGCAAGAACTCGTCTTATTACCACAACGGAAAAAGACTTTCCTTCCTCCATGTGCCTAGCATCAGGCAGAATTTCCATACACAGAGCTTCTTTGCAAGGGCTTCCCATCTGTGGAACACATTACTATGGGACTGCTTTCCTGCAGATGACAACATGATCGTTTTCAAATCCAATGTCAACACATACTTGTCATAAACCATCTCATTAGTAATCAAACAGTTGATTCCATTGATCAAATTTAGTACTCTCATAGTGTTCTTCATCATTCTGCTGACAATCATTTCATCCCATTAACCCCTGTCTTCGAGTGACTCTTGGCCTTCATAAGTGGTGACCAAATAATAACTGTCTTTAATATTACACAAAACTGCATCCGATAGTGATACTTCAATTTGGAAACTTTGATGAGTATGGAGTCACGCTTTAATTGCCATCACACCCAATTACACTCTGACCCGGAGGAGTAGTAGTACCTGTTATGGTCCCATCCAAATGTTAAATAGAATCTATCATCCACAGACTATTTACACAATATAAACCTACAAAAACAAATTAATATACAAACCATGTACAGCATAAATAATTATTTGAAGATATTAAGAACTTGAAACATAACATTTTACTAAAATGATTGGATTTGTCATTAAATTACATGAAAAGGTTTGATATGGCGAAAACAAACATATTTTCTTTGTATCTAATCAAGTTTTCCAAACTATATTTTGTGATTTGTTCAAATTTTAAAAACCTAAACATTCATTCTCTTGAAGTGCGCATAAACTATTGTTTGTACAGTTCTCAGTGGATGGCCCTTTCCCCCCCCCCCCATCATTGTCTGATATATTCCTTTTCAGTACTTTTTCTATTTTTCCTGCACTTACTCCTCTCTTTTCCTCTTTCATATGGTTGTTTCGAATTATTTACTAGAATGCAAGTGGCAACGAATTTCCACAGTCCTCTTCACATACATGTATGTGTGTAACCCCCCCCCCCCAACCATCATCATCATCATCATCATGAAGTGTATAATCTTAGTTTTCATTTTTATTTATTCATTTTTTTCTCTCTCCGCTCTTCTCTCCATTCCCCATCTTCTTCGGACTGTTCCATCCTCACCACATTGAAGTACAACATGCCAAACGAAAATAGCCGCCATCTGATGTGAATCTGTAATCATCTGATTTCTGGTCTCTTTCTCCTTCTCTTCCTCTTCCCACTTCACCTTAGACACTTCCTCCCCTCTTCCTACAGAGTAAATTGCACTCCACCTCGCCACCGACTGGCCGCTCTCCACTCATCAGTCGCTTTTGTGTTTCTTTTCTTCTATAAAGTTTGCGATGTACAATCAAATTTTCTACTGACACAACTGATTCAAAATAAACCAATTTCTTTTTTGAGTTATTAAATAAAAAAAAAATAAATAAAAGTTCTTATGTATTCAAGTTTAGTCTGGTTTGTGGATGCATGATATATATATATATATATATATATATAAATACTGTGTCTGTAAAGCATAAATACACACATAGTGTGTGTAAAGCATACATAAAGGGATAAGCACACAGACACAATTTACATTGTCTGAAGAACACGAGGCGGGAAAATTCCAGTCATTATGTGCCGTTAATGCTGTCTCTAAATTTGCATGTACACACGCTCTTTTACCGATATTGAACACTTTTCTCCATAAGTATAACAATTGATACAACGTTATTAATATCTTAGCCGACCCTACTTAATTCGTATTTCTGTTATGTACATTAATTTGAGTGTAATGTTTTTTATCTCTTGCTTAGCATTTTTTTTACCTGAGTCTCGCTGCCATACATGTAGCAGCAAGACTCAGCTCTGTGTCATACCTCCAGAGAAACTGAGAACTTCTATGACTTAACCAGCCACAATATTTGGGATGGGGCCCAAATATGTACGTAGCATTGAGTGGCTTGATATTATTATTTTACTTGAGTTGTTCTCACCTTGAGAATGGGAAATCAAATGAAGTGTGTATGCACAATTTAACTATCTATGCACACTATTGACCAATCTACTCCCATGGATTAAAAATAAGGGTTCAGTTCAAAGTTCCGTATTGGTTCTCGAGTTTAACATAAAGATTCCTATGTTCGAACTTTAGGTGCCCAAGTTCGAAAAGATGCACCTTAAGAATATGAATATAACAACCTTGATGACAATAGAAGTCCAAATAATACAATTCGTTCAGAACCTTCTGATGACTCTGCTGAAATTGTCCTCTGCTCATGTTGCTTGTGGCCTAATAGCCAAACTTTTGGTCTGGTTTGTCCTGTTTATCGATGTCTCCTAACAGTATAGTTTTAAAAAGAATTTCTCTGCTTGAATATCCTTTTTTTTTAAATAATGATCTTTTCTCTTTATTTAAGTGAAAGTTAATGTGTTTCAGGTATTGTGTTGAGAAGAAAGTTTTTATCCAGAAGAGAACTGCCAAATTTAAGTTTTAGTTTAAACGAAATAAGAATAATAGATTTCACTGAGCAAGGCACATTGCCACCATAATAAAAACAGGTAGTATGTAGCAAGCAGAAATTTAACACAATATGTTCTAATCAAGTGGTGGTAAACTGTAACTTTTAAAAAACGTTTGTTTCATGTTCAGTAAGTATTCAAAACATCTTTAAATCAATTTTTCAAAAGTTATCTGATCATATTAAAGTTTAAGTTACTAAGGTAGACGTGTATTTAATATAATAAACAAATATATTGTGATGTTTAACTAGTTCTATTAGAAATAACATTTTCAGATGAGAAATAAACATTTTTAAGGTTGGCCAAATACTATTTATTGATAGTGTACGTTAATAATCACTTTTATAAAACACATTGAAACACAAGTTATATTCACAAACAGAAACACATTCATGTATAGAAAAGAATAACAAATTACAAGACATATTTTATTTTGCATATGTTAAAATAAATATTTTTTCATCTGCATCAAACTTATAGATGTTTTCATGAGGTTAAAATAGATTGGTATGTGTGTTATATTATGATGAAGCCCGCTTACACCGCAATACATGTATATTTATGATAAAATTTGACTTTAAAATAAAGATTCATATGGATTTGAACATCTGAATATATTAGGTCTGTTATTAGTTTATATATGTCTGTTTATATCAACTTTTATAAGTGAAGAAGTGCCAATATTTATGAGTTTATTATGATGACTTGTCAATCTACGATTTTCAACCAAAGATTTTAATATATACTGCTGCTATTCATGCTTTTAGCTTGGAGTATATGTTTATATCTATATGTTTGTGTTTACTTTTATGTGTGTGTATATATATATATATATATATATATATATATCTTTGTACATTCTCAGACATATATATTTTTAGTACCTAGTTGAAACTTTCAATTATATTGTGACCTACAGTGAAATAAAAAATCTACTATACATTTTTTATTATTTTTTTAATCAAGAAAAAAAAAACGTATTTTCTTTAAGAAAAATCTTTTCTTTCTCGCCCCTATTTCTATATTTATTTATTGTAAATATTTTTTGACTGAATATCCATTGTTTGGCATAAAAAAAGAAATTAGAATTTTCTTTCATTGTTTTTTCCTCCCAGCCTTGTTTTTGTTTCTTCCTTTCTGAAATATTTTTGTTCAAGATAATAGCAGAGAGAACATTTGTTGCCTCATCTTTATTTATATATATATATATATATATATATATATATACTAGAAGAATAC
Organism: Sepiola atlantica; assembly: GCA_963556195.1. NCBI lineage: Eukaryota > Metazoa > Mollusca > Cephalopoda > Sepiida > Sepiolidae > Sepiola > Sepiola atlantica. The sequence goes on from OY744527.1 coordinate 114,213,122, forward strand.
CCGTTCCAAAACCGGTTAAATAAATTCCATGAACAAAACAGTTTTGCACCACTTTTATGTTCCTTTACAGAAGATAAACATCAATATATAATGATACAAACCATATCTTTAGAATCTTTATTCCAATTTTTATAAAAATCCATTACATAATTTTGATTCTAGATAATATTAAAATTTAAGGCTTCAGAGATAAAGGAAAACTTGAAATTAAGGGAATTTGGCTTATTTGCATTTTCAGATGTGAGGATGTGCTCATATTATACCCTCTAAAACCCTTTAAAATACTCCAACGAAATTGAAATTTGTGGAATATTCAAGCATTGATATCTAATACCTCTTGTTGAAATTTTACAAAAGTCTGAGGTATCTGTTTTTTTCAAGAAAAGCTTATGCTCCCTCTTTACTTCCTAATAAAATATAGTCCACATTACAACCCCTTACACATAGTAGCTGGGTTCCTAAATTAGTAATGATCAGTTAATCGGTTAGGAATGAATCCTGTACATACAAATATAAAAAAAATATACACACACCTAACTTTGCCTTCCTTATCAAAATTTCCATAAACTAATTTTACATTTTGTCTGAAATGTTCATCTCATATTAAATCCTTAATATATATATATATATATATATATATATATATACACACATACGAGGGGCGTTCAATAAGTAATACCCCTGATCCATTTCCCATAGCAATAGATTAATGAAACTTGGCACAGTTATTAGTCTTTCTCTACCCAGAGTTATGCCTTTCTCCCATCGTTTGATGCAGCTCTGGACACCGTTTTTGTTTCTACAACTGTACAACTGTAACTTCAGAAATCAAGGCTGCATCATCCGGGAAATGCTTTCCTTTCAAAAACAACTTCATGGTTGGGAAGAGATGAAAGTCAGAGGGTGCAAGGTCAGAAGAGTAAGGAGGATATGGGAAGATTTTATAGCCACACACCCGTGCTTCTGATCTGACGACATGCGAGTTGTAGACCAGAGCGTTGTCCTGCAGGAGGAGGAAACTTTTGCTGATCCTGCCCTGCCTCTTGATTTTGATAGCTTCTCTAAATTTCATTAAAAGTGAAGCGTAATAGGCTCCTGTAACTGTGGTACCCTTTGCTAGGAAATCTGTCATCATTAGTCCGTCATGGTCCCAGAAGACTGTGAGCATGAACTTGCCAGCGGAGGGCTGCACCCTTGCCTTCTTTGGAGGTGGTGAGTCCAAGTGCTTCCACTGCATTTACTGGGCTTTGGTCTCTGGATCATAGTGATGGACCCAAGTTTCATCCTGTGCAATCAGTCTTTTGAAAAACTTTGACTCCTCTTCTTGGTACATCTCCAAATTCATCCTTGAGCACTCGACGCGTTCTTGCTTCTGGAAAGGTGTGAGCAACCTGGGAATCCATCTGTCAGACACCTTATGCATATACAAATGGTCATGAATGATAGTTTCCACAGACCCTGTACTAATCTTGACCTCTTGGGCTATTTGGCAAATAGTAATGCGTCAATCTTCAAAAATGGCAGCCTCAACTTGACGGACAAATGCCTCATCAATGCCATAAAGGGGACGACCAGGTCTGGGAGCTGTTTCCACAAACGTCCGGCCATGTTTGAATTCATGATGCCAGCGTTTTACAAGGTCATATGATGGGGCATCATCACCATAAGTTTCTTTCATTTAATCAAAAGTCTCCTTTGGTGTGCACCCTTTCAAATACAAAAACCGGATCACTGCACAGCACTTCACTGGCTCCATTTCACACCTGACTCAGTTTAAACACCTGTAAATCAGAAACCACAATTAGTTCAGAGCTGTCTTTTGCAACATAACACATACAGATACAAATCATTACACATGCAAAATTTCATCTAGATCAGATAGCTGGAAGTGAGTAAGGGGCATTAGTTATTGAACGCTCTTCGTATGTAGATGAACCCTGTGTCACCTTTCCTCTGCGACTATTGGCCATCATTTATGTATATGTGTATATATATATATATGATCATGTATGTATATGTGTATATATATATATATGATCATGTATGTATATGTGTATATATATATATGATGTGCCTTGCTTAACTTTAATTTACAACAAAACACCCGTCTTAGCAACGTAATGAAAATAAAGAATTATAATATGAAAAAAAATCCTCTCAAAATGACATCACTTCTGAAAGAATGACTTGGCAATTGTAACACGCCGTTTTTTTTTTTTAACATAGTTTACCCCAAACAAGGCAGGCCACCACTGTAGACGTAAGAGGCTACTGAGAAAAAGAAAAGGGGAGAAGTTAGTGGGAGGGTCAACCCAAATTTGGATCTGTGCAGTGAGATGTCTGTTTACATTAGTTTTAAATTTCTGCATGTCTGTACTGTCGGGGAAACAGGGTGCAGGAAGGGAGTTTCAGAGGCCAGCAGTACGAGGAAAGAAGCTATTTTAGTAAAAGGCTCTCTGGCATCTGGGGACCTCCACAGTGAATGAATGAGATTTAGTTGATTGTCGAGTTAGTCTAGTGAATTTACGTCGAGGGGGCACCAGAGTAGCCAATTCATCGGAGCATAATCCATTGAAGTATTTGTAAAACAAGCACAAGGATGCTACATTGCGGCGATGGGACAGAGGTTGGAGCTTGGTTGACAGTGAGGGACCTATTAGGTTGGCGACTCTTTTTTGGACCTTGTCAAAGAGGGAGAGACTAGTAGATGATGCACCAGCCCAGATGTGACAACAATACTCCATGCATGGGCGGATGGTGGCTTTGTAGAGATATAGGATAAGGTCAGGTGTGAGGAGTTTACTAGCACGGTAGAGGGAGCCAACCTTTTTTGCGACATCCTTGGCAGTATCTACAATGTATTTGTTCCAATTCATGTTACATGTGAATGTTAGGCCGAGGAGTTTAAATAATGAACTCTCAGGTAGGGTGTTATTTGCCATGACAATCGGTGGTTGAAAAGGTTCCTTGTAGTTATTGAAGGAAAGGAGCTTTGTCTTTGCGGCATTAAAAGTTACCAACCATTTATGACCCCAATCCACTACAGCCTGCAGGTCATTTTCTAAAGATTCAGCCATTGCCTCAGATATGATCGCGTCGGTTTTGCCAACATGGCGAGAGTAAAGGGTGGTGTCGTCAGCATATAAACCAATCCCAGACTCTGTCATCAGGGAGATCGTTTATATAGATCAGGAACAACAAGGGTCCAAGGATAGATCCCTGGGGTACACCAGCATTTATGTCATGTTGCTTAGATGAACGGCCATCGAAGACAACCTAGATTTTTCTTTTGTCTAGGAAGGATCTAATTATATTAAGTAATTGCCCAGTAATACCGTATGAGCGTATTTTCAGGAGAAGCCCTTTATGCCACACCCCGTCAGAGGCCTTGGATATATCAAACGCTACTGCCCTAGCTTCTCCTGTCTTGACAAGTGTATGATACATGCATTCGGAGATGACCGTTAGGATGTCTGCAGTAGATCGTGCTTGTCTAAATCCATACTGGCGGTCAGAAAGAAGTTTAGCATTAACTAAGTGCCGTACTATCGCTAGATTGATTAAGGATTCAAAGATTTTAGCAAAGATCGGCAGCAGACTGATTGGGCGATAGTTCTGAGGATCGGTTCTATTCCCAGAACTCTTGTAGACTGGTACCGCAGAGGCAATTTTCCAGCTATTGGGGAAGCAAGATTCAGCTAGACATTTATTGTAGAGTTTGGAGAGAACAGGGGCCAGTTCAGCAGAGCATTTCTTTATTACTATTACAGGTATAAGATCAGGCCCACAAGCTTCGGAGGTGTCAAGGTTTTTTTATGATGTCTCTGACTTGGGATGGGGTGATGACCAGATTATCAAGTGTGGCTTCGGTCAGCAAAGATAATTTGGGGAAGGGGTGGCTATCTGAGCCCAAAGTAGAGTTAGAAGCGAAGTGCTGGGCAAGTAGTTCAGCCTAATCAGTGGCTGTGCCAAACAACATCATTGTGGTTTGATAGTGGGGGAATCGTTGATTGATCATTATTCACTACACTATTGTAGATTTTCCAGAAATCACGAGTACCTAGTTTCTGTGACTGGATGCGTTTGTTTGTTAACTCATTACACCTTTTCTTCGTTTACCCTATCACGGCCTTGCAATTATTTCTTGACTCTATAAATTTATGTCTATTAGTAGCTGACTTATGGCGGCTGAGTTTACGGAATGCTTGTTGCCGCTCAGAAATGGCAGTTGCACATTCCGAGGTGAACCATTGAGGAGAGTGAGGCTTGCTAAAGAATTTTCGCATGGGGACATAGGCTTTAATGCCTGCTTTGACACATTCAGTTAATTCGTTTGCACACTGGTCGGCAGGGAGTGAGAAGGTTTCCCTCCATGGGGCATCACTGATGTGATCTCTAATTGACTCAAAATCAGCCTGCTCGTAGTATCTTGTTGTTTTGAGCAACGGTTCATCAGCTTTTGGACGACTTTTTAGGGTGATATGTATCATTAGCACAATGTGATCAGCATTCCCGAGTGGGCTATGAGCTTTCGTCACACAAGCCTCAGGCATTGAGGTGAAGAAAAGGTCTAGAAGTGAGGCTTGTTGGTCTACTTGATTGGGGATGCGGGTCGGAAAATCACAGTCTGAGAGAGGGAGTGAGCTAGGGAGAAATTATATGTAGAGTTGCCGACTGCGTTAGTAAGGTTGGAGAACCCAACCAGTCAATGTGGTGGACATTAAAATCCCCAAATACATGTATCTGGGCATTTGAGTCAATTAAGAGTGCTCTATCTATGCTTACAGAGACAGTTTAGCAGAGTACAGTCCTGGGTCTACGGGGAGCGGTATAAGAAATATAAGTAACTGACGCTGTGATGTAAAGTCGATCTAAAGCACATGTAGTCATGGTCATCTGATTCTAACCTATGTTCTCTACTCAGAGGGAGGGTGTTCCGAACATAAACTCCTAGCTCGTGCATATGTTTGTCAAAGTCTTTACGGTAGAGTGGGAGGTAGTCAGCATGTTAAAGTGGTGAGAGGAGATTGAGGATTGGAAGTTAGTTTCACTTAGAGCTAGGATATCTGGGGAGTTTGTCAGGAGGAAGGTTTCTACGTCGTTGATGTTGGTTCTAAGTCCCCGGATATTTGTGAATGCGAGCCTCAAGGGCGGAGGCGAAAGTGTTTTTTGTTGGGTGTCTGGTTTAGGTTTGCTTTTATTTTTTTGTAATGACATATTTGTTTTGATTATAGAGTGGGTTGGCCAAGGTGGGTACTTGTTTGGTGCCACTAAGCTCACACAACCAGTCCATTAGTCACGACCTGGTCCATGAAGGTTGTGGCCTCGGGAAAGCCCACCAGAGATAATTGCAGGGTCCCTTTCCATGCGCGACATGGCACATACAACTACCCACAGTATTATGCAACTGATGATGGAGCAGCCGTTCTTTGCACTACCCAAGAGTTTGGGCTCCTTGATTTCAGTCGTAAACAGCAGCCAGACAAGCTGTCTAACCTGTACCCTCAACCTGCTGGAACAAGAGAGACCCAAATTGGTCATGTAAGACTTAGTGACGAAAAAATTTTCCCCAAGTTGCCCAAATAGAGAGAAAGAGAACAGCATTCATTGACCTAGTAAGGAAACAAGGCTAGGCACTGAGTGTTTAGAGGAGTCCCAGCGCTGTTGCTTCTGCGCCTGACTAACAGACAAAGAAGGGGTGCAAGGGCCGGCGATAGGCAGCACCTATCTGCACCTTAAGCAATTGTAGGTTTGCAAACTGGATATTTTGTTCGAGATTCCAACTCTAGGAAGGTTGTTTATCACGACTAAGGAGGCCTCCCTCCCCAACGGTTTACTGCCACGGCGTAAGTAGCAAGGTTTTTTTGTCAGAGATTTCCATCTCTTAGATGGATAGCCTTACAAGGTCTTACGGGTCCAACACTCCGAGAGGGGTAAAAATAGCCTGCACCCGTTTACTAGTCGGGTATTTCCTATCCCCCACAGGTAAAAAAAAAACAAAAAAACTTACAATATAACGTATATATATATATACAGTATATGCACATATGTAGATATAAGTTCATTGTATACTAAAAAGGGAACAGAAAGTTAAAGATAGGTTTCCCTCTCGCAAGTAAGTATAAATAAGAGAAATGAGAAAGACAAAACTTTAGGCCAGCATGAGATTTCAAAAACTTCTTCAGTGGGAACTGAATAGGCAGGTAATAGGACGGTATATATAAGGGAAAAAAAAACGAAAGTTTAACAGGGTAAAGTACTAGCACGTTTAATAGCATTGTTTGAAATTAGTAAAAATGCCAAATACATTTAAGATGGTAAAACAGAAAAACTGAACTGAACTTTGAGAAGACTTTCAATCTGCCATGTGGATGGGATTAAATGAGGACGGCTACTTTGCAAATGACCTTCTCAAGAAGTCATATCGAGTACATCTTAGGAATGGTCGAGAGAGCTTTGAAAAATAGGGGAGGTGGCATCGAGATTTACAGCCAGTTAAGAGTCACTAGTTTGCTATTTATAGATTAATCGCTAGAAGATAGTTGGAACTCAAAATAAAATGAAATAAAATAAAAATTAAATAAATAAAAGATAGAATAAATACATAAATAAGAAAAGGAAAGAAAAAAAAACGAAAGTTTAACAGGGTAAAATACTAGCACGTTTGGTAGCATTGTTTGAAATTAGTAATAATGTCAAATACATTTAATAAAATGTGTTTAATTAATTATATGAATATTTTTTATTAATATCACTTTATCCGAAAATATTGTAAATACATATGTAAATTTGATAATAGCAGTTATAAGTGTATATTTGTAAATATTAATTCATTAGAAGTTTAAAAGAAATGAATCATGTAAATTGTAAAACCCGTCTGGTGTCTGAGCATGTTTTTGTAACAGTATATAAGGAAGTTGAAACAGTATTAGTTTAAGTAAGATTCTTAACACGTTTTCTGTTCGAATCACAGTCTCATCTTGAAATTTCTTTCTACTTTATTTATATGTTTACGGCGGTTTTTGTAGTACTATATATAGAAGCTGACAGACTAAGTAAATAGTAATAGTACTATGATGGAATTTCGGCTTCAGACGGACAGATAGACAGATACATAATCTCCATTATTAATATATATTAATATATATATATATATATAAACACAATAAAATATGAAACTAAAAGTATACTTTTAGTAGATATAACCTATAGTGAAATGGTTTAAGCTCAATATATGAGATAGAGCAATTATAAAGATAGATAAAAGAAGAGGGATAAACATGTACGAATGACAAATTTAGTTCAACCGTAGGTGGAACTAAACATCTTTCTATTGGATTTACTTCATTTTTGAACTTTTTCACGAAAACTCTTTTCCATCTTTAAATCTCTTTTTACTGTCAACGGACATTTACCAACTGGACAGACCCCATATCTTTTTACATGCACATTCTCACTATATATTACTTAATATTTTTTCAAACTTTGAATTTTGGCTCATCTATGTAATTCCTCTGATGATAAGATTTTAATCTTTGAAAAACCTTGGCTTAAGGAAAGAATAATAAACATGTTTTTACCGAGTACACCTTGCATTGAACAATCGAAGTCGAAATAAATTTGTCATTCGTACATGTTTATCCCTCTTCTTTCATCTATCTTTATATATAAACACATGTATATTTATGTATCTTTATGTATATGCATTTATATATATATATATATATATATATATGTTTATGTATAGTAGTATACCAAGTAAGCTACGCAGACTTTTTTCTTTCAATTTCTGGGAGAAATTATTCAGCTGATTGAAAGGATTTATGTTACATGGTTGCTTGTATATCTGCTACTGATCATTTAGATTCGTTGGTTTGATCACCTCCATTCTCACATATTTATTTCTAACAGCCAATGTCTGTCAGACCCTTTTTATTGAGAAAGTTTTGGGCTCTCCCCATGTTTCAATGTGTCAAATTAAAAAAAGTTTACCGTATTCATACTTATGGAAACTAAAATAATACATCTGTCCTTTTTATTGTATTTGGTTGCCTTCTTGGATTTAGTTTCGAGTTATAATTTGATTTATTTTAATTATTTAAATTCATTTTTTATTTGTTATCCCAATGTAATGTTCATTCCGTGTCTACAGTTTGTTACTACTTCGCTTCTGCTATTAAAAAAACTAATTTAATTTTAATTCTGTTCATTTTTCTGTTTTGGTCTTTTCAAGAAAAATTAATAAATTGATATTGAAAGAAAAATAACATTTTTTTTCTCTGATCGAAATTTTGGTTTGGAAACAGATCATATTATTATGCTATTAACACTTGTCTGTCTGTTTGACAATGGTAGTTTTCTTTTCTTTTTATAAGTGTTAAGAAACAACAATCCAAACTAATTCAGTTGGCATTAGTATGATTTATTGTTCAACAAAAATCTTGAATCACTAAAAACATTTATTTTATAAGTTATGGAAAGGAAACATTTTGAGTTTCTTGATGGAAACCAGTGAATCATTTATTTATTTATTTATTTTATTTCCAATGATACCATCATTAATGTCAGATTAAAGATGAGTTTGTTTCTTTGAATGATTATACAGGAAGTGGAGACTATTTAAGGCAGGCTATTTTCACCAGGTTGGTTGGAATTGTTTGAGGTATCTCTTCATCCAGAGGCTTGGAATAAGCATTCAAGTAGCCTTGCAGTCTCACCAACATCCACAAATGTTCCTTTTATTGGCCTCTCAGGATTTTCTATAAATTCATCTATCTTTTACAATCCTACCGTCATTCCCAATAAGTGACCTGCAGTATACTCTCTCTCCAGCTTCCCAGTTCTAATGATACTAAATGCAGTTGTTGCAGTTTTTATAAAATAGATTTCAATAGATCGGAGTGATCATTTTAGTTTGTAAATATGGGAGTCAACAAAGCTGGTAATTCTGAGTGTGTGCGAAACATTTGAAGTTTGCAATATTCATTGCTATGTGTGCAAAGCTTAGACTACTAATTTTCAATTGTATGAAGTTCGCAATTTTGATTGCCAAGCTGGGGATCTTGGTCCTTATGATTATCAAACGTAAGAATCTAGGAATATTCATTGGCAAACATGTTGGGAATAGGAAATAGTGATTGCTAGATGTACGAAATTGACAGCATTGATTGTCATATGTGGGGTATTGGCAATACGAAGCGTATAGTTTGTAGGTTAGAATTTTGATTGCCAAATGTACAATGTTAACAATCAATCTTTCCAAGTGTGTGAAACTGGCACTATTCATTGCCAAGTGTGCAAACTTAGCAATCAAGAAAAAAACAAACGATTTAAGACAGACATGCTTTACTGCTCAGGGTATAAAGTAAGTGGACCAGTCAATATCTGTGGTAGCTATGAAAAATAGGTGTTTCTGAATAGTCACCAGGTTGGTCAGAGTTGTCTGGGATATTTTTTTTTTAGTTACATCCACATCACCAATATCAACAAATGTTCCTTTAATTGGCATCTCAGAATGTTCTATAAATTTTCAACCTACCAGTTCTTTTACAATCTCTTTGTCTTAAAACCAACCAGGTGACTTGTGATGTGCTCTCTCTAGCTTTCCAGTATTAATAATACGAAATACAGTTGATGTAACTTTTATAAAATAGATCCCAATAGATTTGGGTGATAATTTTAGTTGTCAAACATAGGATTCGTTTAATCAGCAAAGCTGATAATTCCAATTGCATGCAGAAGATGTTGTAATTTTTTTTTGCCAAACATGTGAAGTTTGCAATATTTATTACCAAGTGTGCAAAACTTAGAATTTTAATTTCCAATTATATCAAGTTAGTTATTTTGATTGCAAAGTGTGGGATGTTGGTCATTTTGATTGCCAAGAATATCCCAATTTTAATTCTAAAACGTATGAAGCTAAGAGTATTGATTGCTAAATGTGTAGTATATTGACAATATTTATTACCAAAGCATATGAAGCTTATAATAATTGCCAAGTGTATAGATTAGAATTTTGATTGCCAAGTGTACAAAGTTTACAATCAACCTTGCAAAATGGGTCAAAGCTGGACTATTTATTACCATGTCTTAAAACTTAACAATCAAACTTGCCAAGCATATCTCAATTTTGATTGCCAAATACTTTAAGTTCTATTGATTGCAATTGATAGTAATTTTGATTGCTACATGTGTGAAGATTACAAAATTGCTACATGTGTGAAGATTGCAAATCTTGCAAATCTCTGCTGTTGCCAATAATGGGAAGCTGACCAATATTTTGCAATATTGATTATCATGCATTCAAATGAAACAATATTGATTGCTAAGTTTTTGAAGCTGGCAAGATTTATTGTGTACTTTTAGAACTTAAAAATCAATATTGCCAAGCATTGAAGTTGACAAGATTTATTACCCATTGGCTCCAAAGTAGGTACAAGATTTCTGCGAATATTGATTACCAAGCATCTGAGGTATTGGAAATATTGATTTCCAACCATGTCAATTTTGATTGTCAAGCGTGCAAAGTTAAAAATTGAAATGACCAAATAGACGAAGCTGGCATGATTGACTGCAAATTAGACAATACTGGTTGGCAAGTGTGGGTATTGGTAATATTAATTGCCAAGTATACAAATGTGACAATCTCAATTGCTAAGCATGGGATATTTGCAATATTGTTTTTGAGCAGCTAATTCCAACAGTATTGATTGCCAAGTGTGCAAATCTAACAATATTAGTTGTAAAGGGTAGGATATTGGCAATATTGATTACCTTGCAATTTGTGAAGAGAACGATATTAATTACAAAGCGTGGAACATTGGAGATATTTATTGTAAAGCGTATGATGTTAGCAATAATGATAGCCAAGTGTTTCACAAGCCTTTGACCCTGACAATATTTATTACAAGCTTGTGATGTTGATTTGCAAGTGTAGTTTATTTACTATATTGATTGTCAAAGTATGATACTAACAATATCGATTGTCAAGCTTGCAAAACTGATTACATCGATTACCAAGTGTAGGATCATGGTAATATTATCAAGTGTACAGAGCAGACAATATTGATTGCTAATCATTCAAAGATAAAAATATTAATAGCCCATAGTACAAAGCAAAAAAAATTGATTGACAAGTGTGCAAAGTTTACATTACGGATTTCTAAGTGTGAGATACTAGCATTATTGATTGCTAAATGTACGAAGCATCTTGATTGTCAAGTGCAGTATATGTACATTACTGATTGCCTAGCATACGAAGATAAAACAATTGATTGTCAAATACAGTATATGAACATAACTGATTGCCAAGCATATAGAGATCAAACTATTGATTGCCAAGTGTTCTAAGCTGACACAATTGATTGCCAAGTGTACGAAGCTGACACTGTTGATTTCCAAGTGTGCGAAGCTGACACTGGCAGTTTCCAAGTGTGCGAAGCTGACACTGGCGATTTCTCAAGTGTGCAAAGCTGACACTGGCGATTTCCAAGTGTGCGAAGCTGACACTGGCGATTTCCAAGTGTGCAAATCTGGCACTGGCGATTTCTCAAGTGTGCGAAGCTGACACTGGCGATTTCTCCAGTGTGCGAAGCTGACACTGGCGATTTCTCCAGTGTGCGAAGCTGACACTGGCGATTTCCAAGTGTGCGAAGCTGGCACTGGCGATTTCTCAAGTGTGCGAAGCTGGCACTGGCGATTTCCAAGTGTGCGAAGCTGACACTGGCGATTTCCAAGTGTGCAAATCTGGCACTGGCGATTTCTCAAGTGTGCGAAGTTGACACTGGCGATTTCCAAGTGTGCAAAGCTGACACTGGCGATTTCCAAGTGTGCGAAGCTGACACTGGCGATTTCCAAGTGTGCGAAGCTGACACTGGCGATTTCCAAGTGTGCGAAGCTGACACTGGGGATTTCCAAGTGTGCGAATCTGACACTGGGGATTTCCAAGTGTGCGAATCTGACACTGGGGATTTCCAAGTGTGCGAATCTGACACTGGGGATTTCCAAGCGTGCAAATCTGACACTGGCGATTTCTCAAGTGTGCGAAGCTGACACTGGCGATTTCTCAAGTGTGCGAAGCTGACACTGGCGATTTCTCAAGTGTGCGAAGCTGACACTGGCGATTTCTCAAGTGTGCGAAGCTGACACTGGGGATTTCCAAGTGTGCGAATCTGACACTGGGGATTTCCAAGTGTGCGAATCTGACACTGGCGATTTCTCCAGTGTGCGAAGCTGACACTGGCGATTTCTCCAGTGTGCGAAGCTGACACTGGCGATTTCTCCAGTGTGCGAATCTGACACTGGCGATTTCCAAGTGTGCGAAGCTGACACTGGGGATTTCCAAGTGTGCGAATCTGACACTGGGGATTTCCAAGTGTGCGAATCTGACACTGGCGATTTCTCCAGTGTGCGAAGCTGACACTGGCGATTTCTCCAGTGTGCGAAGCTGACACTGGCGATTTCTCCAGTGTGCGAAGCTGACACTGGCGATTTCTCCAGTGTGCGAAGCTGACACTGGCGATTTCTCCAGTGTGCGAAGCTGACACTGGCGATTTCTCCAGTGTGCGAAGCTGACACTGGCGATTTCTCAAGTGTGCGAAGCTGACACTGGCGATTTCTCCAGTGTGCGAAGCTGACACTGGCGATTTCTCCAGTGTGCGAAGCTGACACTGGCGATTTCTCAAGTGTGCGAAGCTGACACTGGCGATTTCTCAAGTGTGCGAAGCTGACACTGGCGATTTCTCAAGTGTGCGAAGCTGACACTGGCGATTTCTCAAGTGTGCGAAGCTGACACTGGCGATTTCTCAAGTGTGCGAAGCTGACACTGGCGATTTCTCAAGTGTGCGAAGCTGACACTGGCGATTTCTCAAGTGTGCGAAGCTGACACTGGCGATTTCTCAAGTGTGCGAAGCTGACACTGGCGATTTCTCCAGTGTGCGAAGCTGACACTGGCGATTTCTCCAGTGTGCGAAGCTGACACTGGCGATTTCTCCAGTGTGCGAAGCTGACACTGGCGATTTCTCCAGTGTGCGAAGCTGACACTGGCGATTTCTCCAGTGTGCGAAGCTGACACTGGCGATTTCTCCAGTGTGCGAAGCTGACACTGGCGATTTCTCCAGTGTGCGAAGCTGACACTGGCGATTTCTCCAGTGTGCGAAGCTGACACTGGCGATTTCTCCAGTGTGCGAAGCTGACACTGGCGATTTCTCCAGTGTGCGAAGCTGACACTGGCGATTTCTCCAGTGTGCGAAGCTGACACTGGCGATTTCCAAGTGTGCGAAGCTGGCACTGGCGATTTCCAAGTGTGCGAAGCTGGCACTGGCGATTTCTCAAGTGTGCGAAGCTGACACTGGCGATTTCTCCAGTGTGCGAAGCTGACACTGGCGATTTCTCCAGTGTGCGAAGCTGACACTGGCGATTTCTCCAGTGTGCGAAGCTGACACTGGCGATTTCCAAGTGTGCGAAGCTGGCACTGGCGATTTCTCAAGTGTGCGAAGCTGGCACTGGCGATTTCCAAGTGTGCGAAGCTGACACTGGCGATTTCTCAAGTGTGCGAAGCTGACACTGGCGATTTCCAAGTGTGCAAATCTGGCACTGGCGATTTCTCAAGTGTGCGAAGTTGACACTGGCGATTTCCAAGTGTGCAAAGCTGACACTGGCGATTTCCAAGTGTGCGAAGCTGACACTGGGGATTTCCAAGTGTGCGAATCTGACACTGGCGATTTCTCCAGTGTGCGAAGCTGACACTGGCGATTTCTCAAGTGTGCGAAGCTGACACTGGCGATTTCTCAAGTGTGCGAAGCTGACACTGGCGATTTCTCAAGTGTGCGAAGCTGACACTGGGGATTTCCAAGTGTGCGAATCTGACACTGGCGATTTCCAAGTGTGCGAATCTGACACTGGCGATTTCTCCAGTGTGCGAAGCTGACACTGGCGATTTCTCCAGTGTGCGAAGCTGACACTGGCGATTTCTCCAGTGTGCGAATCTGACACTGGCGATTTCCAAATGTGCGAATCTGACACTGGGGATTTCCAAGTGTGCGAATCTGACACTGGCGATTTCTCCAGTGTGCGAAGCTGACACTGGCGATTTCTCAAGTGTGCGAAGCTGACACTGGCGATTTCTCAAGTGTGCGAAGCTGACACTGGCGATTTCTCAAGTGTGCGAAGCTGACACTGGGGATTTCCAAGTGTGCGAATCTGACACTGGGGATTTCCAAGTGTGCGAATCTGACACTGGCGATTTCTCCAGTGTGCGAAGCTGACACTGGCGATTTCTCCAGTGTGCGAAGCTGACACTGGCGATTTCTCCAGTGTGCGAATCTGACACTGGCGATTTCCAAGTGTGCGAAGCTGACACTGGGGATTTCCAAGTGTGCGAATCTGACACTGGGGATTTCCAAGTGTGCGAATCTGACACTGGCGATTTCTCCAGTGTGCGAAGCTGACACTGGCGATTTCTCCAGTGTGCGAAGCTGACACTGGCGATTTCTCCAGTGTGCGAAGCTGACACTGGCGATTTCTCCAGTGTGCGAAGCTGACACTGGCGATTTCTCCAGTGTGCGAAGCTGACACTGGCGATTTCTCCAGTGTGCGAAGCTGACACTGGCGATTTCTCAAGTGTGCGAAGCTGACACTGGCGATTTCTCCAGTGTGCGAAGCTGACACTGGCGATTTCTCCAGTGTGCGAAGCTGACACTGGCGATTTCCAAGTGTGCGAAGCTGACACTGGGGATTTCCAAGTGTGCGAATCTGACACTGGGGATTTCCAAGTGTGCGAATCTGACACTGGGGATTTCCAAGCGTGCAAATCTGACACTGGCGATTTCTCCAGTGTGCGAAGCTGACACTGGCGATTTCTCCAGTGTGCGAAGCTGACACTGGCGATTTCTCCAGTGTGCGAAGCTGACACTGGCGATTTCCAAGTGTGCGAAGCTGACACTGGGGATTTCCAAGTGTGCGAATCTGACACTGGGGATTTCCAAGTGTGCGAATCTGACACTGGCGATTTCTCCAGTGTGCGAAGCTGACACTGGCGATTTCTCCAGTGTGCGAAGCTGACACTGGCGATTTCTCCAGTGTGCGAAGCTGACACTGGCGATTTCTCCAGTGTGCGAAGCTGACACTGGCGATTTCTCCAGTGTGCGAAGCTGACACTGGCGATTTCTCCAGTGTGCGAAGCTGACACTGGCGATTTCTCAAGTGTGCGAAGCTGACACTGGCGATTTCTCCAGTGTGCGAAGCTGACACTGGCGATTTCTCCAGTGTGCGAAGCTGACACTGGCGATTTCCAAGTGTGCGAAGCTGACACTGGGGATTTCCAAGTGTGCGAATCTGACACTGGGGATTTCCAAGTGTGCGAATCTGACACTGGGGATTTCCAAGCGTGCAAATCTGACACTGGCGATTTCTCCAGTGTGCGAAGCTGACACTGGCGATTTCTCCAGTGTGCGAAGCTGACACTGGCGATTTCTCCAGTGTGCGAATCTGACACTGGCGATTTCCAAGTGTGCGAAGCTGACACTGGGGATTTCCAAGTGTGCGAATCTGACACTGGCGATTTCCAAGTGTGCGAATCTGACACTGGCGATTTCTCCAGTGTGCGAAGCTGACACTGGCGATTTCTCCAGTGTGCGAAGCTGACACTGGCGATTTCTCCAGTGTGCGAAGCTGACACTGGCGATTTCTCCAGTGTGCGAAGCTGACACTGGCGATTTCTCCAGTGTGCGAAGCTGACACTGGCGATTTCTCCAGTGTGCGAAGCTGACACTGGCGATTTCTCAAGTGTGCGAAGCTGACACTGGCGATTTCTCCAGTGTGCGAAGCTGACACTGGCGATTTCTCCAGTGTGCGAAGCTGACACTGGCGATTTCCAAGTGTGCGAAGCTGACACTGGGGATTTCCAAGTGTGCGAATCTGACACTGGGGATTTCCAAGTGTGCGAATCTGACACTGGGGATTTCCAAGCGTGCAAATCTGACACTGGCGATTTCTCCAGTGTGCGAAGCTGACACTGGCGATTTCTCAAGTGTGCGAAGCTGACACTGGCGATTTCTCAAGTGTGCGAAGCTGACACTGGGGATTTCTCCAGTGTGCGAAGCTGACACTGGCGATTTCTCCAGTGTGCGAAGCTGACACTGGCGATTTCTCAAGTGTGCGAAGCTGACACTGGCGATTTCTCAAGTGTGCGAAGCTGACACTGGCGATTTCCAAGTGTGCGAATCTGACACTGGGGATTTCCAAGTGTGCGAATCTGACACTGGCGATTTCTCCAGTGTGCGAAGCTGACACTGGCGATTTCTCCAGTGTGCGAAGCTGACACTGGCGATTTCTCCAGTGTGCGAATCTGACACTGGCGATTTCCAAGTGTGCGAAGCTGACACTGGCGATTTCCAAGTGTGCGAAGCTGACACTGGGGATTTCCAAGTGTGCGAATCTGACACTGGGGATTTCCAAGTGTGCGAATCTGACACTGGCGATTTCTCCAGTGTGCGAAGCTGACACTGGCGATTTCTCCAGTGTGCGAAGCTGACACTGGCGATTTCTCCAGTGTGCGAAGCTGACACTGGCGATTTCTCCAGTGTGCGAAGCTGACACTGGCGATTTCTCCAGTGTGCGAAGCTGACACTGGCGATTTCTCCAGTGTGCGAAGCTGACACTGGCGATTTCTCCAGTGTGCGAAGCTGACACTGGCGATTTCTCCAGTGTGCGAAGCTGACACTGGCGATTTCTCCAGTGTGCGAAGCTGACACTGGCGATTTCTCAAGTGTGCGAAGCTGACACTGGCGATTTCTCCAGTGTGCGAAGCTGACACTGGCGATTTCTCCAGTGTGCGAAGCTGACACTGGCGATTTCTCCAGTGTGCGAAGCTGACACTGGCGATTTCCAAGTGTGCGAAGCTGGCACTGGCGATTTCTCAAGTGTGCGAAGCTGGCACTGGCGATTTCCAAGTGTGCGAAGCTGACACTGGCGATTTCCAAGTGTGCAAATCTGGCACTGGCGATTTCTCAAGTGTGCGAAGTTGACACTGGCGATTTCCAAGTGTGCAAAGCTGACACTGGCGATTTCCAAGTGTGCGAAGCTGACACTGGCGATTTCCAAGTGTGCGAAGCTGACACTGGGGATTTCCAAGTGTGCGAATCTGACACTGGGGATTTCCAAGTGTGCGAATCTGACACTGGGGATTTCCAAGTGTGCGAATCTGACACTGGGGATTTCCAAGTGTGCGAATCTGACACTGGCGATTTCTCCAGTGTGCGAAGCTGACACTGGCGATTTCTCAAGTGTGCGAAGCTGACACTGGCGATTTCTCAAGTGTGCGAAGCTGACACTGGCGATTTCTCAAGTGTGCGAAGCTGACACTGGCGATTTCTCAAGTGTGCGAAGCTGACACTGGCGATTTCTCAAGTGTGCGAAGCTGACACTGGGGATTTCCAAGTGTGCGAATCTGACACTGGGGATTTCCAAGTGTGCGAATCTGACACTGGCGATTTCTCCAGTGTGCGAAGCTGACACTGGCGATTTCTCAAGTGTGCGAAGCTGACACTGGCGATTTCTCCAGTGTGCGAAGCTGACACTGGCGATTTCTCAAGTGTGCGAAGCTGACACTGGCGATTTCTCAAGTGTGCGAAGCTGACACTGGCGATTTCTCAAGTGTGCGAAGCTGACACTGGGGATTTCCAAGTGTGCGAATCTGACACTGGGGATTTCCAAGTGTGCGAATCTGACACTGGCGATTTCTCCAGTGTGCGAAGCTGACACTGGCGATTTCTCCAGTGTGCGAAGCTGACACTGGCGATTTCTCCAGTGTGCGAATCTGATACTGGCGATTTCTATGTGTGCGAAGCTGACACTGGGGATTTCCAAGTGTGCGAATCTGACACTGAGGATTTCCAAGTGTGCGAATCTGACACTGGCGATTTCTCCAGTGTGCGAAGCTGACACTGGCGATTTCTCCAGTGTGCGAAGCTGACACTGGCGATTTCTCCAGTGTGCGAAGCTGACACTGGCGATTTCTCCAGTGTGCGAAGCTGACACTGGCGATTTCTCCAGTGTGCGAAGCTGACACTGGCGATTTCTCCAGTGTGCGAAGCTGACACTGGCGATTTCTCCAGTGTGCGAAGCTGACACTGGCGATTTCTCCAGTGTGCGAAGCTGACACTGGCGATTTCCAAGTGTGCGAAGCTGACACTGGGGATTTCCAAGTGTGCGAATCTGACACTGGGGATTTCCAAGCGTGCGAATCTGACACTGGGGATTTCCAAGCGTGCAAATCTGACACTGGCGATTTCTCCAGTGTGCGAAGCTGACACTGGCGATTTCTCAAGTGTGCGAAGCTGACACTGGCGATTTCTCAAGTGTGCGAAGCTGACACTGGCGATTTCTCAAGTGTGCGAAGCTGACACTGGGGATTTCCAAGTGTGCGAATCTGACACTGGGGATTTCCAAGTGTGCGAATCTGACACTGGCGATTTCTCCAGTGTGCGAAGCTGACACTGGCGATTTCTCCAGTGTGCGAAGCTGACACTGGCGATTTCTCCAGTGTGCGAATCTGACACTGGCGATTTCCAAGTGTGCGAAGCTGACACTGGGGATTTCCAAGTGTGCGAATCTGACACTGGGGATTTCCAAGTGTGCGAATCTGACACTGGCGATTTCTCCAGTGTGCGAAGCTGACACTGGCGATTTCTCCAGTGTGCGAAGCTGACACTGGCGATTTCTCCAGTGTGCGAAGCTGACACTGGCGATTTCTCCAGTGTGCGAAGCTGACACTGGCGATTTCTCCAGTGTGCGAAGCTGACACTGGCGATTTCTCAAGTGTGCGAAGCTGACACTGGCGATTTCTCCAGTGTGCGAAGCTGACACTGGCGATTTCTCCAGTGTGCGAAGCTGACACTGGCGATTTCTCAAGTGTGCGAAGCTGACACTGGCGATTTCTCAAGTGTGCGAAGCTGACACTGGCGATTTCTCAAGTGTGCGAAGCTGACACTGGCGATTTCTCAAGTGTGCGAAGCTGACACTGGCGATTTCTCAAGTGTGCGAAGCTGACACTGGCGATTTCTCAAGTGTGCGAAGCTGACACTGGCGATTTCTCAAGTGTGCGAAGCTGACACTGGCGATTTCTCAAGTGTGCGAAGCTGACACTGGCGATTTCTCAAGTGTGCGAAGCTGACACTGGCGATTTCTCCAGTGTGCGAAGCTGACACTGGCGATTTCTCCAGTGTGCGAAGCTGACACTGGCGATTTCTCCAGTGTGCGAAGCTGACACTGGCGATTTCTCCAGTGTGCGAAGCTGACACTGGCGATTTCTCCAGTGTGCGAAGCTGACACTGGCGATTTCTCCAGTGTGCGAAGCTGACACTGGCGATTTCTCCAGTGTGCGAAGCTGACACTGGCGATTTCTCCAGTGTGCGAAGCTGACACTGGCGATTTCTCCAGTGTGCGAAGCTGACACTGGCGATTTCTCCAGTGTGCGAAGCTGACACTGGCGATTTCTCCAGTGTGCGAAGCTGACACTGGCGATTTCTCCAGTGTGCGAAGCTGACACTGGCGATTTCTCCAGTGTGCGAAGCTGACACTGGCGATTTCTCCAGTGTGCGAAGCTGACACTGGCGATTTCTCCAGTGTGCGAAGCTGACACTGGCGATTTCTCCAGTGTGCGAAGCTGACACTGGCGATTTCTCCAGTGTGCGAAGCTGACACTGGCGATTTCTCCCGTGTGCGAAGCTGACACTGGCGATTTCTCCCGTGTGCGAAGCTGACACTGGCGATTTCTCCAGTGTGCGAAGCTGACACTGGCGATTTCTCCAGTGTGCGAAGCTGACACTGGCGATTTCTCCAGTGTGCGAAGCTGACACTGGCGATTTCTCAAGTGTGCGAAGCTGACACTGGCGATTTCCAATTGTTCAAAGCTTACAATATTAATCGCAAAGCAGACAATGTTTAGTTACAAATATCTGATTAGAGCAATTATCATAGTCAACTGTATGAAACTGACAATATTGATTGCTAATTGGTTGATATTGCCAAGCATGTGAAGCTGACAAAATTGGTTGCCAATAGTACAAAGCTGATAATATCGATTCCCAAATGTTCAAATCTGAAAATACTGATTGCCAAGCATGTGATATAATTAATATTTTTAGTCAAGCTGATAATATTGTTAGCTTAATATGCTTCGCAAACAATATTGATTGTCAAGTGTGAGATTATAATAATATTCATTACCAAAAGTGTGAAGCTTACAATATTCATTACCAAGCGAATAAAGCAGAAAATATTCGTTGCCAAGTATTTAATTTGACAATATTGATAGTCAACTATATGAAGCCGACAATATTGATAGTAAATTGTGTTATTCGAAATATTGATTGACAATCATGAGAATCTGACTATTAGTTGCCAATTATGTTATATTGGAAATATTAGTTTCTGAATGTGCAAAGCTGGCAATATTATTGTCTGGCAGTCAAAATTGATAATATTGATTGCCAAGTATTTAATTTGACAATATTGATAGTCAACTATATGAAGCCGACAATATTGATAGTAAAGTGTGTTATTCGAAATATTGATTGACAATCATGAGAATCTGACTATTAGTTGCCAATTATGTTATATTGGAAATATTAGTTTCTGAATGTGCAAAGCTGGCAATATTATTGTCTGGCAGTCAAAATTGATAATATTGATTGCCAAGTGTTACATATCTGAACATTTTAGCATTAATGTATTTATATTCTATTCATGTGCCAGACTATTAAAGATACAATGTTTTGATTTTGCTACAGTATATTTTTTTCAGTTGCATCTTACCCTTTAATCTATCATATAAAGGTAGTTGTCTATGTTTATGTATGTATATGTGTATGTCCAGCTAAAACTCCCAAACTAAGACCCGCGGCAGTTCTCGCTTTGTATACTAATCTCGGAACGGGCCGTGGCAGTTCTCGTTTAAACACTCGTCATTTTTTTAACACCAAAAATCATATAGTTTACATACCTTTAAATTTCTCCCTCGCCGCGTAGGGGGTGCGTGTCGTCCAGTGGTTGTCTTCTTTTTTCTCTTCTGTACTGCCGTGAACATCGCCGCTACAACAAAAACTTCATGACCGACTCTGAAGACAAACAATCTTTTAAATTTAATTTCTGTTTTATTTCAAGCGTTAGTTATCCGTCAGCTGGGAGATATTCACTAACGTCGAGAGAGAGAGAGAGAGCAAATTACTACTTTATCGTAGTTACTTATCAATTAAGTCTTAACCATTCGTGAAGGGGGGGGGAAGAGATTTTTCACCTGTATTTTCTTAGGGAAGTAATTTCCCTATGTATGTTGCTGACTGCATGGTAAAAATCACGTCTGATAGGTTCGCCTCCAAAACCCAGACTGCTAAAACTCGCTTCTCACGAAGAACGAATGACGTCACAGATCCCTCTGCTTCCCACGCAAAGGCCCGTGACGTCACAGAGCCTCTTGCAGGTGCACATTGACCCTTGATCTGAGGTCTCGTCATGCGGTGACCCTGTCACGTCTGTGAGCTCCGACTGTTAGAACAGGCCCCATTCTGCACTCGACTGCATGGGTCCGCCCGCACTAATTCGCGCAAGTCAAACCAACGATTTCCAACAGATATGTCCATTCCCATAGGGCCATTATCCAACAAGTTGGTATATTTTTGATCGGCCTTGCCCGGAATGAATAATATCAAAAATTAAAAAAAATATATTTGTTTGACCTTAAACTGGTGCAGATTTCGTCAGAGGAGGTCTGTTTTTCATTTGTTTTATATACTAACTAAAGGAAGTAACTCTGATTTTTTAATCAAGGAGTTACTTCCTTTATGCCTCGTAAAATCTATAAAAAGGAGTCGTCTGTGTGTGCATGTGTGTGTGTGTGTGTATGTGTATGTCCAGAGAGAGGAATGGGCTGGGCAGAGAGGAAAACGGTGAAGGAAAAAGATAGAAAGATAGAGACAGATAGAGGGAGGAAAAGAGAAAGAAGTTTTAATAGAAATATGTTACAATTTTGCCCCGGTCAATGCCAGATAGCCTTGCTAGTATCATATATAGAGTGAAATGTTTAAATTCATTGATTTGTATATTAAATCCGATTAGCTGTTTTCTTTGATTACTTATTTCAGCATGGGAGTAGTAGTGACTACCACCTCCCACAGTACTAAGTTCTTATCTTTCAATTCATCACACAAAAAATATGTTAGAAATCTAATTAGGGTCACCTTTCATATTACACCATCTGTCTGCTCATTTCATATTAATCACTACGAATATTAGCAATTACACTGTTAATAAATAATTTTACAGAGTTCTGTTTTCAGATGACAAACACAAACATCCAAAATGTTCTTTCCCAGGAAATTCTTAGAATATACATTTCTTTGAAGCTCTAACTTAGTTAACATTATGCACTATTTTTCACTTTCGTTGATAACACATGAGTGATTTCGCTTTTAATGTAATTAATGCTGCATTTGCCATTTGCATATGGCAAAACAAACTTAGAGAAAGCTGCACTATAATCAAATTAATTATAAAAACAATCCGTACAAAAATATATATAATTTTTATTTACATAATC
This sequence comes from Sepiola atlantica, assembly GCA_963556195.1. Classification (NCBI taxonomy): domain Eukaryota; kingdom Metazoa; phylum Mollusca; class Cephalopoda; order Sepiida; family Sepiolidae; genus Sepiola; species Sepiola atlantica. The sequence goes on from OY744527.1 coordinate 114,235,716, forward strand.
TTCCCTAAATAAATTGTGGAGGAAAGGTGTAAATTTATCATAGTAGCAGGTATTTGTCTGATGTATGTGCTTATCTGCTTCAGAAAATAGTAGTTTTAACCGGCCCGTTTCCATAGCAACTAGGTAACCCGTGTTTATATAGACAATACTTTTGCTTTAACGCTGATCTACTAAAATAATACTTAGAAAAATTACTTTATTTACAAATACATTTAATCCTATAAAATAGTACCTTCCTTCTATTGTCTGTGTATAGAACTATTATTTGTTCCTCTCTTTAAAACACAAACACTCCTCGCCTTTATATACATACGTTGCTGCGAGGATCCATTTTCTGATTTATGAAATATATATAGACGTTTAAATGTTTATTATTATTTATGAATTTAATAATTAAAGAACACAACAGTTAACACTTATGTATAGTTAAAAATTCAATTAAAATACCTATAAGGATTATGGATGGGAGCAGGAGTTTCTTTAGTTCTTCAATTTTTTACTTAGCAACACCAGTGCATGGTTCCCACTAGTTTTAAATAAATAAACTTCTCCGTTGGTGTATAACATTTGGCTGCAGTTATTTAAATTTGTAGAAATATATATTTTCAAACTATTTATGGATTTATTGATATGTCGGTGCCCGTTGAGGACATTGATTCATTCTATTGAATCATAAATAGAACTTCCAAACTGCCATCATGGCTCTCGTTAGTACTGGTTAACCTTGTGAAGTTAGCCTTGGGAAATCTCCTGTCATAAGAGATTTTACTGTTTGTTTTTATTTCATCTTTTTCGAAGATCACAAATGAGTCGTTGAGGTGAAAATATGAACGCAGTGGCTGATTCCCCTGAGATTCATTGACAAATATTGTCTTAATGTCACTAACATTTGATTGAAAAAAAAAAAGAAACGAAAAAGACGAAAGAACATAATTGATTTAAATAGATTCAGAATGTCAGTTTTGATGTTTGATTGTTTGGTTGATAAATTTTTTTTTTATAAAGAATTGGGAAGTTGTTATGAGGGATTCAAAAATCGACAACTTTATGGTATACATATTAGCTTCTTGGGGGCCAGGATTGACAATTCAAAATGATAGGCAACTTGGGGTATACATTTTCGCTTCTTTGTTGCCAGGATTGATAATTCAAAATTATAGGCAATTTAAGATTATACATGTTTGCTTCTTGGGGATCAGAATTTGTTGGAAGTAAGTAGAACAAAAGTACAAGTAAAAGAGGAACAAAATAACATCCATTGAGATTTCTATATTTTTCAATTTTATTATGTTGTAAAGATTCATCTCATCATCAACGTATATAGATGTAGATTCAGCTATGTTGTTTTAAGCATTCTGAAGCAGTTTGTATTTCATCTGAAATTCAAGGCATAATTACATTGACACATCAGTTCTTGTGGATCATCACAGTTAAGTTATGTTGAGCCTCGACATTACCAGATAGGTGACTATTTGGCAATATTAGGTGCTGTATGTGGGAGAATGGCAACATCTTCCTGCAAAAAACACAAAAAAAAAACTAATGTTGTCATCTCCAGTGACTGGAATATACATGCAATTGAGAACCGCTTGTAAATTTAATATTCTCTAGAAGGAAATCAGCTCAGGTCACCCAAACTAGATGCCGCACCAGGTACCACGGAGGCATGTTGTCTGAAAGGTTGCTGCTATTAGCATTCTGCTGCATCGGAAGTGATTTAACAGCTGACAGTGTCACAACTCAGGTGTCTGGTGGAAAACTCATTTTTTATTCAGCAATCTCTTTTATCTAAATCCTGAGGCTCCCAGACTTGTTTCAATAAATCATGTGGAAAATGTTATGATTGCTTAACCTACATTATTTTATTTGTTACTTGTGACTTGGTTTTACATTTTATCTTGAGTGTTGCTTTTTAGAAGGGAAAGAAAGGAAGAAATAGAAAAGAAAGAGTGAAGCTAGACGAGTTGACAAGGATAGGAAGTGGCTTAACATGCCAGTAATAGATCTTATTCTGCCTTTCCTAACCAAACATGCTACAAAAGGGACGATGAAGACACTCACTTTTACGTAAAATATATATTCTACTTATTTCAGTAAGAATCCATTTCCTTATCTACAAGTTATTTTTGGCTATCCTGAGAGAGTTACACAGAGTCTAAGTGTCACTATTTGGTCTTCATTACTAAGTTCCAAAATGCAACTAATTTTGTCCATCTCATCCACTGTTCCCAATGTTCTCATAGTAGTGTTCATCATCCAATCGACAGACTCATTGACCCTTATCCTCGAGTGACCTTCAGCCTTGATAAGTCGTGACTCGTTAATATAAAAAAAAAATCTAAATTCAAATCCTATGTCCTATGATTAAATTATCTCCCCTAGTATCAAACGATAGGTGAACCTGGGTTAAAGCCTTATCAATTATACCTCATGAAATTCATACATTTGGCAAATTATATATCTACACATTACATTAAAAATATATTACTGCTAAGTTGTAAATAACATTCTTCCTTCACATTATCATCATATTCAGTTTAAAGTATGTTTTACATGCTGGCATGTAGTAGACGGCTTTAAGAAATTGACTTTCAAACTAATCTATCTTGTGCCAGGTCATTATTTATGCATCTTTCTCTCAAAGTTATCCTTATCACTTCCTTCCATGTTTTCCTCGCCTTTCCCTCGTGAACTGACCCTACTACTTCAACTAACCAAAAAAACTCTCATCCATTCTTTCAATATAACCCTAACATCAAAATCTCCTATCCTGCACACATCTCCCTATACTGTCCAGATTTAATCCTTCTCTAAGCGCATAAGATATAAGCCTGTCCTTGACTCACATTACACATCTGTTGTTTCATTCTCATATCATTTCTCACAATGCGACTCATGTCCTTAACCCTCACTGGCCGGTTTTCACTTCTATACATCATCATACTTCCTACACATGCCTGATAGACTTTTCACTTGGTTGACAGTGGTAATGCTCTGCTGGTTAGTAATGCCACTAATTCCTACTAAACATTTTTTAAAATTTACAAATTTATTAATTTGTGGATTTTAAATTGCTTTTCTCTTACACAACCAGAATCAAACCTTTTTCTTTAATTTGATTGTACATACAATACAATAAATAATTCAGTTTTGGCGATGTCTCATGCATATAACAAATACAGCAAGAACTAAATTTCCGAGCCATTACATAAAATTAAAAATCAACAATTTTCCCTAAACTATTTGTGTTCAAATTCATTAAATTGAATATGTCATATACATGTATCAATGATAGAAATTATTCGCTTCTGAAGACTAGTTTGACGATGTGCTCTGGATACTTTTCTCTTGGACAGGTTTCTAGACATTTGTGGACATCATTATTAATTGTATATTGGCACTAGTAGAAAAACAACTAAAAAAATAAATCAAAATTTGGCTTTCTGAAATTTTAATCTAGGCCCAATATTTCATTTTTAATGAGCCATCAATTATTGATATCCTGGTAGTACTGGTGCAGTATTAACCCTAGCCAGGTTGAGCTGGCTTCCTCCGAAGGTGGAAGTTTCTAGATAATTAAATTCACAAGCAGTCCCTAGTCGCATGTATATCCTGCACAGTGGGCTTAGAAGGGGGGTCAAGCGGACATTAACCTGGGTGTGCCCGTAATGGTAGTTGTTTTGCTATTACACATGTTTCTTATCATGTTAAGTATCAGGGGGCATTATGGGGTGTTGTACAGAGTGATATACCACATAATTATACCCTTTTAGGAGTCTGAGGATCATCACTATGAATCAATCGTCACAATGAACCAACTTACAGAGGGAACTAATTTTGGCTGAATTTCAGATTATCGTAACTTTGAAGTATATAAATTGGGCAAACAAACAAGACCATATGACTGTAAGAAGAGACCCATATTCCCTCTATAATACAGCAAATACATGCCAAAATATCAGAGAAACAAGTAATGGTTTCAGATTACACATCGGTAAGAAAGTGCAACAAAGATTCATACTCAGAATTACATCCAAGTATTGCAGCCTTAAGCTGCTCGCAACCTCGAACAGTGTGTCCTACCCCTTTACAATGTCTGCAATGCAATCGCTCCTGTTTAGGAGAGATAGAGAGGTTGGTTTTTGCATTTCTTTTTATTCAGGGAGATGTTGCCGTCCTCCAACCTACAGCATCTTGTATTTCTAAATGGTCACCTATCTGATACTGACCAGGCTCAACGTTGCTTAAGTTCGCTTATCTAATGAGAACTGATATGTCAACATGATTATGAAATACCCATATTATTATTGATATTCCACTGAATATATTGTTGACTGTATTTTCTCTCTTTGTAATATTTTGAAACATTTGTTGATCATTATGATTGTCATGAATGGGGAAATAATGAATGATAAAATTAATGTTTACAATGAAAGTTATTTTATTAAAATGTATCTATAACATTATATCTATATAACTTTATATTATTGTACATTATTTATGTGATGCATCTAGTGGTTTCGTTTGGGTTGCCACGTGTGGACTGTCATGGTCTTTATAGCTGGAATTTGTATTGGGACAGATTGATGACTGAACGATATAGTATATTTAAAATATTAATTTATTACTCAACAATTGGTTGTTTAATAGATTCCTAGAACGTTTAATTATCTTTTTTTCTTTTTTTTTTAATCCGGTGTTCATAGACATTTTTAAAATTTTGTTTCATGGCATATCAACCCTTTTTGGCTTATTTAATGGGGAAATACAGTAACTATTGTAAACGACTCATTTAACATAAGTTGTTATTTTATCTGTATTGTGGGAGGGGATGGGTTCATACCTTTTTATTATTATTTTTGCAGCATAAGCTAATGCAATAAATTTGATTGGATTTGAACTAATCAATCGTCTACATTGATATCCATTATACCACTAATCTCCCTATACTGTCCAAATTTAATCTTTCTCAGAAATCATCAGAAATAAGCCTCACATTACACATCCATCATACCATCTCATATCCTTTGATTCCATGCAACGCATGTCCTCAACCCTCACTAGCCGGCCTTCACTTCTATACATCATTGTTTGAATTTTTACCATTTTTGTTTTATTTTAAAAAACTGTTATTAATTTATTAACAAAGTTTACTTTTCTTTCTTTTCAGGTTGATAGTTTTTCATTTGGAATGTTTATTTATGAATTGGTGACTTGCAAACCACCATTATGGGGAGAATCTCACGTCAACAACTTTATCTGCCAAGGAGGACGGCCCAAAATCACACTCGAGGTAAAGTTGCCAAGATCTCTTTTCTTTATTTTCGTTGGTGATATTAACAATTAAAATCACTTTTTAACAAATATGATATATCAGTATTATTTGGATTATCCGAATTACTATTCTCATCCAAGCTGATGTTCCATTCTACCTTCTTTAAATGTATCTTTTCGAACTTGGTAACCTTCTAGCCGAATTTGGGATATTATTATGTCTTTAAAGGATTTAGATACAATATCAAATTAAACTTGTTTCTTTCAGAGGCTGACAGACGTGATAGCCTAGCCTAAATTTACACTTTTGTCTCTCTTTATTCATTTAACGTCACTTTTCCCCTTGTCTTGGGGTCAGATGTTTTTTGATATTTCGCAAGTTACTCTCTAGTCCTCACGGTTCAGCAGGTCAGCTGTCTTCAAATTCCATTCTGTATGGTCCAATCGTTTGTTTCCAAGTTTTTCTTGGCCAGCCAACTTTTCTGCATTTCAAGAAATCCATGCTTCTGCAATAATTTATCCAGGAGGATGAACGCTCCACATGACCGTACCAGAATAACGAAGTCATCCTTAGGATTATATCTGGGTTAATGTAGTGCTTTCAGCAAATCTTCCAACCTGGTCTAAAATATTAATACTCATGAATCTGGTACTACCAGATCTGAAGATACTGGCTTCCTGACCAAAAATGCACCAAACATTGATGTTATTGATTTTTTCCTTTCCCTTTGCAAAACTCAATCATGTTTTGCAAAGCCAAAAACAAAAACAACAATTTTCCTCTACAAAACAACCAAACAAAACACCATATTTGAAGATATAAAGAACTTGAAGCATAAAAACTTTTACCATGACTGGATCTAGCGTAAAATAATATGAAAATGAGTTGATATGCCATAAAAACAAAACAACCAAACCAAACCAATACTCATGAACATATTTAATCAAATATGTCTTCTGTTGTCTATAACATCCATCCACCTTTCAATGAGTTTAGTAATGTGTTTTTTTTATAAAATTACTTAGATTGTGATGAGAAATAAAAAAAATTGTGATATTTAATAATTTAAAAAGAAAAAGGTTCTAATGTTGTAGCCAATAGAATTCAAATTTCAGTTTTTCTTTTATATTTCCTTTGGTAACATTTTACATTCATAATAAACCAGTTCTGATTCTTACATTTCTGTAATTATTTGCTTTTGAGTCACCAAAAAGGCTGACAATCTGAACTGCAAGACAAGCTCTTCAGATGAATTTGTTTTAAGTGGATTGTGTATTTTGGAGAATGCACTCCACTCTCTTCAGCACACAAGTAATGTCTGTGCACAAGTACACAATGTGTAAACCATGACTTATCTACTTTGTTGCAGATTGTATTCTTGAGTTTTTATCATTTGTATCCCCCTTCCTCCTCTGGCCCACATCATCTGCGCCCTCTTCTTCTCTGGTCCACATTGTCTGCATTCCCACCCCCTCTGGTCCACATTGTCTGCATTCCCACCCCCTCTGGTCCACATTGTCTGCATTCCCACCTCCTCTGGTCCACATTGTCTGCATTCCCTCCTTCGCTGGTCCACATCGTCTGTCTCCCCTCCTTCGCTGGTCCACATCGTCTGTCTCCCCTCCTTCGCTGGTCCACATCGTCTGTCTCCCCTCCTTCGCTGGTCCACATCGTCTGTCTCCCCTCCTTCGCTGGTCCACATCGTCTGTCTCCCCTCCTTTGCTGGTCCACATTGTCTGTCTCCCCTACTTCGCTGGTCCACATCGTCTGTCTCCCCTCCTTCGCTGGTCCACATCGTCTGTCTCCCCTCCTTCGCTGGTCCACATCGTCTGTCTCCCCTCCTTCACTGGTCCACATCGTCTGTCTCCCCTCCTTCACTGGTCCACATCGTCTGTCTCCCCTCCTTCGCTGGTCCACATCGTCTGTCTCCCCTCCTTCGCTGGCCCACATCGTCTGTCCCCCCCTCCTTTGCTGGTTCAAATTGTCTGTCCCCCCTCCTCCTCTGGTCCGCATCGTCTGTCTCTTCTCCTTCGCTAGTCCACATCCTCCTCTGATCCACATCATCTGCACCCACTCCTTTGGGTCATTTCTTTCTATTAACTTGCCTCTCTCTTGACAGCGGGATGTAATACAACGTTGAGTGGTTAAAGTGGGCTGTGGCGACTACTGAATGTCACATGACGTTCAGTAATGGCCACTAAGTGATTGGAGAAAGTTTTTACAGTTCTCAATTCATCTGTTTTGAACAATATCTTCATCTTTTTTTGGGTCATCTGCCCCTCTTGACAATTTTATGCATCCTCCTCTTCTGGGCCATATTTTGTACCCCCTACCCCTTTTCTAGGTCATAGTGTCTTCCCTTCATGTCTTCTCCACCATCATCTGAAAATGTGAAAAAATTTTGGAAGTGAAATGGGAACGTAAATGGATGGTGACATTTAATGCTACTAAGACAAATCTTCTTTCCATTAACATTTACAAGAAACCTTCTCAACCATCGATTGCCATGGCTAATAACACTCTGCCTGAGAGTTCATCATTCAAACTCTGAGGCCTAACATTCACAGGCAACATGAATTGGAACAAATACATAGAAGACATTGCCAAGGCTGTTGCAAAGAAGGTGGGCTCCCTCTACCGTGCTAGAAAACTACTCACACCTACATGTATCCTATATCTCTACAAAGCAACCATTCGTCCATGCATGGAGTATTGTTGCCACATCTGGGCTGGTGCATCTACCACTAGTCTCTCTATTATACAGGGTCCAAAATAGAGTTGCCAATCTAATAGGTCCCACACTGTCAACCAAGCTCCAATCCCTGTCCCATTGCTGCAATGTTGCATCCCTGTGCTTGTTTCACAAGTACTTTAATGGAATGTGCTCTGACAAACTCATGGCACTTGTGTCCCTCGGTGTAAATACACTCGCCTAACCTGATAAGCAGCAAAATCCCACCCCTTCACTGTAGAGGTCACCAAATGCCGGAAAGCTTTCTACTCTAATAGTTTCTTCCCTTGAACTGCTAGACTTTGGAATTCCCTCCCTGTTTCCTGCTTTCCTGACTGTACTAACATGCATAAATTTAAATGTAATGCGAACAGACATCTCGCTGCTCAACTCCCTACTTAGTGTCCCTGTAGACATGGTCCCTAATAGTAGCCCCTTATGTCCAAGTGGCAATGTGCCTTGTTTAGGGTGAACAAGAGTAAAAATAAAAGAAATAAAATAAAATAAAGCCCTACTTTTAGTGTTGACACATAATCCTGTGATCTACCCTTCAGGCTATACATAAACTTTCTCTTGTATTAAAACGATGAGTCGATTTATTTTTTAGTTACAGTTTGTGATTTCTTTCTAAACTGAGATAAAATGTTATGTTAAAAGAAAAAGAGTAGCCTTGTTGTCGAATTAATTAATTAATCAAACTCAAATCAATAAAGAGGATGGTTTCCAAAAGGAAAAATAAAAGCAAGAAATTCCTGGAGAGAGAAACCACCAATAATGCTGGTGTTTTTAGTATTGATTTCAAAGAAATCTGTATGCAATTTTGGTACAAAAAAAAACAAACTGTTATGTTTGTTTTTTCTGGAACCATGAAAATAAATTGCAGACACGTAACAGAGAGATCTTGTTGCTGTCATGTTGTCTTTACGTTGACAGTTTTAATGTACAATGATCAAAGACTTTTATCTTAGATGTTTATGTCTATAGATAGGTATCATGTGTAGGGTGTTAATACATCTGCCATAGTGAGCGTATGAGGACATGTGTGGCACAGAGAGAAATGCTATGAAAATGTTACGGTAGATGTGAATATGAGTCTTAAAGACAGGCTTTGCTATGATATCTCAGAGGAAGATTAAATCTGGACAGTACGGGAAAATGTGTGCAGAACAGGAGACTTTGTTGGCTTGGTCAAGTTGAAGAATTGATGAGAGTTCTTTGGTTAGTAGATGTAGAACAGTTGAGGTAGTAGGATCAGTTGGAAGGGAAAGGCCATGTTTTCATGGGAGGAAGTGGTAAGGATGTATTAGAGAGAAAGAGGGATAAATAAAGACCTGGCCAGAGATAGGTTAGTTCGGAAGTCAATTTCTAAAAGCATGTAAAGCAAATGTTGAACTGAATATGATGCTCATTCTACAGCAATTGTTGATTGTTACAGCAACCCATGTTTCGTTGCTTTATGTTAATTTAAAGCTAGTGTGATGATCTTATCCACTTGCCTATTCATGTGATTTGTCGCTAACGCATTGATAACACTGCGAACACACAGATTTTGATGATTTAGATCGGTTACTTGATTTTAACTAACCTCATTCATTTATTTCGTATGAATCCGATGTTTCTGTTGTTGGCATTGTTTTTCCCAATATCTTTCTAGTCAGAATTCTTTCTATAAAGAAATCTGGTACTTACGGGAGGGACCACGTGAAGGTTGCCAACATCCTAAGTTAAAGTGTTTTTGTAGAAACAAACTAGATTCGAACTTGGCACACCCAGGTCGTTAGTCCATGCCGTTAACCACTTAACAACCATCACTTCCCATTTTAACTAACTTATGATGTCTGAATCCCAAATGTCTGTGTCACATGAACTGTTTTAGCTACATGATGCCCTCACTTTGCCACAGAAAAACAAACAAAAGTACTCTATCCAACAAAGTTATGCTTATTTTATAGAATGTTAACAAATGTGCATACAATGGAACTCATTAATAATTGCATTTTTTTTTTCAAATGTATTTTCTTATTAGAAAGGGTATTGTTACTCTGGTGATACCAGATCAGGCTGCCCTGTGGCTCCCTGAGACGAAATTCACCTACATTGACGTTTTTTCTTTTTTTTTTTTTGTAAAACTTAATTATGTTCTACAAAACCAAAAACAAAAACAACAGCCCCTCTCCCTTTCTCCCTCCCCTTTTTTATTTTATTTTTAGAACTTGAAGCATAAATCTTTTACTATAATGACCAGATTCGGCATTAAATAACCCAAAAAGGGTTGATATGCCGTAAAACAAAACTACCAAACCAAAAACGATGATTAAACATTTGAAGATATAAAGAACTTGAAGCATAAAAACTTTTACTATAATGACCAGATTCGGCATTAAATAACCCAAAAAGGGTTGATATGCCGTAAAACAAAACTACCAAACCAAACCTATTGTTACTGTAGGTCAAATTGTGTGCAAGTAATAAAGGTAAAAAACTCATGCTTTCTGGGAGGGTTTAATTTGTAAACAATGTTCAGTCATCATTTGTATAATAACATGCTTAGTCACTTTGTTTGTACGTACGTTATCACCTTCCATAGTCATTTAAACAAATGAGATCGTCTGATCACCAAAGATGCAATGCAAAGCAGTAATTGATTTTTATATGATGTTGCTGTCTGGCAACATTTGAACTTTTACCCATTTAAAAATAAATTGCTCCAAAATTGAATACCCTCGTACATATAATTCTGTCAACTACTGTTGGCATTCTTTTTATATTAACACATTTAACTGTTACAATTTTAAATGAATAAACTTTTAAAAGTGGTGTTCGTTTTATTTAAAGAATATTTATGGTAAGAAGAAAAAGAAGACAGTAGGTAAGCACCCGTAGAATTTCCATGGCATCCAACTCATATTCATTATTAAAAAAAAACTAATTGATCAGTTTTTCATCCAATACTCATGATTAACAAGTAAAACAATTAAAATCAGCTAACCAATTCTATTACTTCTAGACAAATGATACAATTGCACTTATAAAAATCGTCTAAATCAATTGGAAAATCGAATTCAACAAAGATTTTCAAAATTGTTTTCCAGTATAATCTATATGCAAACTCGTTCAACATCAACTTTGAATATCGACAGCAGATATTAACCAGATCTAATTCCTACAGCTGTCTTAAGTGAACCTGACCTTGCCAAAATGACACAGGCTATGGAATCAGCAATGTCAGGAAGTTTAAATTCTATTGCTTCTACCGTATTCACTTATCCACTGATATTATTTGGAATGGTAGAAATCTTTAAATTCTATACAGCTGTGGGTAAAATAATCTAACAGCAAATTCATGTTCAAACATTGGTTTTCAAAGTGGATTGTCAAAGTTAAGAAACGTTGAGCCTGGTTACTACTTAGATGAGTAACTGCTTGAGAATATAAGATGCCATAAAAACATCTTGTCCAAATGTATAAATGGGTATCAATCTTGGAGGATGTAACCTGGTGAGAATCTAGAACAGAATCGGTAACACATTCACATTAAGGTTACAAAAACTGAATATAAACATCTGCTTTTAGGGTTGAAAATGAGCATAAGTGTATTTTTGCTTTGTATTTTGTCCCAATCATTGAAGCAATCCACTTGCTTTTCCCCTTATCAGCATGGCTCTCTGCTTGCTTTTCCCCTTATCAGTGTGGCTATCCTCTTGATTTTCCCTAAATAAGCGTGGCTATCCTCTTGATTTTCCCTTAATCAGCATAGCTATCTGCTTTCTTTTCCCCTCATCAGCATGGCTATCCACTTTCTTTTCCCATAATCAGTGTGGCTACCAGCTTTTTTCCCCCTAATTAGCATGGCTATCCACTTTCTCTTACCCTAATCAGCTTTGCTATTCTTTCTTTTCTCCTAATCAGCTTTGCTATTCTTTCTTTTCTCCTAATCAGCTTGGGTATTTGCTTTTTTTCTTCCCATAATCAGTGTGACTATCAGTTTTCTTTTCCCTTAATCAGTGTGGCTATCCATTTTTTTTCCCCTTATCAGTGTGGCTATCCGCTTTTTTTCCCCGTATCAGTGTGGCTATCCGCTTTCTTTTCCCCCTCATCAGTATGGCTATCCGCTTTCTTTTCCCCCTCATCAGTATGGCTATCCGCTTTCTTTTCCCCTCATCAGTATAGCTATCCGCTTTCTTTTCCCCTTATCAGTGTGGTTATCCGCTTTATTTTCCCCTTATCAGTGTGGCTATCTGCTTTCTTTTCCCCTTATCAGTGTGGCTATCCGCGTTCTTTTCCCCTTATCAGTGTGGTTATTCGCTTTCTTTTCCCTTTATCAGTGTGGCTATCTGCTTTCTTTTCCCCTTATCAGTGTGGCTATCCGCGTTCTTTTCCCCTTATCAGTGTGGCTATCTGCTTTCTTTTCTCCTCATCAGCATGCTATCCGCGTTTTTTTCCCCTTATCAGTGTGGCTATCTGCTTTGTTTTCCCCTTATCAGTGTGGCTATCTGCTTTGTTTTCCCCTTATCAGTGTGGATATCCGCTTGCTTTTCTCCCTTATCAGTGTGGATATCTGCTTGCTTTTCTCCCCATCAGCATGGCTATCTGTTTGCTTTTCTCCTCATCAGCATGGCTATCTGCTTTGTTTTCCCCTTATCAGTGTGACTATCTGCTTTGTTTTCCCCTCATCGGTGTATCTACTGGCTTTCTTTCCCCTTATCAGTGTGGCTATCTGCTTTCTTTTCCTCTTATCAGTGTGGCTATCCGCTTTCTTTTCCCCCTTATCAGTGTGGCTATCCGCTTTCTTTTCCCCTTATCAGTGTGGCTATCCGCTTTCTTTTCCCCTTATCAGTGTGGCTATCCGCTTTCTGTTCCCCTTATCAGTGTGGCTATCCGCTTTCTTTTCCCCCTATCAGTGTGGCTATCCGCTTTCTTTTCCCCTTATCAGTGTTGATATCTTCTCACTCCCATTCACATATATATCCACTTACATCTGATAATGTTGATACTTTCTTCTTTTTCCACATTTGTAACTTTTATATTTTTTTACTTCCCTCTTTACACACACAAGTGTTATTTTTTTATTTATTTAACTTTGAAAAGTCAATGGAAAATCCAAGAAATATCAGAAGTCCAAGGAATATCAAAAAATGTCAAAAAATATATATATTTTTTTATTTAAATGCATGGAACAAATTGTTATGAAACTTAATGCTGAAATAATGTTCTGCATGCATGATTGTTGATTAATTAATTAATAATAATAATGATGATAATAATAATAATATAAAAACAGGTATACTCATGATAAATTATGAAAAAATAAAAACCCTGTGTGGTGCGTTTAATAGTAATACAATTGATGCATTCAGTTAAAATACATTTAAACAAAAGGTTATCATTTTGTGTAGTGTTTTGTGATATGGGTATAAAAACACTGCTTCAGGTCAGTGCGGTTATCTGGCTATATAGGATGCTATGACAAATATAGCAGCGTTGATACCCACTGCTGTCCTCCACATTTGGTAGTGTTGTTACTGTTTGATATCTGAAAGTTTTATTTAGAAACTCTTGCTTTTCCTTTCATATCTAGCATCAAAATTTTTGTTAACTTATCCGAAAGTTTTCATATCTTTTCTCCTTCTGATATCAGCATTTCATTTTCTTTACCTACCTTTCACATCTCAACATGTGTAATTTCTCATTCTATCCATATGTGTTATTTTCCAACCTCTAACAGCTGTGTGCGTTGATTTCTTCACATCTGTACATATTTTTGAGGAGAATAAACACATTAACATGAAATATGGCACATGTTCATTCATTGATTCTTCTTCCCCTTCCATTGGAACATGTTGATTCACCTTCTCCTGATGCTTGATGTACCGATTCTTCTTCTCACATATGGATATGTTGATTCTACCCCAGTTCAAATCTGGACACGTTAATTCTTCTTCCTCCTGTTTATTTTTTCACCTTTACATCTGGACATGATTCTTTCACCTTTACATCTAGACATGTTGATCCTTTCCTTTTTATATCTGGACGCATTGATTATTTCCCCTTTACATCTGAGTACGTTGATTCTTTCCTCTTTACATCTGAGTACGTTGATTCTTTCCTCTTTACATCTGAGTACGTTGATTATTTCCCCTTTACATCTGAGCACGTTGATTCTTTCCTCTTAACATCTGAGCACATTGATTGTTTGCTCTTTACATCTGATCACATTGATTGGTTTCTCTTTACATCTAGACATGTCGATTCTTTCCCCTTTACATCTGAACACGTTGATTCTTCTTCCACTATTTGAAATCCACATTTTTCTCCTCCACATCCTGTCACAACGGGCTCTCCGTTGGGAAACGACGGAAACGCGCACGTGACAAAGATAATTAAAAGTAAAATAAAAGTCCGGAAAATTGTCTCGTATGATGATCCCAGGTTCTATAATTAATGACAGGAGGCGGGGGTGGGTATTTCTCCTGGTTAAGACCGGTGCATAGATTAGAAAGAAAGCGAAACATGCACAAAAACAACAACACGAACACCAAGACAAAGTATTAACAATATTTATTTATAGGATACTAGAAAGGGGACAAATATATTTATAAAAACAAAAAAACATTAACATGAAAACCAAAGTCTATTATTAAAAGGGGGGGGGGGTGGATTGTCTATCGTAACTTTATGGCAGCAGGATTCATTTCCACACAAATATATATATATACATTTACATACATGTATATAGAGTTGGGCGGTTTTGAAATTTTGGTTTCGGTATCGGTTTCGGTTTTTTTCCCTTAAAACCTCGGTTTACGGTTCGGTTTTTCGGTTTTTTGAAAAAAAAAATTTTACTATGGAAGCTATTCATTCTCTTGTGTGATGATTAGTTATTATTCAATGTTTAGTTGAATTATGCCACTGTTTCGATAATTTTTTGACTGAATCATTCTCCATGATATGAATCATATAAGTTTTAAGGTGTTGACTGTTGTAATCAAAGTTCTGATACCTTTTCAACAGTTAACTCGTTAAAACAGTGACCAAAGATTCATGAAAGATTTCTGAAGAATAAAACTGAGTTTGAATATACATTCTATCTAATTCTTTAACCCATCAGAAGCTAAAATATAGGATTAGGAGAATGAGAAACATTTAAACAAAAATCTTTAACATCAAAAGATAGCGTTAGAAAATGAGCAGTCACAGACATATATGAATCATTAGCTCGGCTGGTCCAATAGTCCATTGTCAAGGAAATGGACTTTATGTCTAACAACTGCCGCCGAATGTCAGTACTGACCGACTCATATAAATCAGGAATTAACATTTCTCTAACATGTCGTCTGGTCGGCAACTGATATACAGGTTGTAGACATTTGACGAAGGATTTAAATCCTTCATCCTCTACAATGGTTTGGAGATCTTTGCATATCATTGCTACAAGACTCTGGTTTGCTGCTCTTGTTCTTGGGTTTGATTTGTCCCATTTAATTGTCGAATTAACAAAAGAAAACATGTTCTCTTGCTTCACTGTGGGAATTGTGGCAGCAATCTAAAAAAGAAACAAAAATATGCAGATTTAACTAAAGTAATCATATCATTTAACTTGGTGGTTGGGGGGAGGGGGAGAATCTCCTGTTGAAGTTAACATGCTTGTTTGGTAGTTGGGGATTTCATTTAAAGTTGTTTTTTTTTTACTAAAAAGCAGCTAATTGAATGTTGGTATGCTTTGGGAGGTGGGCATTTTTAGTTCCATAAAAACATTCATTTACAAACGTTATTAAAGTGGGGGGGGGGGGGGAACGGTGGGCCCTATGTAGTCAAAATATCTTGGCGGAATGGAAATTTATGACCCGCCCTGAAGGTCATATATTTCTTTAAAATAAATGGACCATTCCTCATTTTTTTTAAATCACCCAGCTTAATCCTTATTATGCCACAGAAATTAGTTTCAACAAAAACAAAAAAAATAATCAATTTTAGCGTTTCTGTTTTGCAGACATGAGTTTTCTCCCTTTAATTTTCTATAAATAAATAATTAGCTTGGATGTACTGTTGGATTAATGGGACGCATTTGATCGATTTTGAAGAAAATTAATTTAAGTTGGGAATTAGTTCAAAACAACTTTTTACAACTTATTTTTTCTTAAACTCAAAATGCGTGAGGTGTTAAATTAAATCAGCAATGTTTTTATAATAATTCTATCATGTTCTGTTATTTCAACCAGGGCCTACAAAAATACGATGTCATGTTGTCTGTCGTATTTCTCTTTTTTTCATTTGAAAATTCAAAATGTTAATGATAAACAAACTGTAAACAAAGATTTCTTCCTACAAGTCAATTAAATGGTTTTATTTTTTGGTAATATTCAATTTTATTCAAATCGGAAAATCTTTTCAACCGTGTTTCCTTGTATATGGTGGCTTACTGTAGTAAAAACACAATACCGAACGGTTACGGTTTAAAAAAAAAAAAACGATTCGGTATTCGGTATGGAGACGAAACTGAAAAACCGTGGTTTTTCGGTAAAACCGCCCATCTCTCTCTATATATATATATAGCCCTGGGGCAAATGTCCAAGGAGAAAATAATCAACAAGAGAGAGTTGTCAACTTACGGACGAATATCTCGAGCGAGATTAAGCAAGTCAAACATTCATTTGGGGGTCGGTGTTCTTGGCAATTCACAGTAGGCACGTGTCTCTGCGTCATGTAGTTTTCATTTCGTGAACAGGTATTTTGGGTATTTCTCAGGGAGGGGGTTTGGTCTCTCACTGAGATTCGTACATATTTTTCTCAGGAAAACAATTCCGGGTCGTTCATTCTGCATTTGTATGTCCATTTCGTTTGTGTGGATATTTGAGAGGTATCTCGGGAGAAGCGTGTTTCCCGGCTTTCGGGTGCCTCGTGCGAGGTTATAGTATCATTTAAAAAGTCATTGCCTCTCGCGCGGCTGTGGTTGGGCGTATTACTCCCTTGACTGTTTTGTCATGACTGATCACTCTCGCGGCTGTTCTCAACGCCCGTTATTCTCCCCTTCCTCGCAGACAGCTAACTTCCTCTTCTTCTCCCTCTTCTTCTTCTTGGTCGTGTTGGCTAAAAATAGATATGATCACACTGGGCCATGTTGCTAGTCCCAGAATGGATATGATGACATCGCCCCTCGAACAAAGGAAATGTATATATAAGTGATGAAAAATGAACCCTGCTTGAACATATATATATATATATCTCCTATCGATGCATTCCGTGGTTTCTTACTTTTAATTTCGATCGATCTCCCTTCGTTTGTAACAATACCTAGATGTGTTTTTTATTTCCTGTCACATCTGGACATTTTTATTTTGCTCATTTCCCATTGGACTTTTGACTCTCTTCATACATAAATGTTAATTTATTTGTGACATGTTAACTCTTCTTCACATCTGGATTTATTTTTCATTTTCATAAGGATTAATTAATTCTTTTACTTTACTCATTTATTTATCTATCAACCTGTGTTTATTTTCTATATTTTATTGATGAACAGATGCTTCTAATAAATCAAGACCATGACACTAAAACAGATGCATCCAGTTAAAAAGTTTAATAAAATTTTGATTAGAAAAATACTGTGGACATTTTAAATTAAGCCCAATATATAGTAGTATTTATCTTCATTGAGAAAATTAATTTAATTCATTAAAGTGACGAAACAGATAGTGTATGTCTACCCTAATGTTTGATGCAGAACGCTCTCTGTACAATGTTTTGAAAAGTCTCCAAGATTAATAAAACCTTCGAATTATAATTCTTTTTCTTTTTATGTTTAATTCTTTATAGTTACTATTTTGAAAGAATCTAAGTTTGGTGAAAACAAAAATCGCCCAACTAAAACCAAATAACTACCTTTTCTAAATTCAATTGTACTCATTCGTAACTAAAACAAACAAAAACGAATAGCAAATTAATTGACCTCCTCAATGTCTCGAGTTCAAAGTTAAGGGCAGAGTTAACTGGCACCGAATGACCAATGTCCACATTTAAAAAAATAAACTTTTAATATATATTTCACTTAATTTTTTCATTTTTGTGATAAGGGAACAAAAATAAAGTTAAAACTATTTATCAAGTTTAACATAATATTTGTTGGGATGGCTGTGTACCAAACTTAGTCACAAGCCATGCATGCAAGAAAATAGAAATAATGTGAAACCCATGACTTTTAAAAAGGTGCCTATCAATCAGGAACTGACTGATTGATAAAGTAACAAAGAAAAAGTACTTGAGTTTTATAAAGGTAAAGATCACATGATGCCAAATAAAACCGTACAGGTGCAACCAATTTAGAAGGCAGTAAATTCCTTCACTACAATAGAGACTTGAAAGCATGGTTCTAGTATCATGCACACAGCTGCAATTCTTATCTTTTTATTGGCTGAGAGGATCATGTGCAGAGAGATAATGAAGAGAAATAGAGAGCAGGATAGTCATAGTATTAGCAGATCAACTTGTGGTCAGCTATTGTCATTACTTAACTAGACGAGATCACTTAATTTAAGTGTCAGAGATGAACTTTATAATTCGGTTTGGTAGTTTTGTTTTACGGCATATCAACCCTTTTTGGGTTATTTAATGCCGAATCTGGTCATTATAGTAAAAGTTTTTATGCTTCAAGTTCTTTATATCTTCAAATGTTTAATCATCGTTTTTGGTTTGGTAGTTTTGTTTTACGGCATATCAACCCTTTTTGGGTTATTTAATGCCGAATCTGGTCATTATAGTAAAAGATTTATGCTTCAAGTTCTAAAAATAAAATAAAAAAGGGGCGGGAGAAAGGGAGGGGAGCTGTTGTTTTTGTTTTTGGTTTTGTAGAACATAATTAAGTTTTACAAAAAAAAAAAAAAAAAAAAAAAAAAAAAAACGTCAATGTAGGTGAATTTCGTCTCAGGGAGCCACAGGGCAGCCTGATCTGGTATCACCAGTTTATAATTCGATTACCTGTTATAGTAAATAGAGAAGCTTAAAATACGTCCTAAGTTTAAATTCTAACCAGGGTTGTTGAGTCAGAAGGTATAAGGTCCGACTCCTAAAATTCCAAAAATTCTAACTCCAACTCTTAGAATTCCAAAATATCCGTCCCTGACTCCTTATTTTAAAGTCTTCCGATATTCATACTGTCTGTTGATTCTTTGGAGATGAAAAAATCCGACTTCAACTGCTAGCACCCTCATGAGTCCAACTCCTTCCGACTCTGACTCTGATTTCAAGCCATGAGTTTAGACCAACATGGCATCTTACACAGACGTGCATCCCTTGAGAAATGCACCAATTAAGATGATTATGAAATAAAAGAAATAAAAAAGCGAAACGATACTCAATTAATTTAAATTGATTAAAGGGTTTTTGTTTTTTCTCATTTTTGAACTGTGGTTGATTTTTTAATTTTTTTATTATTAATTCATAAATTCTTTCCATTTTTTCCCCACACAGGAATCTGAGTGTCCGTCTCATTTTCTTGACTTGATGACCCTTTGCTGGTCACAGGAACCGAGAGATCGACCATCGATGGAGGACATCATCACTTTGGCTAGTTACCCAGAGTTTTCACATTTTATGGATGCTATTTCACTTGAAGCTGCAGTTGTTGTGCTAGCTTCATGTGTCTTTTTCTATAACAACACAGAAATGTCTGTTTATGGTAAGTAAAATTTGTATCTATATGAGATGAGACTTGTGTGTCTGCTGCTTTTAGGCTATGAATAAAATCACTACAATGAACTGGATTGTCTTCACACACCAAAATCAATAAATCACACTGCTGCTTGTCTGAGCGTTTCGCTTTTTAGTTAATATAACTATCATGCATGCAAATTAGTGAGGATAGTTTTCAAATAACTAGATCGATGTATGCGTCTTGAAATAATTGTAAATGGTGACTAAAACCTATCAGGCGAAACATTGTGATCCCTATTTACTTGCCTCCCCCGAAGTCACAGTTAGACATAAAGTCAGTTTTTAATGTGGGGGAAATCCAGTTTCCCAAAAAGGGGCACTCTGGATTGAAACAAAAATAAAAATAGTCTCAGTCTA
This sequence comes from Sepiola atlantica, assembly GCA_963556195.1. NCBI lineage: Eukaryota > Metazoa > Mollusca > Cephalopoda > Sepiida > Sepiolidae > Sepiola > Sepiola atlantica. The sequence goes on from OY744527.1 coordinate 114,255,785, forward strand.
GAAGGATTTTTCCTTCACTAATCGAGGACAAAAAAATGAATGTAGTATCAGAACAGATACTACATATTGCTTCTAGTTGAAAATTGTAAATCTGATTTTTTTTTGTTCATCTAACACCACACGCTGTTAGACCTAAGAATGTGACATTTGGTAGCAATGATTTCCTGAGAAAAATCTTTTTACTTCTGATTTTAATATTTAAAATTTGCAAAATAATGTGGTGCTCATGTTCATTGTTGCAGTGATCTTAAAAATCAAGCCATGTCAAAGGCAATTTTTGCAAAAGAATTCAAGTTAGAAGAGAGAAAAAATATTACCCATTTTCTATCGCAATTACATTTTCTCATCAAACCTTTTGTGTTATGATTAAAATTAGTGAGTAGAGTCTCTTTACTTTGGGAGATATTTAGGTTTAAATTTTAATTTTGGGGGAGGGGGTAACATTTATCAAAAATAGAATTCTGGTTCTTAATCAATAAAAATTGATGTTTTGTTTTAATCAATTTTGCAAAATTATATATTAATCTTAGTTTTTGCAAATTCTAATAACATTTTCGTTTGTCCTGTTCCATTGCCTTCATGCTCTCTTTTTTTTTTTAGGTCCAAGAAAGCAATTCCTGCTTGCCTTTCTCTGAATTTAAATTCACCTCTGTATCAGTATAAATAAATATGAATAAATAGAAATAAAAGAAAATACGTCCTAAGTTTAAATTCCAACTTTGTTCTCGGGTTGTTGAGTCAGAAGGTATAAGGTCCGACTCCTAAAATTCCAAAAAATTCTAACTCCAACTCTTAGAATTCCAAACTGTCTAAGCCAATGTTTCCTGTCTTTTGGAAAGAATTCAGTAATTTTTCAAAATCTCATCTGACAATTTTCAAAATTCAACCCAATGAAGGTGAAGCAGAATAGTTTTCTTTTTTTGTGGATAATTTTTTCTTGGTTGCCAACTTAAGAATAATATTTTCTATTTGTCAGAAAATCTTCGTGACATGGATGGATCATACACGCAGCTGTGGCTGAGTACCCGTCTTGCTGAAAAAAACATGATTGAAGTTTATGTTTTTTACAGAAACAAGTGTGTAGAGAGCAAGGTACGACATATTTTTCTTTTTCTGTCTGAAAAATAATATAACTATGAATAAGATCGTTTACTGAAATAATCTTTTCTAACTAACAGAGTGTCCAGATTTAGTCGTTCTCTGTTCTACATTAACTAATCCAAAAACTCTCTTTCAATATGACCATATCAACTGTCTCCTGTTCTGCACACATCTCCCTATACTGCCCAGATTTAATATTTCTCTGAGGTCACCAGATCTAAGCCTGTTTTTAATACTCACATTACATATCCATCATATCATTCTTATATAATTTTCTACATGCAATGCATGCCCTCAACCTTCACTACCCAGGTTTCACTTCCATACATCATCACACTGTGTACACATGCCTGATAGACCCTTATCTTGGGATACAGTGGTAATGCTATGCTGGTTAGTAATGGAAGAAGTTCCCTGAACTTACTCCATCCACTCCTACCTCTAGCAATCACACTAGCACCGGCTCCTCTCTCTGCCCCAATGGTATCACAAAGGTGAACAATTCAATAGCTGCACCATCCAAATATACTTTCTCCATATCTGAGTTCTCACTTCTTGCACACAAACTGGTTATCTTCTTTCAACCTACTTGTAATTCCACTGCACTTCTTGTGTACCAAATACTGACAAGTACCACAAAACTTGAGTTGGTGTACTTTTATAAAAAAGTTGTTTTGTTTTTTGTTTTTTTTATCTTAGCTATTTATTTATTTTTTAATTTACTTTTCAAATATGTTTTAATTTTATATTTTTAATTTTATTATTTAAATTTTTCTGTCTTATTTGAAAATAACATAGTACATTTTTTTAATTTTATTTGTATATTTTAATGTTTAAAATTCAACAGTTACAATAGGACAATGAATGAAACAAAACACATTCAGACTTACTGTGCATATAAAAAGAAACACTACCATAAACAGTTTACTTTTTTTTTTCTTAACTTAGTTCACCCCAAACAAAGCAAGTTGCCACTGTAGACGTAAGGGGCTACTGAGAATTAGAGTAAACGTTTAGGGGATAATCCTAAATTTGGAGCTGTGCAGCGAGATTCTTGTTCACGTTCGTTCTAAATTTCTGCATGTCGGTACAGTTGGGGAAACAGAACAGGGAGGGAGTTCGAAAGGCTGGCAGCTCGAGGAAAGAAGCTATTGGAGTAGAAGGCTCTCTGGTACTTGGGGACCTCCACAGTGAATTGATGTGATTTAGCTGATTGTTGGGTTAGCTGAGTGTATTTACGTCAAGGGGGCACAAGAGCAGCAAGTTCATCGGGGCACATTCCATTTAAGTACTTGTAAAACAAGCACAAGGATGCAAAATTACAGCTTGGTGGAGAGTGAGGGACCTATCAGATTTGAGACTCTTTTTTGGACCATAACAATGTCTTCTATGTATTTGTTCAAACTCATGTTATCTTTTTTTTTTTAACTGAGTTCATTCCAACAAGGCAAGTTGCCACTGTAGAAGTAAGAGGCTACTGAGAATTAGGGTGAAAGTTAAGGGAATCATTAGGTTTGATTTTTTTACTTTGTATTGTCATTTTGGTTTTAGATAAAGTAGAGAGGGCAGAATGGGTGCTTGTTTAGTGCCAATAAGCTCACACATCCAGTCATGATTTGGTTCATAGGGGTGCGTCATCGGGAAAGCCCACCAGGGATTACTGTAGGGCGACATGGCACGTACAGTTACCGACGATATTATACAACTGTTGATAGAGCAGCCACTCTTAGCACTACCTAAGTGTTAGGGCTTTTGTACGACCAGTTGAAAACAGCAGTCAGACAAACTGTTTAACCTGTACCCTCAACCTGTCGGAACAAGAGCGACCCAGACTAGTCATGTGAGACAAAACATTTTCCCAAAGTTGCCCAGATAGAGAGAAAGAGAGACAGCATTCATTGTCTTAGTCAGGAAACAAGGCCAAGCACTGGGTATCTTTGAGGTGTCTCTATGCTAGTACCTCTGCGCCTGGCTAATAGACAAAGAAAAAGTGTAAAGGCCAGGCAATAGGCAGAGCCCATCTACTCCTTAAACAATTTTAGGTTTGCAAACCGGATATTTTGTTTGAATCTCCAACTCTAAGAATGTTGTGGATCAGGACTAAAGAGGCCTCCCTCCACCAGCGGTTTGCTGCCAAGACGTAAGAAGTCAGTAGCACAGTTTTTATATCAGAGTTTTCCTTCTCCTAGATGGATGACCTGACATGATCTATGGGTCAATTGCACTGAGAGGGGTAATCCTGCGCCTGTGTACTAATCAGGTATTTCTGAGCCCCCGCAGTTAAAAAAAAATTCCATATATTATATATATAATATATATGTATAATGTAGATAGAATACTATTTGATTAGGAGTTTCCGTTTAATGCCACATCAACCCTTCTTTTATTATTAATGCCAAAACAGAATACCTATTGTAAAACATTAATCTCTATATTAATAACGTTATGAGACAACTTCATGTGTGTGTATTTTTCTCGCATTAATGTAACTTTAGAAAATTACACATTAAATTCTTATATTTTTAATTTAATATTAATTAAAGATTTATTGAAAACAGAAATTTAATAGAAAAAAAAAAATAAAAAAAAAAAAAGGTTAGTTAAAAAATAATTATGGAATTTAATCCACCAGAATGCATTTCGTTTTCTTAAATGTCCTTCTCTTCTTTGTCCGCACACTAGACTGATAGTTCCCCCTTTCCTTGCATTCATCACATAAATATTCACTCACTCTCTCTACGAACCTGCCTGCTGATATTGTCAAAAACCTTGTTTTCATTTTGCTTGATTGATCTTTCTAAACAAGAAAACTTATCTTTTCTTGATTTTAGTTATAATTTTATAACAAATTGGTTAAATTAATAATTAATTTTAACTTTCAAAATCTTATTAAAAAATATTATTTGTACCAGCAAGCCATATTTTTTTCATTTTTTACTGAAGAGTCATCACTTGTCAAGGCCCAAAGGCCACTCGAGGATAAGGGTTAATGAGTGTCAGGTAGACGGTGAGACAACCCCTTGATTATTATTAGTGATGGTGGAAGTTTAGAAGAATTTGATTATTTAGGAGGACGGCTTAACAAGAATTTGTTTACATTAGACTTGAAAACGACAATGTTGTAGTCAGTTGGGAAGCAGTCCCACGGTATTTGACTTCTACAGACGTGTAGTTCTAGAAAAGAAACTTTTCTCATGGAAGTATTGTTTAGTTTTAGACACAGAGAGGGAGAAATGGAAATTATTGACAGTGATTGTGACTAGACAGGTTTTTGTTGTAAATATTTTACAGGGGGGGGGGACCATATATTGAAGATCAGCTGAACACCTACCATGAAAATAACGATAGAGTAGAGAAAGACTAACAAAGTCTCTTCTGTGGAAATAGATAGTAGGGAGAAGAGGACATCACCCACTAGATTTCAAAAGCTGTTTTATACTTTGTCAAGGCAGAAAAGGGTACTCTGAACAGCACCCCCCCCTCCAAATGTGGCAACAATACTCCATCTTAGGACATATTTGGCTCTTATATAGATAGAGGATTGCATCAGGAGTGATATACCTTCTAAAGCGGTAGAATGATCCAACCATTTTTCCAGTAACCGTGACAACGGATTTGATGTAAGTCTTCCATTTCAGATCAGGAATGAAGGTCAGTCCCAGAAGCTTGTCAAAGCAGGGGGCTTCTTCAAGGCGAGAGCCATTCATTTCAAAAGAGGCCAAGTGGGGATCAGAGTGTTGGTGATGAAAAGCGAGAAGCTTGGCTTTGGATGCATTAAAAGTAACCAGCCACCTTTTTCCCCATTGCTCCACATGCTCAAGGCTAGAAGAGAGAGAATCAGAAAGGTCTTGGTCATTGCTCTTCTTTGAAGTGTGGACATAGATTATTGTGTCATCTGCATAAATGTTCATGAATGATCTTAGAATGTGATTTGGGAGATGGCTGATGAAGATTAGGAAGAGAGTTCGACCCAGAATGTATCTTTGAGGCATGCCAGCATAGAATCTATGAGCATATGTCTAAAGCAGAGACATGGAGGTGCAGGGCTATATGACAAATTAAGGGAGGCGAATAGGGTTGTTTACACTTATCATGTGAGGAGAGATAGTTATAGCCACTACTTTCTTTCTATGTGTGGGCAGTGTTCATCAGTAAAACATAGAGTGTGAAAAGAATTTATGTAAGGAAGGGAAATTCATCACAAAACTGTCAATAGTGATTTTCTATTTATTTTTCTCATATTTACGAATTTGATAAGGAAAAAAAATCGAAAGTATTTAGGTATTTAAAGATGTCCGATCAATTTTATTGCAAAACAGATTTTTAAAACTAACATGTATTCTTTCATCCAAATATCTTTATAAAAAGCAAATATTTTCAAATGATATGGATTTCAAGCACCCCAAAATAAATACTGACCAAAAGGACACTTTTATCAGTAACACCGGATTTTTAAACTTTTACTTCTGAGTGAATCATAAACAGAACGCTACACATTTTCATAACTTATTAAAAAAAAGAATTTTATTTACAATAAGTTTTTTTAATTAACAAAACGTGCTTGTAAGTAAAATCATTTTGAAAATCCATATGATCTATATTTTCTCACAAATATTTAATTAATAGCAGAGATAAAAAAAGGGGGAGGGCAATGAGCGAAACAAAAATGAAAGAGGAACAAGACTCTTGGGCAACACCGGGCATTTTTTTTTTACTGATGGATCACCTCTTATCAAAGCAGGGGGCCTCTCAAGCAATAAGAGAATTGGAAGCGGTGGGTGAAATGGGCAGAGAATTACTTAAGAGATCCTGATTTTCCTAGAGGACAGCTCAGCAAGTATTTTTTTTACATTAGACTTGAAGGCGACCATGCTGTAGTCAGTTAGGCAGCAGTTTTGAAGACGACCATGTTGTAGTCGGCTGGAAAGTAGCCTCGCGGTATTTTATTCCAAAGATGAGATGTTCTAGGAAAGAAACTTTGTTCATGGAAGTTCTGTTTGGTTTTTGGTACAAAGAGAGAAAGGGAAGTTTCTTACTGTGATTGTAGCCAGACGAGTACTTGCTGAGAATGTTTTACAGTCAGTCGAGCATCTATCATGAATATAACAATATAGTAGAGAGAGGCTGGCAACATCTTCATCTCCTCTGTGTGAAAGAGGCTGCAGGGACAAGAAGAGATCATCCCCCATGAGATTGCGAAGTCGATTCTGTACTCTTTCAAGACAGGAAAGGGTTCTCTGAGCAACCTCTCCCCAAATATGACAGCAGTACTCCATCTTAGGATGAATCTGGCTCATGTATAGGTAAAGGAGTGCATCAGGAGGCGGGTACTTTCCAGAATAGTAGAATGATCCAACCATTTCTCAAGCAACCTTAGCAACAGATTTGATGTAAGTCTTCCATTTCAGGTCTGGGGTGAAAGTTAGTCCTAGAAGCTTATCAACGGAGAGGCCTTCCCCGGGGAGAGAGCCATTCATTTCAACTTGGAACAAGTGAGGATCTTATGAGAGAAGCTTATTTTTAGAGGCGTTAAAAATAACAAACCACTTTTTACCCCATTGCACCACATACTGCAAATCGGAAGAGAGAGTCAAAAAGATCTTGATCATCAGTGCCCTTTGAAGTGCTGCCATAGATAGTTGTGTCGTCTGCATAGATATCAATGAATTATTTCAGAATATTATTTGAAAGATCATTTATGAAGATCAAGAAGAGGGTTGAGTCCAGAATGGATCCTTGAGGCATGCCGACATTGATGCTGGTGCTTCGGACTTTTGACCAATAATAACTACTTTTATAGACCTATCGGAGAGAAAGGATTTGATGGTTGAGAGGACATTTCCAGATATTTCATAGCTAACAATTTTGTGGAGCAAACTTTTGTGCTAAACCCTATCTAAGGCCTTTGATATATCAAGAGCTATCGCCCTAGAAACGAAACCCTTATAAATTCAGCTGTAGATCTTGCAGGATGAAATCCATATTGCTTGTCACTGAGAAGATTTTCACTGAGGTGGTTGACAACTTCTAAGCTAATAAAACATAAAGTGTTACTTTTCTCTGAGCTGGCATTGTTTTGGAGTTATGGAAGCACCACACACTGTAGACTTCTTAATATTCCCTTGCTATTTCCAGAGTTTCTGCAGGATGCTAGTGAAATGAATTTGTAATTGTGTTAATTTAACACTGAACTGAAGAGAAAAGATAAAACAAGAATTTTTTTGGAAATCTTTGATAAGGAATTTGTCATTTTGCATCTTAAGATTTTCCGTGTTTGAGAAAGCTTCCACATCTAATGCAATTAACTTTTATATTTTTCATGTATCGTCATTGGAATTGTAATGTTATGCAATCTTGTAGCGTTAAATCTTTCGTTCAGTTGGAATTTGAAGTAACAAATCATCTTTTCAATCTCAATTTCAAATTTTGTATTCCTATTTTAATATTTGCGTTATTTTCCAATCTTTGAACCTGATCGGAGTTCTTACGTTTAAATTTGACTCGTAGACTAACATCACAAGTTTGTTCTTAATGTTGTTATATGCGCGTAAAATTGTTTGCTTCTGCACAAGGAATAAGATTGAACTTTTTTTTAATTTGGTTTGTGTTTTGTTAGACATTTTGTATTATTGAAATTTCACAGAAAGGAAATAAGTGTTTTTTTCTGTACATTTATCAGTTTATAGAACAAAATAAACTTTGTATAAAAATCCAGTGTCGTCCCCCCTTTCCAATGTATAATACTCCCCCCCCCCCCCGGTTCTCTAAACAAATATCCTGCATATAACATTGAACTACATGTTAGACATTTTGTATTATTGAAATTTCACAGAAAGGAAATAAGTGTTTTTTTCTGTACATTTATCAGTTTATAGAACAAAATAAACTTTGTATAAAAATCCAGTGTCGTCCCCCCTTTCCAATCTATAATACTCCCCCCCCCGGTTCTCTAAACAAATATCCTGCATATAACATTGAACTACATCCAATTGTGAGGTCTCAATTTAGGAGCTTTGGGGAGTGTGGAGTCACCTCTTAGTTGCCATCACTCCCAGCTACTATCTGACCTGAAGTAGTAGTAATTGTCAAGGTCCCATCTGGGGGTTAAATGTAACCAGTCCTTGGTATGACATGAAAGTGCATCCGGTGGTTTACACATACATTTACATTGTAGCAAACAAGTATGAATATTTAAAGATACGAAGAACTGGAAGCATAAAAGTTGGTATTTACTTGCTTCTAACTGCAGCAAGATGTGGCATAAGGCCGGAAGGTGGGGAGAGCCAGCTCCCCTGGAGAGGCGCTCTGGCTGGTACAAAAATAGCTGTGAACATTCCTGATAGAGATGCCTCAGGTGATCGGCAATTCACTCAAAAAGAGGAGAAAAAGTCTAGGAGGGTGTACCTCCTAAGACCGAGCATAATAGCTTTTACCAAAATGACAGGATTCGTAATTAAATGAGCTGAAAATGGTTGATATGCTGGAATAAAAATTGTAAACAAACTAATGTCATTTTTTTTAATCATTAAAAAGCAGAATTATCGAATTTTAATGAAATTTTCAACATTTACTCAGTAGATTATATGTTATACAGAAGAACCCTCATCCTCAAGTGGCCTTTGGACCTTGATAAGTGGTGACGCTTTAGTAAAACAAAAGTTTCAAATATAACATATGATTTCAAAAGAAGTGGATGTCTGACATAATTTTAGGTTGAGCCAGATTAATGAACATGCAGTATTAAAAAGAATTCAAGATAATTTTTCATTAATGGCAGAGCATACATGTAATAATCTTCCTTAGAAATAGTCAATTGATTTTTTTTTTGTCTTTACTACAAAGATAGGTTTTTGTATAATATTATCACTGATATATCAATGCTATTAGCACAAGCTGCTGCCATGATACATTATGGAATAATTAAAAGAAAAATCGACTACTTTTAAAAATCAATTGATTCAAAATAAATTGTGGGCTGCAATCAGGTGAGTTGGGTATCGAGACAATCACCTTTGGGCTTTCCTGAAAGTGTGACATGGAGCAAAATCTTGCTGCAATACGTATGACCTTTATGCAGCTATCGTCTCCACTCAGTGCTTTACAACAGTGGACAGCAATTTAATATAGAAATCTGAATTGAGTTTGAGTCCCTTTTTGAAGATGTGAGGCGACATGACGTGGCCTTCACTGGAAACACACCCAAAGACCATTGCAGTTTGAGAGAACTTGGTCTTTATGCTGCACAAGTCTTTACACAGACTGCAGGCTGCTAACCACTTGTTATTCTGTGCATTATGCAGAAGTTTTTTTTTTGTTTGAGAAGAACCAGAGTATCCTTTGATCAAAGACTGGCTACTTGAATGGTGCAGTGTCTATGAGATCTGCAGTATGAAAGCTGACTTGAGAAACTTTACCTTTTCTCCCTTGAATACCAACGATTACGCAGTGTTCTCATTTTGGCCTACAATCTCCTCAATAATCATGATATACCTCAGGACCTATTATTCACTCCTGCACTAGAAAGAGGTCTATGCGGACACCATAAGAAACTATTTCACCGCAGATTTCGATTGAACTTTTTCGTAATCATGATTCCTGAACCTTGGAATGGACTTCCAAGAGAGGTAATAAATGCGCCAACAACATATTAATTCATATTGCTTGGCTAAATTTGTACCACTTTTTCTCTACATGGAAACTGAAGCATGTTTGTTTTATTTTTTGCCAAATTAATTGAATTGAATCTCTGGCTCGACTGGGTGTTTGAGCTTGTTAAGTAGTTGGTTCTTGTGACTTTCGTATAAGAAGTAGTGAATATTCCCATCCAGCACTTCCTTCAGAGTTGTCACTCTGACACACAATCTCTTTCGTCAAGGTCTGCATTACCTTGCCTGAATCTTGCCACACCTTCTTTGGCAGCTTCTCCACGAATTTCATTGTGCGGACACAGAATGCCTACTATGATCCTTCCTGCTAGCCACTGCTTCCACATTTTGTTGCAATTCTCCAGCTTACATCTCACAGCTTTCAAGGTATTCAAGGATCACTGAGCTGCAGCTAAGATTCCGGAATTTTTTAATCATCATGATGCAAGTCACTCTCTTCCAATATTCAGGTACTTTCCAGTCATCCATAGTCTCCAGCTCTCAAACCCACCAATAGTACCCCAAAACACTATCCATTACACTTAACTGCTATTAAATGCTTCAAATGGTTCTGAAATTAAAGAATTCAAATTTATTCTGAACAGCCTGTTCAATACATGCATTTACATAAAAATATAATGATTATTGGTTTCTGAAATGTTTTGACACATAAACAAGTGATAAACAAAAACGAACTAAAAACCTTGCTTATATAAATCTAAGATGTATTTTGCATTAAAAGTAATACACCAAAATATAGACACATGTCAATCTTTTTAATATGTGGATATATGAAAAGATGGACTTACAAATGTAGGGGTACATCAACAGAACTGGTCAGTTTGGTGAGGAAACCGACCACATATCACAGAATTGGTCTGGACGAAATAGGAGCAGTGGACAACAATGTTGTTGCTTCAAAGATTAAACCGAAAAGAGGAAGTGGACTCTGAGTGATATAAATTAAATGATGTTTGATCGTCACATGGTCTGGAAACCCACATATTAGGAAAAAAGTGATACCAATAAAAGTAGTAATATTGTTTTCGCATTTACTAATTTGACTATACAAAAAATAAATTTGAAAGAAAAAAAACAAACTAAGTGAACAAAATTTTAATGAATGTTATTTGCTTTGTGAAATAAGCGTGTCATACAGTTCGCCCATGACTGCTCTCAACTTACACATTTTCAAGTGAAAGTGAAACGAATTATTCATAAACACGTATCTGAATTAAAAATGGGTTCAGTTGGACTTTTTTCTTTTGATTCATAGAATAACATTAAATAATGAAGTATAAAATGGCAATAAAATGAAGCACTTTCCAATCTTAAAAATAAAACTTTCTCTTTTCCATTAAACTTTTACTTTACTTAAGATTTGCATGAAGCCGGTTTTCAAAGACCAATCTGTAATGCACACAGGCTCAAGAGTATTGCAGTACCCACAGGTGCCACTGTGATCAGTCGGTCGATGTATATGGACTCTGCCCCATTCATGTAGAAGGAGCGCTAGCAGATTTGCTAGATACAGTGCTCTTAACAATGTCGTCCGACTGGCTCTAAACATCACTTGCTTCCCGTCGACCCTTGAAACAGTTGACCTCGACAGAGGGGACGGCAAACAGCAAATTGCTAATATGGAATTCGATTTATGTCAACATTTTTGCGCCGTTGTTAAGTATCGCAATCGCCGACAAACCCTGGATATGTAACTACATCAGCAGAGGACCGCAAACGATCAAAATACACCAGTTTTCTCTACAAATTTGTGATCAAAGACAAATGGAGCGATAGGCTCAGCCACACGGGAATTCCTCAACAGCCTCGGTCTATTTATGACGCACCACACTGGAGACCGTCATGAATTGATTTCACTCTACGAGCGCCTTTCCATCGTCACTATTTAAGGAAACGCTTTGAGTCTGCTTTCGGCCTGCTACGCCAGCAGGACATCCGCTGAAACTTCCTGAAATTTGCATATTAGTTTTGAAAAAGGACATTTTATTAATTAACTATTAATTGTAATTGTTTTTGTATATTAGTTTTGTAAACAATTGTAATATATTTCAATTTAACTTTTACTTTGTGTTATAATTATGCATTTTTGTTGTTTTCTGCATTGGTCACTTATAGTTTCTAAACCTACTAGAAAGAATTAAGCAAAATCTGATATGAAGTATTCTTGGGATGCGTATCATAGGAGGATGAATGCTAATACTAAGACAATATACAGTTATAAGATCACAAGCGATTGGATTGAATCATGCCAAGTTTAACATGAAATACCATTGCTTTGCCAGCTGTGTGATAGTGAGATAACATTTTTGATATTACTACTTCTACAATAACTAATAATAATAATAATAATAATAATAAAAAAAACTTATTGAAAACTCTATCAAATTTTTCAGTAAGCATTATTGATAAAACAGGTGTGTCACAATTAAAATACAACTAGAAGAATACAACTTTTATGTTCACTTACAAAAATTAAAATCAAGATATAAGCTACGAAACCTTATGCCTAGAATCCTTATTCCAATGTTGATCAAAATCCATTACATGTTTTTTATTCTAGAAAATGTCTAAAATTTAAAGATTAAGAAACCTTCAAAAGTTTGAGGAATCCTGCTTAATTGGTGTCTACTGATTACAGATCTAATTTAATGCCAATCTGATATATTTTAATTTGCAAACTGAAGTTGTACCCATATTATGCTCCCTAAAAACTCTTTAAAACACTCCGAAGAAACTGAAATTTAGGGAATATTTATTAATTGATGTTTAATACCTATTGCTAAAATTTGACAAAAATCGGAGATATTTAAATTCTCGCAAAGTGATTCCACCCCTTCTTTGCCTCTGTACATAAAACTAAATTAAACTAAATATAGCCTACATTACCAACCCTTATACCTCGAAGCTGTGTTCTAAAATTCATAACGATCGGTTAATTAGTTTGGGAGTGAATCCTATACATAGAAATATATAAACGTATATACATACCTAACTTTATATACATGCACATATATATTTACAAAAAAATGCATTCCCCTAAAGGTTTACAAACAAATAATGTACCCATGTTGCTCACTGTGTTACCTAGAAATTTATTCCAAAATTTATGATGATCCATGCATTAGTTTAGGAAATTATCCTGTACATAGAAATATATACACATACCTAACTTATATATATATATATATATATATATAGAGTGATAAGTCCCGATTATAAAGGACGAAACGTATACGTACATAGATAATAAACAAAACAAATATTTATTATTTGTAGCTCCTAGAACCCCCCCCCTCTAGATGGGCACTGTAGTATTAATACAGCATGATGTCGTTAGTTATAAATGCATCGTTCCTTTCATTAAGTTGAACGCTTTTATGACGTCAAGCAGCCGGATAAAGTGTTAAAAGTATCACTGTTTATTCGCTATTCAGCGGTGGCCCAGTGGTTCTAGATGTCAGGATTTGAGTTGTAAAATACTTGGAATCTGGGGTTTCGAATCGCATCATCAGTAGTGAATAGTTTTATCTCTCTGCTGATGAGTCCCGATTATAAAGGACGAGACGTATACATACATAGATAATAAACAAAACAAATATTTATTATATATGTGTGTGTATATATATATATATATATATATATATATGTGTATATATGTATGTATTTTTTGTTGTGAACCCCTTATTTATGTTAAAAAGAAAATATAAAAATATATATAATTGTGAATTTCTCAGTGGGAAAATAAAAAAGAATAATTTGTTTTGGCAAATTACCCTCAGCCAGGGGAGGCAAAACAAAAATATATTGGCTAAATTATATATTGCGGAATGCCAGAATACAGTTTGTATCCCAAATGAATTTCCAATTTAATTGTTATCAAAAATAAAAGATATAAAACAATAAGAAGATGAGCAAAGAATATTTTTAAATTGAATAAGATCTAAACTCATTCAGGTTTATTCAGAGGAGTAGAAATAAAAACATATATCAAACAAAGCAAAACACAAATATCAAATACAAATTCACATAAATGTTTGTGGTGAATAGAAAACCAGGGTTTTGATGAATACAATCGGTCCTTAAGAGTTCTGTGTATATATATATATCCAATATGATTTCTTCGGGTTCTTAAAGAGGGGGATGGAGAATGAGAAGATTTTGTCAGACTTGAGTTGACCTTATTAGCAAGTGGCCGTTTTGCACCAAATTGACCAGAAATTCTAAGGGTCATAGGGTCTAGAAATTAAAAAGTTCTTTTATGATGACTCATGTTCATTAACAACATACCTAATTTTATATATATATAAAAACACATAGTCTAAACTTAAATGCACAAAACAGAGTCTAAGGAAAGTTTCCTTTTTGATAAAAGAAAAAAAAGTGATATAACTGTAAATATGTATTTATTAATTAAATGAATATTAGAGGCATGTTGTTTTTTCAGCCAGATTGTGGTGCGTTATACACTGGTGAAGCCTTTTTGTGAATCTTTGGTAAATTTAGTATACCATAAATGTGTATATTTATAAAATGGGCAGAAACAATTGTTTGTGAATAAAATGTTCTTTGAATGAACTAGAATTATATCATATAGTTTGGTATTCCACGTATGCTTCTAGAGATGTATTTTAATAATGATTGGTAGTTTTTTGAAGCATAAAACGATGTTATTTTTTTCTTAATAATTTTTTATTATTATAATTTAAATTCAATATTTCATATACCCTGCGTTCATCATCAGGAGTGATCAGAGAAAAGGAAAAAGGGAAATGGGGTCACCCATGTGCAGGTGATTAATTTGCTAGAAATTGGATGGTCATACACTTTGGGAGGGGTAACGAGGGAGTTGGCTAAGTGTTGTTTAAATATCTTCAGATGCTGTTTTTATTTTTTTAATAAAAGATGTGGTTATTTAATTATTTAAGTTTATTATCAGGTAAGAGTTTCTGCGGGCTATTGCAACCACTTTCGTTGTGGTTATTGAGTCATCTCGTGTTTACCCAAGTTTTGTAAATAAAAAAGCTATGACGGTGTTATTTTGTATTTGAGATCTTGTGTTTTTTTTTAAGTTAGAGTAATTTTGTATTTTAACTAATATATTTAAAAGTCGGCTAAGTGTAGGTAAACTGTGTTCAGAGGTTGTTATTATTATTTTTATTAATATATTGTTATTTGATTATTCACGTATAACAGTCCGATATGTGACTTTTGTAGGACTATAGCGACTACTTTCACTTTAGTTATGAATCGTATGATGTTTAGCTTTATAATATCTATAATAAAGTAAAGTCGATTTTTCCTCTGGCTATTGTAGACTGCAAACCAAAAGCTTCATATGTTAATCTTTTCACTAACTACTTACAGCACTTCCTAATGGTTGTGTACTGATCCGGATTCACCCATAGTGACAGGATGGATTCGTCAGGTCACAATGAAGTTGACACCTTTTCCCTTACCAAGTAGAACCGCTTAGCACGTCTACCTAGAGCCGTTAATGGCGACCAACTTATTGTAATTAAGTATTCTTAATGCAATTCTTATTCCTTTCAATTCCTGTCTTGGGTTTCTTATTTACTTATTGTTATTCTTATGATGTAACACTAATGCAGGTTTTCAGAAAATATGTGCACATTTCATCTCCTTACAAATATTATTGCATTTATTTCTAATCTAGCTTTCTGTATTCTATTCTGTATACATATTCCCACATTCCAGAATAGAACGGAATATAGCAGTTAACGAATAGCTTCTCAACATGCTTATCTACTGGTGGCTTTCGCGACCGCATACACAACTTATTACATATTTATACTTTTCCAAGACCACATACTAAACTTTGCTGCCTTTTCAAAAATAAAAACATACATTCCTTTTCGCTACAAGTCAGTTATTAAATATTTTCTTATTGCAACTAGATCACACGTTACTACAATATGTTAAAACCTCGGACATGGGTTTCTTTATTTTTTAACTTTTTGTTTGTTTGACCAGCGCTGGTAAGAACATACATACTTCTCGCTAAAAATTAGCTGTTTCTTAATATGTTTTTATTGACTAACATATGTTGCACATTAGTAGTTTTGTTAACTTTTTTGTTGTTTTTTTTTTTATCGGTACCAAATTTCTGTCTGGGGAACGTTTGATCACACAATATTATTTTAGATCTTGGTAAGGAAAAAAAATGACCCAATCCAAGGACATTACTATGTGCTTTTATCGATTCGCTTTTGTTGTGTTTCAATAGAGATTTTTAAAAGTGGGCAATCACAAATTCGACCCCAAAACAGAAAACAGTTCAATTTAAATTATAATTCTTCACCAAACAAAATACAAACAAACAGGAAGTGAGTTTCATAAATACATGAATAAATTTATTACCAAACACAAAAATAAAATAATCATTTTTTTCAACAAGCAATTCAAAATATATCTTTAGTTTAGTTTGTATATTAAAATAATCGTTTTTCAACAAACAATGAACACTTTAAAAAAAAAAATATTTACTTAGATATAACTTTGTGTTTCTACACAGTACGAACCAGACTAAACCGACGTTTGCCAAATTAAACTTACAACTTATTGTTTGGGTTAGATTAAAAAAAAAACTTTCGTTTATATTGTGTAGAAGTATCTATAACTTTACTTACTTTATTTAATACAATTGTGAAATGTGTAATAGCATATTATTAAATGTATCGCTCTCTGTGCTACTGTAATATATATATATATATATATTTTTTTTTTGTATCAAATGGCGCTCGGTCAATTTCATGAAAAGATATGCTGTTTTTTCGGCAGCAAAAAACTTATCAAACATAGACCTTGTATCTAAATTTTCCCTCGTGAGGAGAAAATTAAATATGGACTATTTATAGAAATTTATAATAAAATAAGGGAAAACTGAAAATAAAAATGTAAACATGAGTATATTTTGAATTTTGTTGGGTGTGTTTCTCGAATCTATGTGATTTACGCATTAGATATTGAATTATTTTTTTTTTTTACTATAAATCGAATATTTATAGAATAGACAAAAAATAAAAGGTACTTATATAGAATTTGAACCAAACTGTTTTCTTTTTCAACCCTCACCTAAGTTTTAGGTTTAGTTCAGCAAAAGTCGGTTTGGTTCGGTTCAAATTCTCTATAAGTACCTTTATGAATGGTTGTGTAACATTGATGATGTGGTGCATGTAATCTAGGGCATATATGTTTAATGCATATGCACAAGCTATATATGATGGATTTTGAGCAGGTTTAAAGACCGGTTGCTGATGACGTCAATGAATTTGTGTTTATCTGTGGGTTTCCTGTAGAGGGATGTTGATACTATTTTGTTCTGGGATTTGACTGTGATGTCTAAAAATCGAATGTAATCATATGAGTGTTCCATGGTGAATTTTATAGTGTTATGGTAATTGTTGGTGTATTAGTGGAAGTCTAATATTTGTATGAATATATTGGCATATCTAGGGCCCCTGGATATGCTGGCAGATAACAATGGAAGTGGTCGCTATAGCCCCACAGAAAAATCTTACCCAATAATTGCACTTAGATAATTAAATAACCACATTTTTTATAAAGAAAATAACAACAGCCTCTAAACATACATAAATAACAGTTAGCCAGCCCCCCCCCCAACTAACCCTTACCCGTCCAATTTCTAGCACATTAATACCCTGCACCTGAGTGATCTCATTTCCATTTTTTTCCTTTTTGCAGAGTGTTTGAATTATTGAATTAAAATTATAATAATCAAAAAGTTATTAACAACAACGACATCGTTTCATGCTTCAAACACCACCCATCATTATATATATATATATATATATATATATATATATATATATATATATGTCTTGGAAGTATTTCCACCATTAAAACTATAAAAAAATTGTTTTAAACCTTTAGTCCCAAGCCCTCTGTTTGAAAATTATTTTGTCTTATAAGTCAATCAATCTCTTGTAATCACTGAATTTACGCTAGTCTTCACACAGAACTATAATTTTAATATTTTTGTAGAGCTCATCATTTGTTTACCATGATATATATATATATATATATATATATATGGGAAGAGAAGGATGAAGGTAATCCGACGTGATGGGAAAATGAAAAAGGAAAACCAAAAAATGGATGTTTTTTATGTGTACATCAACGTTTCGTCTTTATTTATAAGACTTCATCAGGATGATAAAATAGAGAAAAAATGTCATGCAAGTACAGATACATGTAGGGTAGACATATTGGGAGGAAAAATAAAATGAAATAATGGCCACTATTTCTCCAACAAGTACGGACGTCCACCCAATAGTGGCCATTATTTCATTTTATTTTTCCTCCCAATATGTCTACCCTACATGTATCTGTACTTGCATGACATTTTTTCTCTATTTTATCATCCTGATGAAGTCTTATAAATAAAGACGAAACGTTGATGTACACATAAAAAACATCCATTTTTTGGTTTTCCTTTTTCATTTTCCCATATATATATATATATATATATATATATATATAAGCAAATGTTTGGTAATATGGAAATTTTAGTTTTGATATCAATCTCATTTTTTTCTTCCTACCTCGGTTTCCAGTTCAGTTTTAGTTTTGATGTTGTATATTTTCTTTCTAAGGAAGCCATTCATCTCGTTGACTTTTGCCACTGTTTCAATAAAGAGGTGGTTAACTTTGTGACTCCCTCATTCTTTTATTTAAGGTATTATCTGCTGAAATAAAACTATGATTCATTTATCTCATTTTTAACAGTGACCATAATGAAAGATTTCATTAAAAATAAAACTTAGCATCTTTGTTCTGTTATAATTCTGTAATCACTTTATTTGGGATTTTTGTGCATGTGTGTGGGGGGAGGTCATAACTAAATAACTGCACTTATACTCCCTCAACGTCGATGTCCCTGATTAACCAGAATAGCAGCAAAATCGCACCCCTTCAATGTAAAGGTTTCCAGATGCCGGAAAACTTTCTACTTAAATAGCTTCTTTCCTTGAACTGCTTACTTTTGGAAGTCTCTCCCTGCTCCCCTGACTGTATCAACATGCAGAAATTTAAATGTAATGTGAACAACAATCTTGCTTCACAACTCCCCGCTCAGGATGTAGCCCCTTATGTCTCAGTGGCAATATGCCTTGTTTGGGGTAAACAAAACAAAAAAAAAGTAGAAAACAATAGAATAAACTTTTTTGATCTATTTTTTTGTGAAATAATTGTTAGATTTTTTGATTATGGTACAATTTCCTTTAAAAGGACATTAAAAGCAGTAAAATATAAAAAAAAAGTTAAATTGAATACAGCAATGCTAAAAAATAATAAAAAAACATTTTATTTAAAAATAAAAATTACTATAGAAATTATTTTGAACAAATGCCCAATGTCAATAACACCTGTAAACTAGGAAATTATCAAACAATGTTGTAACTCCTAAGAAATTACAGTTTATGATGCTAGTGGGGTAGAGGGTTTTTAAAATACAGAAAGATGAAACCTCCTTCATATTTAAAATAATTTTTTTTTAAAAACAAGAAATTTAAATTTAGGTAATGCAAAACTGGTGACTACTTTTATTTTACTCTATTTTATTTTGCTAATTTCATTTATTTACCACAAAAATATTTTTTTAACATTTAATTTTGATACCTGATTTTTTAGATGACTCTCAAATTGAAATATCTTCACAAAATTCGGTTACAAGTTTGAATTGAATGAAACAAATATATTTGCTACAACATACAATGTCATGGTGTATTTCCTTTTTTTATTTTATAATATTCCATGCTAAAATCAGTATAAACAGATAGATTTCTGAGATTTATTTCGTACTCTAATAAAAAGATGTCATTAAATGTTTCTATCATACTTTTGATAAATCTTTCTTTATACTAATAATACTAATGTTGATAAAATTTAATTTTAATTGTCTTTCTTTAGATATGGCCGTTTGGTAGTAATAGCATTATACTTATCGGTTTTGCAGTTTCCAATGTACAAGTTAAACCAGTTTTCAGTAAGACTGCCTGATGTGACCATCTCGGGTATTGAAGTGATGTGAGACATAGGACGAATATATGAAAATGAATTTGGATGAAAAATCTTAGGTGTAGATAAACAATAACATTTATTAATATATTTACAATTGAAAGAAGAATTTAGATTTATAATGAGGACAATTATTGAAGAGCGTCCATTAAAATCAGCTCTCTCTGAAAGCAATGCAAGGGACATAACTCTTCTCAAAATATCTTTGAGGCAACCGAGACAAGGGCAGAGTAACTTCTCTTGAAAATACAAAATGTTTTCATATTTATTTATTTAGATGAATCTGTTTTCATCAAACACTGCCCATCTCTAGTGACCCTGTATCAGTTTTCAGCAGTTGATCTCTTTGTAAAATTAATGACTATTTGTAATCTGCATGTTACAAGGGATGTTTTCATATATTTTGATGGTTATAAGTTATGCTCATTAAAGTGACACAGCCATTCCCTTTGAAAATTAAAATTTTCTGATTTGCATGAAATTTGAACACATAAGTATTGGAGATGAATAAAGTAATATTTCCAAAATTTCAATTTCTTCTAAAAATTCTAAGACACGTTACAGTGGGACGGTTAAGCCCTCAATTTTTTGAAAATTCAAATTCAGCAATATATGAAGTTTTGATAAAACGAAAGATGAAATAATTTATCCCGAGCAACACTGTATATCCCTGCTAGTTATTAATATTAGAAACTGAATAGATACATCTTTATTCATGATTTCTGCCCTGTGTTTGGGTCGGTGATGTGTCAGTAATGGTAGTGGAACATTTGTCTTAAGAAGTCTTGAATATTACCTGGGGAGTCGGATTCATAAATTCTAACCTTGTTTTTTTATTATTAATGTTTTCCTTCTTTTATTTATTCATTTCTTTTTGTTCAAAGGGAGATATTTGACTCCTGCTGGTTGTCGGCATTCGCAAAGTGCCCTTTCAGATTATGTCTATTCTTTCTGATCAGTCAGGGGTTTCCTTTCATTGCTCCACAGAGAACACATTTTTGATTGTCACACATTCTCGTTACATGATTCACTTGAAACACATTTGTAAATATTGAATATTCCTTTAGTTATTTGAAATATATACATATGCACACATACAAATATATGAACATATGTCTATGCTGACATATATAGAAATATATATGTATATATGAGAATATGCATATTTGTATATGTATTATATATATATATATATATATATATAAATAGAAATGTGTGTGTGTGTCTGTCTCCATATATATAACAATATGTGTGTGTGTGTATATAAATATAAATGATAATAAAACGTACTAAGCTATAAAACTTTAATGCAGTTTCATTGTATCACCAATAAACATAAATGTTCCCCACCAGCATCTATCGAAAAAACTGTGTATATGTGTGTGCATATATATATATATATGTTTGTTTATATATATGTGTGTGTTTGTTTATATATATATATATATGTGTGCTTGTTTATATATATATGGGTGTGTTTGTTTATATATGTATATGTGTGTTTGTTTATATATATATGTGTGTTTATATATATATATGTGTTTGTTTATATATATATACATATGTTTCTTTTTATATGTATATGTTTGTTTTTATAAATATATATATATATCTATTGCATATATATATATATATTTATATATTGCATATATATATATATTGCATATATATATCTATTGCATATATATATATATATTTATATATTGCATATATATATCTATTGCATATATATATATATATTTATATATTGCATATATATATCTATTGCATATATATATATATTTATATATTGCATATATATATCTATTGCATATATATATATATATATGTAATATATTGCATATATATATCTATTGCATATATATATATATTTATATATTGCATATATATATATATCTATTGCATATATATATATATTTATATATTGCATATATGTATATATATATTGCATATATATATATGTTTGCTTACATATATAGGTTTGTTTGCATATATATATATATATATATGTTTGCATATATTTTATATATATATGTTTGCATATATTTTATATATATATGTTTGCATATATTTTATATATATATGTTTGTTTGCATATATTTTATATATATATGTTTGTTTGCATATATATATATATCTATATATGTTTGCATATATTTTATATATATGTTTGTTTGCATATATATATATCTATATATGTTTGCATATATTTTATATATCTATATATGTTTGCATATATTTTATATATATATATGTTTGTTTGCATATATATATATATATATATGTTTGCATGTATATATATCTATATATGTTTGCATATATTTTATATATATATATGTTTGTTTGCATATATTTTATATATATATATGTTTGTTTGCATATATTTATCTATATATATATGTTTGTTTGCATATATTTATCTATATATATATATATGTTTTTTGCATATATTTATCTATATATATATATATATATGTTTTTTGCATATATTTATCTATATATATATATGTTTGTTTCCATATATTTATCTCTATATATATATTTGTTTGCATATATCTCTCTCTATATATATGTTTGTTTGAATATATCTATATATATATATATGTTTGTTTGCATATGTCTCTATATATATTTATGTTTGTTTGCAGATATCTATATATACATGTTTGTTTGCATATATATATATGTTTGTTTGCATATATATATATATGTTTGTTTGCATATATCTATATATATGTTTGTTTGCATATATATATATATGTTTGTTTGCATATATATATATATGTTTGTTTGCATATATCTATATATATGTTTGTTTGCATATATCTATATATATATATATGTTTGTTTGCATATATCTATATATATATATATATGTTTGTTTGCATATATCTATATATATATATATATATGTTTGTTTGCATATATATATATATGTTTGTTTGCAGATATATCTCTCTCTCTCTCTATATATATATATATGTATTTTTGCATATATCTATCTCTCTATATATAAAAATATATATATGTGTGTGTTTGTGTGTACGTGTGTTTTCCATATATATATATATATATATATAGAGTGTTTGTATATATATATGTGTTTCTTTGTATATATGTGTTCGTTTGTATGTATATATATATATATATCTATGTGTGTGTTTTCCATATATATATGTGTGTGTATTTGAATATATGTGTATATGTTTTTCCATATATATCTGTGTTTTAATATATATATATGTGTGTGTGTTTTTCCATATATATATATATATATGTGTGTGTGTGTTTTTCCATATATATATATATATATATATGTGTGTATATAGAACTATGTAGATGCATATGTATGTGGTGTAATATATATACATATATATTTTCTATAGACATGTATCTGCATATATATATATATATATATATATTCTATACACATGTATCTGCATATATATACACACATATTTTTTTCTTTTTAATCATAAATATATTTTTCAATTACACGTTATCAAAATTTATTCCCTTTCTCTTTTAACTGAAACTTTCTGTTTGAAATTTTCTCAGTTTGCCTTTTACACTTATTGAAGAAATCGTTTTCTCCCTGTGAATTGAGACTGAGTTCTTTTGTTCACGTTATGTATAAAAAAAAGTACAATGCATATATTTGATGCTGGGAGATTGAGAGTGTTTTCTGACTCCGTTGATCCACAGTATTTTCTTCTCACTCTAATACAAGTTTTTATTAATTTTCTAACTTTGGGCATCTCTTATCTTAATCAATCATATTATTTCAACTCTTGAAATATATTTTGGGGGCTGATACTGTTAGTACCAACGTTTCAACGTAGTTATAGGTTTGATTTTCTCAGAGACAGATGCTTAGTGTTAACATTTAAAATTGAAAACAAAAATCTTCTTTTTTTAAATCTATAATTTACATGTCATATTTAGACAAGATAACCAGTATTCATGGTAGTAGCAATTCAGTCATGCAAACTGTTTGTCAATCTGTTGAACAAATTTGACCCATAATGAATGTGGAAGGGTTTCTCAAAGTAATGCTGCTCATAGAAGTCACCAAAAGAGGTCATAGAAAGTTTTCCTTTTTACTGTGGTTGGAATTATTCTAATGTTGTACCCTATATTAAAGCTATTGTATTTTAATAGATGGGTTTTTATGAACAAATATTTACAATATATCTATTGAGTTTGAAGTTAGGGTGCGTCTGGTTTTTGTAATAGAGGTTGATCGTGTCTTTTTTGTTATGGGTTTTATTTTTGTTTTTATCGTGTATGGAGTTTATATATGATTTTATTTGTTGGTCGACTATTTTATTGGGGGAATTGTTGTTAATTAATGTTTGTTTAATATTGGTTAATTCTATTGTTTAGATGAGGATATAGTGTGTGTGTGATGAACAAGATTTTTGATAAGTGCTATTTTATATTTTTGTAGGCATTCACTGTGATAGTTCAGGAAGCTCGGATTATTATTTGTGGGTTTTTTATATGTTGATGTCATGTATTCCGTAGGGTTGCTGGAGACGATTAATACGTCGAGAAAGGGGATTTTATTGTTGATGTTGAATTCGGTTGTGAATGTAAGTACCGAGTGGGTTTCGAGTCTTTGCTTGAGTTTTTTTATATTTTCTTGGGACTCTGTGGCGACGAAAAAGCAATACTTTACATAATAAAACGATACACTAAACCTAACGACCAACAAAAAAAGATCAAACTAATAATTTACTACACAAAATTTAAAACAAATAACCTAATTATTAAAAATACCACCGTCAATACAACCCTCTGCCAAACTAACGTTATATATATGTTCTCGTGCCCTTTTAAGGAATGTCTCCCTACAACCCAAACAGAACAAGTACATAGCACCTATATTGGCCATACTACAACAACTCTCTCTCGACGTCTAACTTACCATTTATCCGATACCAGCACCATCCAACGTCACATTACTACACATAACAAAAGACTACAGTCGGCCGATATACGGAAAATATTAACATCTAACACCAAAATAATACACAAAAATAACTACATAAACAGACTTAAAATACTAGAAGCAATATTCTTTAAAACTAAACAGCCTAATATTAACAAAATAGCTTTCAACACAGATACTAACATATTAAAACTATTCCTTAATTGAATGAAAATAAAGTAATAAAAAAATTAATAAATAAATAAATAATAGTAATAATAAGAATTAATAAAATAACTAAATAAACAATAAATCCAGATATGCAAACAGATAGAATAAAATCAACTCAACCACACACCCTGTCTTTTCTTTCATTCGCCCTTAACGATACCTATAAAAGATTAACTCAAGTCTTCCTAGTTTGAAAATACCTACTCCTGAAGACGACTAAGAAAGTCGAAAGCGCTCGAAAAAAATGGCCGAATTAAGAACAATCAGTGACATACTCTACGGACTGCCACCTGAAAGCAGAAGGATAGCTTGACGGTTTGAGAACCTCACGAAGAAGATTTACAAACGAGAAAGTTCCGTGACGTTCAACAACGCTTGCTTGTATATATATATATATATATATAATATAAAATATAATAACACGAAATCACATAATTGTCGATGCAATAATTTATTTCAACCGTTCGGTTTTTTCAAGCATCACTCAGACAATTACATTTTTGAGACTGATAGAAAATTGAATTTCCCTACCACAGTTCCAATATAACCAGAGAGGGTGGTGGTAGCAACCAATTTGATACATCTTTTATAGAGAGGGGGAAATTTAAAACTTATATTTAACTATGGCGGGCGAATTTATGACACGCGGTCTGTCTATTTCTTCTCTGTGCCTGTTAATTGTTTCTTTCTTTTCTCCAACTGAATTTGAGAACACGAGTTTCGCCGGACGCATTCTGGCTAGAGATGAATAAAAGTTGCGTATGTGATTATGTTTAGTTATGATAATGTGCGAGTGAGATTATGTATGTGCGTGCGCATAGGATGTGTGCGTATTTAGTTTTGTGTATGCGCGTGAGTAAAGTTGCCTATATGTATGATATCGCCAAGTCGTATGTGTCATAATTTTGACACGGCAGTTTTTAGTTGATTAACTTAAAGATCCCTCCCCTTCACCCGCCATAGTTAAATATAAGTTTTAAATTTCCCCCTCTCTATAAAAGATGTATCAAATTGGTTGCTACCACCACCCTCTCTGGTTATATTGGAACTGTGGTAGGGAAATTCAATTTTCTATCAGTCTCAAAAATGTAATTGTCTGAGTGATGCTTGAAAAAACCGAACGGTTGAAATAAATTATTGCATCGACAATTATGTGATTTCGTGTTATTATATTTTATGTTATTATTGCTCTGTTTACTACATTGAGCTCTCATACCCGGATTTCCTCCTGGAATTATTTCATTATAACACAAATATATATATATATATATATATATATACACACACACACATTGTTTATTTATTATAGAGGATAAATATAACTTTCTTTCATTTTATTCATCTAATGTCATTTTTTTTATTTCATTGTAAAATATTTTTGGTTAAGATCATAGTTTATCGTATCCTTGTATTTCCATAAAATTAATGCATTACAATATAAACAATTTAACATAAATTCATTTCAACACGCTTTTCTGAAAAATCACATTTTATGTGTTAGTTTTGATAAAGTTCATAACTGAACGTGAACTCTTTATTCAAATTGAAGATTCAAAATTTTTGGAAGAAGGTGAACACGAGACTGTATTGTAGTAAAACCCATCGACACTACCCCCTCACCAATTCCCAACCCACACCTCACAGACATGTCAAGATATTCCTATTCGAAACATAAAAAAGAGTGGGAGAGGTGGGATAAATTGAATAAATTTCAAACATACTTCCATTTATCGCAACAGCAGCTACATGCAAACGCCTCATTCATTTTAGTTCATGTAGTGGTAAGACAGAATATAGAGAAGAGGGGTTACTAAAATAAAAATAAAAATAAGTTCATTATGGAATCCTGAAGAGAAAAGAAAATAGGTTTTACTCCATAAGGTTACCTGTTTATGTGGCACACAAGATCCATTTATTAAGCGATTTCTAACTTCAAATTTTGGAGCATTGGGAAATTTGGAGTCATCCCTTAGTTACCTCCACTAAGCAGGTTATGTTTTTGATCTAGTTTGTTTGGGTACAGCCTAAAGCCAACATCGCTGGATCAATTGTCACCAAACTTGGTCAAAATATCGGTCATGGTCTAACTGATTTAATTTTTTGATATCTAGGTCAAAGGTCAAGGCAACAGAAAAGGTGAAAGTCACACTTTTGGCGATAACTTTGCTTTTGTTCATTGTACAGACTCGTTACTTCATCCATATTGTAGCCAATGAAGTCCCGCATTTTATGTGACTTTGACCGTAAAAATTACGGTCAAGGTCTAAAATTTCAACTTCTGTTTTTTCCAAATTTGATGTATGGATCTGATGTTCTTTCATAAGGGTAACCACCATGTAAAATTTCAGCTTAAGTAAATAGTTTTCGAGTTATCAACGTTTCCATGGCATAACAACTGGAATACTTCATACAATATGGAGAAGTAATAATAAGATTTTGGCGCATCCTTACGTTGTCTGGTTGAAGCAGTGGCGTAGCTAGACCTTTTGCCGCCTGGGGCGGTAGTAAAATTTGCCGCCCCCCCCCCCCCCCGGCATTTGGGTGCCCGGAAAATTCGTCCATGGATAATTCGTCCATGGATAATTCGTCCATGGAAAATTTTTTGCTAGGTAGGAAAACTGGTCCATTATTATTAAGTTAACATTATTCTTAATTTTCATACCTTGCGAAAATTAGTTCTACGGTATCTAATTTTCCTAAATTCAATTAAATTAAAATTAAAATATGAAAACTGATTTTTAATATTTTTTATTCATTTGAGGTTTTATCTGTTTTCCTTTTGTTTTAAGTAGATGGTGGGGGTTGCCCGGGGTGATTTTGTCCGATCCCCCAGCTAGCAATTGTAAAGTTTACAAGGAGTTATAAAAAGTATGCTACAAAAACAAACGTTTGGACAGTAATAAAATTAATGAATTCAAACTTTCGCATCTAATGTTATTTCCTCTTTGATGTCGGTGTATATACACCCAAATATCCAACTTTCTTTTCGCACCTATTCAATAAAAATTTATATGAAAGTTCCCCTTTAAGTATGAAATCTTTCTGAGGTCATTTTGTTTTTTTGGTGCTTGGCCGAAGCCTAGGCTTGGCCCTATCCTGTTAGGTCAGCCGGTCACTAAGTATATCTCCAGAAATAATTAATGGCGCGAAAATCTGTTTGTAAATTTTCAACCGACTTGATGCCTTGCGACAGTTCTCTCACAAAAAATAAATTTATAGCCTTATTTGCCATTCATAAATACATTTGTTTAAAATATATTAAAACTATTTTTAAAAGAGTTGAAACGTTATTAACAACAACAAATTTCTGAAAACCGAGCGATTACACACACGGATTTAAAAAAGCACCGATACAAGACGTTTTTTCTCTTCGGAGGGCTCGCCCTCTTAATAATAACATTATGAAGACAAAGAAAAGAAAACTACATCGGACTATTCTCTCCTTGATACATCCATGTTATTTGGCGAAAATTCGGACTTTAACAACAACGACAAAAAAGTAAATAAAATGATTTTATCATTTCATAACATTTTCAGGTTTTCAAATGTTCTCATTTAAATTTATTATTATATAAAATTATAGTATAAAATTTCATATTTTTTGTTAACTTTTTTTTTTTTAAATTTTTTTCTCTACTTTCTATTTTTACCCTCTCAAAATGCCGCCCCCTCAGGTGTGCCGCCCGGGGCGGCCCGCCCCCCTCGCCCCCCCCTAGCTACGCCAGTGGGTTGAAGTATGCAGTTTCATGACTGACGTATGTTCTTTTTACCATTAGTCTCAAGTCCAATCTGACCCGGATTTGTAGCATCTGTCACGATCTCACCAATGAGTTAAATGGTATCTTTTCTGGGTAATACATGAAACTGCATCCGGTGGTGAGGCCCCAAATTTAGTTATGGATTAAATAGAACCATTTAGTTATAAAATATGATTCCAAACCAATCATATACAGAACATACCTGTACAGTATAAATAAATATGTGAAGATATTAAGAATTTGGAGCATAACATTTTTTATCAAAATGATTGGATTCAGCAAGTGTTACTTTAAAAGGAATTTACACAATCTTCAAGAAGTAAAAGAAACAGAAACTGGTGTAAACCCAACATGTGTCCTTTTGGTATTTGCTGATTCTGGGGTGCCTCGATTCTAATTGATCTCTAAAATTATATTATTACAACCTTAAGTGTGATAGACCAATCGACAGAGAGAGCCTTTTGCAGAGATACTTGGACACATCTAAAATTAGATGTGGTCATTAAATTAAGGTATATTTCGATGGCAAGGATATTGAGGTTGTTCAGAAGTTTTGTTACCTTGGTGATACCATTGGAGCACAGGGAGGAGTGTGATTGCGAGAGTTAGGAATGGATAGAGTAAGTTCAGAGAACTTCTGACATTACTAACCAGTTGACAAGGGGAAGAGTCTATCAGGCATGTATATGCAGTGTTATGATGCATGGAAGTGAAATCTGGTCAGTGAGGGTTGAAGATGTGTTGCATGCAGAGAAATGATATGAGAATGATACGATGAGATTTAAGCTCAGTCAGCACACCTACCATAGAAAATAACGATAGAGTAGAGAAATACGAACAATGTTTCTTCTATGAGAAAGGGTTGTAGGGAAGAATAGAGATCACCCCCACCAGATTGCAAAGTCGATTTTGTATTTTGTCAAGGCAGAAAGGAGAGCCTCTCTAGATGTAGCAGAAGTACTCTATTTTAGGATGTATTTGACTTTGATATAGGTAAAAGATCTCATCAGGAGTCAGGTACTTAAATACAGACTATTCCAATTCCTATCTTAATTTTGTATTGCTGACACAATATTACAACAGCAAGTTAAGGACATTTAAATTCATGAAATTAACAAGTTTTCTATCATTTTAAATGTTGTTGATTTTTGTAACAAATAGAAAAAAAGTCTTTAATTCAAATGTCTTTCAGATTCCTCTCTTCAATGGCCTTCTCAGTTAGGGTTTCTCGGATTTCATTTCTTTTTGTGTTCTAATTTTTTAGCATAATAATTTTGAATTACATGGGTAGTTGTGCTTTTTGACATTCAATAAATTGAACCATTTCTGATATTGCCTTTTCAACACTGTCCAAGGAATTTACACAATCTTACATTCCTCCAATACTCGATCTTTTCGAATCAGTTTTGTTTACTTCTTGCAAGACACATCCTCACATTGAATACATTCTTCAATTTTCGTAGATTAGAACACCTCATTATCTTCTGTGTGAATCCAACCCTCTAAATCATTAGAATTCATTACGAGATCAACTTTTTCTTTAAAGTCACAATGTAACACTATGCTTGGTGTATTTTTAACCTCGAAAACATATTAGTTAGTGGAAGACTATAATGCCCATGAGCTGTGTTTTGCAATTTAATATATATATTTAAAAAATACAGCAACTATCATTTTAAAAATTTAGTATTCCTGCAGTTTTCATTGATTTATGACTTAATAATAGTGGTAAATCTTTTTTGACAATTTAATTCTCAATATAACCTCTGACACCAAGTATAGTCCTAAAGTTACATGAAGTTTAACTGTTTTGATAACTTTTACCTCCAATTCATCTCGAAAACAAAATGTCATGTTACACCTAACAGTTTCCACTAACTAATTTTGGTCATTTAATGTATCAAAGAAGACGTTAAACCAAAGTTCTCCTGCAACAGTTCTTGAACAAGCAGAGTCCAACACTGCCATACCCAATGTCTTTTTCATAAGATTGGACATTTTTACATTAGAATAAGAATCATTTATCAATGTTTGATAACATGAATCAACATTAAACAAAGTAAAGAATCTACGACAGTGTTGATATTGTTTTTAGAATGAAAACTCGGGCAATCTCGGGCAAAATGCTTAGTGGAATTATATTTAAAACAATGCATTATCCTACTTTGTCTGTCTAAGATTTATTTTATTTCCCCTGTAAGGCTATGTTCTCTGATACTTCTGTATCTATTGTAATTTACTGTTTCAACTTTTCTTTGATAGCAGGGACGGTTTTATATTCTGTTGATGAAATATCAGAAAACATTTTCTTCAATGTATCTTTCATTGTTGCATATGTCGGCTTGAACACGTGGTTCTTGCTAACTATTCGTTTTCCTCTGATACATTTGCTGCATTGAGAAGAAAAAAAGCCTGGACACCTTCTGTCAAAGTAATTCCAAATTTTTTAAATTTCTGATACAAAATTTCATAATGTACCAAAAAATCATTTATGTTTACTCCAGCCGCCCTTTTGTAGGAATAAAATTCCTTAAATGACATATATGCTGTAGTGTTTTTCTCTTGTAAATAAATTTTGTCTAATTCGTCTATAATTAAATTTAATCCGTCTGTTTCATCGATATCCGTTTTCACCAAATTCCTGTATATTTTGAGGTAGTGACAAAAAATACTGCTGGACCCTGTTTTTCTTTAGTTAAATCCGTGAATATGGACCATATGCCTGTATCTTGCTTCCATTCAGCATATAGTTCTTCATTTAGCAAAATAGGTGGCTGTTTTGTAAAAGAAACCATCTTTTAAAAAAATGTTTTTCCACGTTTGTTTAATGAATATTTTCTTATTACGCAAAAGAAAACAGCTTTTGCTACAAATGTTAGTAACATACATCCATTCATGAATGCATGTCTGTTTATCTAAACTGCCATCTTTCTTTCTGGCCTAACAAAAATAACTATCAGGGAGATCAGTCTAAAAGCTTAAACCATAAGAATACAACTCTTATATCTTAATACAAGGGAGATAACTTAACAGAATCTACGCTAAAAGTGATAGACTGTTCCTATTTTTGTAATGTGACAAATTCAGAAAATCAGCAGGGAATGAAATACCTATTTTCCCAACTGTATGTGTGTGTACATATGTATATGTGCATTTTATGTATATTCCTTGGTATATTTATTGGATAACTTTTGAAAAGGCTTGTAGATATTAAATACTCTCCATCTGATGACATATAAATATATATATATATATATATATATATATATGGGAAGAGAAGGATGAAGGTAATCCGACGTGATGGGAAAATGAAAAAGGAAAACCCCCAAAAATGGTCTTAGAGAGCGTTTTGAGAAAATGAGGGAATTTAAGACCATAACTTTCGCCCATCCACCAAAATCACAGCCCCCCTCCCTCTCTACCCATCCTCCTTTCCCTGCATACACCCCCCATACACAAACATTCCAACTTACTTTTCCCCTTCAATCTTGACCGCAGCCATCTGGTCAAACACCTCCCTCCTCCACTCCCTCTCTGCCATCCACTTTACCCCTGCTCATCCCCCCACCTCTTTCTCTTACCACCAGCCACAGTAGTCCTTGCTCACCCCATCCTTCCATTTTTTCCCCACTCATTTTTTTCAACATTCATTTTTATTCTCCAACAAATACGGACGTCCACCCAGTAGTGGCCATTACTTTATTTTTCCTCCCAATATCTCTACCCTACATGTATCTGTACTTGCATGACATTTTTTCTCTATATTATCATCCTGATGAAGTCTTATAAATAAAGACGAAACGTTGATGTACACATAAAAAACATCCATTTTTTTTTGGTTTTCCTTTTTCATTTTCCCATATATATATATATATATATATATATATATATATATATATATATATATATATATATATATATATGATAACTACAATGGGCAGAGTTGAGACTCATGTTGATTATTGGTCCGAGTCACACCATAAGGCAAAAATCTTGCCTCTATTGTGCACTTTCATGTGACGTTTAAGGTCACCGGCTAATCAGCATACTTTAGAGCATCAAGAATTAGATTGAAAAAAATTATACCCCCTGTGAACAGAGCGAGAAAGCTCCCAATTAACCTCCTATTTTTATGTGAGATTTAAGGCCACCAGCTGATCAACACACTTCAGAGCATCGAGAGCATAAAAAGCTGTGGTTTTCTGTTTAACTTGGAAGAGAAAGAATTGTAGTCTTGATGTTGTCATGTGATTTCATATGATTAACAAGACCTGCCTTTGACATATCCACACATCTCCACAATTGGTTGGCAAGGTTTCAAGTTTCCTACATACTCTCATTAGTTATGCACGGCCTACTTTGGCTGCTTCAAAACGTTCAGTGACATTTATATATATATATATATATATATACACACCACGTATATGAGAGTGACTAAGCAAAACACATACATATACACGAATCCTGAAGTATTAATATCTTCAAAGTTTAATCTCTATATTGAAACAACATATATTCAAAACCATTTATGGGGAAGTTCTAAAATTACTTGTGATTTACGGATGGAAGAATAAATAAATTCCAATGGAAGGGTAGTTATTAATATCAGATCCAACATAGAACAGGTTTGTGCTAAAGTTATGAGATTAGCTGAGACATATATCCCTTTATTTTAACTCCAGGAAGGCATTGTAGGGGGGTAATTTTCTAGCATTTTTGCACACATTTATATTTAGGTTTTTCCCACATATATCTAAAGCCTTGAGACTCATTAATTGTGAGAATGAGCTATTTAGATAATTCTAGAATTAAAACTGATATTAAGGAGTAATCCTATTCTAATTACAATATTATTGTATTCTAATTAGAATCTATTGCTGATTGTAGGTGAATACTTCAATTAGTGTATCCTGTTGCTACCAAATCAGACTGTCTGAAGATACCGGCTTCAATCCTGTTCTGCAAAACAAAAAACAACAAATTTTCTCACTTAAAAATTTTTTTATTTTTATTTCTTCCCCCAATAGGGCCACTAGTTTTCCGTTGGTGGCACCCCATGGTGCTTGCTATGGGATTCTGGTGTCTGAGCAGTCTATAACCCGGGAAACTGGATATGCGTACTGCAACACTCCACTTTGGTTAGATGGGCGGAGAAGCCTGATCAGATCAATTGGCTGGTTATGTTAAGCCCCACCACATAAAAGCCACACTAACCTACTCACAACAAACTAATATTCCTATTCCAACCCCCACTAATAACCACCCCTCAAAATATGGTGGAAAGTTATGTCTAAGGGTCAATAAAACATCGACATGGTTGTAATATCCTTGACATTTTTCTTAAAAACTCCAAAAAAGCAAAATCAAAGGAAAATAGATGCTTAGTGTTTCACCAAAACAAAGTATTCTTGTGGTGTCAGTGTGAATGGGTTTCTCTCCTAACACTTCCTACAAAGAACTTCAAGGAGGGTGGGGAGCAATTATGATAAAATAAAAACACACATTGATCATTTTCACTCCAAAACCTTTAAAAGATACCACTTGGACGTCTCCAGCTTAGAGGAAAAAAAATGCCCCCCCCCCCCCCCCCGCCGAATTTCCCAAGATTCTTAATATTCGAATTACTAGAAAATAAAAAATTGAGCGAATTATTACCATTCCTAATTTTAAAAAATACCAACGAGTAAGGGCAACTCAAAGGCAATTAAAAAAATTAAGAAACAGGAACTTTCTTGTTGAAGTAAACAACAACAGTGACGCCCAACACTGGTTAAAAATTGAAAAATTCTACAACCATAGTTGCAAAGTTTTAGACATGAAAAACAAAACATCTCCAAAGTAGTTGTCAGAAATTATGAATTATGCTTGGCAACAAAAGAAGAAATAACAACAGCATTAAAGAAACCAGGAGTGATTGACCATACACGTATAAGCATAAAAGACAATGGTTAGATCATACCAACAAACACATACATACTAACTTTTGACATCCCTACGATTCATAAAGAAAAAAAAAGGTTATATAATTGTAAAACTAGAGCAATAATACCAACACCTCTTAGATGGCACAAATGCCATAAATATGAGCATTATAAGGAGGGATGAAAATGTGGGCAAATGCGGAGAAAAAAGGGCCAATACACACAGAAGAAGAATTGCAAAAAGACATAAAATGTCCAAACTGTAATAAAAACCATCCAGCTAATTCCAAAACATGCACAATTTACCAAAAAAGTAAAAGAAATCTGAAGTAAAACATTAGAAAAATATACCCTATCCGGAAGAAAGAAAAACTTGTTGAATCATACTTAAAAAAACAACACATATGTAGAAGTTACCAAACAAAAAAAATACCATTAAACAAACAAAATGAAACAAGTGACCAATACAGAAAACTTATAAAAAGAAAACTTAATGAATGGCCCAAATTTCAAGAAAACGTAAAAGATCTATATTCAAATATGAATAATAAAACAAAAGAAACATAAAAACCAAACCCAAAAGGAAAAAAATATCATCAACTCAAGTACCAGATGCTAAGAAAAACATCACTAAAGGAAAAACATCAAACAAAAAATCCTCCGAAAAACAAGAAACTCAACCGATAACTACACCAAACAGATTCCAAACCCTCGAAAAGGCGGAAACTGAAAATACCACGGCTTAGTTCAACGAAACTACAATCAGGAAAATAAAAGCAAATAAACAATATCCAAAAACTAGATAAGAACCCAAACTGGCAAGACTACAAAAAAAACTCAATCGGTCTCAACCAAGAACTCAAACCCCAGCAAGAGACAAGCCGCGTGTGCGTGGTCCCCCTCTGTATGTGACTCGATGTGGCGAGTGTAAAATGCAATAAATGTGGGCAATTTGGGGTATTTTTGCCCCCCCCCCCATTTGACCCCTGGGAGCGCGAACCAGAATTTTTCTGAGGTCAAGGATGCTCATTTTATATCCAGAACAATTGCCTCTACATTTTGGCCAAGTTTCAGAAAAATTGAATGGATGGATCAAACGTTATGGGAGAAAAGGGTCATTTTTTTGTCATTTTAGGGGGCTTTTGACCCAGATTTTTTCCCAGGTCAGCGATACTTATTTTCTATTAGGAACAATTGCCTCCACATTTTGGCCAATGTGTCATTTTTTGCCATTTCGGGGCTTTTTGACCCCCTGGGGGGCTAACCAGATTTTTTTTCAAAAATCAAAGAATGTCACTTTCTAACCTGACCAAAGTTACAACTTCATGCAAAATTTCAGAGAAATTCAATGGATGGTTTCGGAGAAAAATCCAGACGGAGATGCCTCAAAACATAAATCCCCCAATTTTATAAATCGAGGGACCAATAAAACTACAATCTCTTCAGCGATGGAGATGAATAAAAGGTAAAGAAGAAAGTGCAGAAAATCTTAAAAACAAAAAAAATATTTAAAACTTTACTTTAAATAAGTTTTGCAGATCACAGAACTAAACCCCAAAACACATGGACAATAAAATAATTCAATGGAACATCAGAAGAGGAAGAGACAACTATTGTAGACTGATGCTACTCATTACAAACCACTGCCCAACAATCATATGCTTTCAAAAAACTCAACTCGAGAACAATACACTTAACATTAGAAATTACCATCTTTTAACTATATAAAACAGCATATCATAAGGGCCCGTAGTGGATCATAAGTAATCATTAAAAATAATATCCCAAATAATAAAAGCAACCTAAATACAAATATGCAAGCAGTCGCCATATCAGCATCTCTTCATAAAACTATAACAGTCTTCTCATATATATCACCAAATGAAAATTGCAAAGAATCAGAACTAAGTGAATTAATTGAATAACTGCAAAGATTCTTCATTATAATGGAAGACTTCAGCTGCCATAATGAAATATGGAGAAGCAAGAAAACTAAGGAAAAGGGGGAAAATAATAGTCAATATTGAATAGACATCAATTGTGTATGGACAACAACAACAAAGTAAACACATATCTACATCTAGTAACAGGCACACATTCTACAATAGATTTAACAATGTGATCCTAATATATTCCTAGATTATAACTGGAAAGTCCTGGATGACACATATGGGTGTGGCCACTTACCGATTTTATTAGAAAACATCCTTACACCTGAAACTGAGGTACAAACACTATGTTAGAACCTCAAAAAAGCGATTGAGAAAAAAAACAAGCATCTATACCATTACAAATTGACCTCAGAATCAAATGACAAAAATAAATATCCTACCTCAGAATTTACCAATACATTGATATTCAACTGGACTACAGATGCTTCATCTATGGATTAGCCCAAAAATCATATCTAAAAACATGAGATACTGTTCATCATCAAGGACTGCAACTGGCACTGAGAGATTTCCAAACATCTCCAATGGAAAGTCTGTATGTAGAAGCGCATGAACCCCATATAACCCTAAGAAGGCAGAAACTAGAAAATAATTCCCACTAAACCCTGCATACAATACCATATTCAAACTAAAATATAAAGAACTGTACCAAAGAAAAAAAATGCAATAAAACCTATTGGCCTCCAAATAGAACCAATAATTAAAGAAACTAACATCTCACTCAATAATATACATGATTCCATCAAACCAACACTACCACCGTGGGATATAAAACAACCAAAAGTAATCCTGGAAATGAATAAACTCAATAAAACTACCACACATACTATCATTTCCCCGGAAAATCTAAATAAAATCATAGATTATTATCCAAAATATACTGCTATATTCACAGACTACAGGACAAGAATACAACAGTATGTGCAGCTGTACATGAGAACCAAATTATTCAACAACATCTTCCTAAAGAAACATCTATTTTCAGTGCAGAATTATTGCCATAAATTTAACATTTGTTATCATCTAGCAAAGTAAAAGGAAAAACTTTATCATTCTTTCTGAATACTTATCAGTATTAACAACATTGAAAAATAGAAATCTGGATAAGCCACTGATCATTAAACTATTATGTCGTATAACATCATTGCGGAACACCAAAGATATTATATTTTGTTGGATCCCAAGCTATATAGGAATCTGAGGAAATGATAAGGCTGACACAGCAGCCAATACTGCTTCAAAAGAGTCTCTCAACAACAAATTTAAAGTTCCATACACAGACGTCAAGATAAACATACATGCATATATCCACAAGAATTTGCAGTTTTGATAGAACAGTAATACCTCCAGTAAATTGTTGCCAATACAGCCTGATCTAGAAGAATGGGGACAAAATTTTAGGAAGTCACAAAGTGAGGAGGTCGTTCTCTCTCGACTCTGTATTGGCCACACAAAAACCACACATTTATTCCTACTTGAGCAGAAGGAGCCACCATTGCGTGCGACTTGTCAAGTACCATATAAGTAAAACACTTTGCTAGAGTGTGTTGATTTTGCTCCCATGAAACAAAAATACTACAATGTTGGTACTATGAAGGAATTATTTAATGAGGTGGAAATAATAATGTCCTTTTTGAAAACGGTGGGTTTATATGTCAAAGTCTAATATCTTTAAGTCTACTAAATCAAACTGCCCTATCGAAAAAATTAATCAATTGCAGACTGCTTACTTACAAAATATACACATAAAATAAATTGATCTGCAAATGATCTATATACAAGACTGAATTAGTTAAATGTTTTAAAATTCATAAAATTCTTTTTACCAAAATAAATGGAGTCGGTATTAAATAACTCAAAAGGGTTGATATGCCGTAAAACAAAATGAAACAAAACAATATATAATAAATTGATACAAACTCTGATAATTGTATAATAAAGTATTAATAAAGTGATACAAACTCTGATAATTGTATAATAAAGTATTAATAAAGTGATACAAACTCTGATAATTGTATAATAAAGTATTAATAAAGTGATACAAACTCTGATAATTGTATAATAAAGTATTAATAAAGTGATACAAACTCTGATAATTGTATAATAAAGTATTAATAAAGTGATACAAACTCTGATAATTGTATAATAAAGTATTAATAAAGTGATACAAACTCTGATAATTGTATAATAAAGTATTAATAAAGTGATACAAACTCTGATAATTGTATAATAAAGTATTAATAAAGTGATACAAACTCTGATAATTGTATAATAAAGTATTAATAAAGTGATACAAACTCTGATAATTGTATAATAAAGTATTAATAAAGTGATACAAACTCTGATAATTGTATAATAAAGTATTAATAAATTGATACAAACTCTGATAATTGTATAATAAAGTATTAATAAAGTGATACAAACTCTGATAATTGTATAATAAAGTATTAATAAAGTGATACAAACTCTGATAATTGTATAATAAAGTATTAATAAAGTGATACAAACTCTGATAATTGTATAATAAAGTATTAATAAATTGATACAAACTCTGATAATTGTATAATAAAGTATTAATAAATTGATACAAACTCTGATAATTGTATAATAAAGTATTAATAAATTGATACAAACTCTGATAATTGTATAATAAAGTATTAATAAAGTGATACAAACTCTGATAATTGTATAATAAAGTATTAATAAAGTGATACAAACTCTGATAATTGTATAATAAAGTATTAATAAATTGATACAAACTCTGATAATTGTATAATAAAGTATTAATAAAGTGATACAAACTCTGATAATTGTATAATAAAGTATTAATAAAGTGATACAAACTCTGATAATTGTATAATAAAGTATTAATAAAGTGATACAAACTCTGATAATTGTATAATAAAGTATTAATAAATTGATACAAACTCTGATAATTGTATAATAAAGTATTAATAAATTGATACAAACTCTGATAATTGTATAATAAAGTATTAATAAAGTGATACAAACTCTGATAATTGTATAATAAAGTATTAATAAATTGATACAAACTCTGATAATTGTATAATAAAGTATTAATAAATTGATACAAACTCTGATAATTGTATAATAAAGTATTAATAAATTGATACAAACTCTGATAATTGTATAATAAAGTATTAATAAAGTGATACAAACTCTGATAATTGTATAATAAAGTATTAATAAAGTGATACAAACTCTGATAATTGTATAATAAAGTATTAATAAAGTGATACAAACTCTGATAATTGTATAATAAAGTATTAATAAATTGATACAAACTCTGATAATTGTATAATAAAGTATTAATAAATTGATACAAACTCTGATAATTGTATAATAAAGTATTAATAAAGTGATACAAACTCTGATAATTGTATAATAAAGTATTAATAAAGTGATACAAACTCTGATAATTGTATAATAAAGTATTAATAAATTGATACAAACTCTTGTGAGAAACAAAGTCTCAATGAGTTTGAGAAATTACAGATCCTACATTTACAGAATACAGAATATATTGAGAAATTACAGATCCTACATTTACAGAATACAGAATATATTGAGAAATTACAGATCCTACATTTACAGAATACAGAATATATTGAACACAAGATATCAGAATTTTCCATATTTCATTAAAACATTTTCTTGGTTAAATTCTGAGCTAAGAAAACTGGGTTTATAATAATAATTTTAATTTTCCATAATAATATAATATTATCCTCATAATGTCTTGCGCAGAAAATGTCCCTGATTTAAGAAATAGAAAATGAAGTGCATTAACATCATGTCATAAATTGGAGATAATTGATAATTGAGAAATTAGCAAATGGAGAAAAAGTTGATCTCGTAATGAATTCTAATGATTTAGAGGGTTGGATTAACGCAGAAGATAATGAGGTGTTCTAATCTACGAAAACTGAAGAATGTATTCAATGTGAGGGTGTGTCTTGCAAGAAGTAAACAAAACTGATTCGAAAAGATCGAGTATTAGAGGAATGTAAGATTGTGTAAATTCCTCGGACAGTGTTGAAAAGGCAATGTCAGAAATGGTTCAATTTATTGAATGTTAAAAAGCACAACTACACATGTAATTCAAAATTATTATGCTAAAAGATTAGAACACAAAAAGAAATTAAATCCGAGAAACCCTAACTGAGAAGGCCATTGAAGAGAGGAATCTGGAAGACATTTGAATTAAAGACTTTTTTCTATTTGTTACAAAAATCAACAACTTTTAAAATGATAGAAAACTTGTTAATTTCATTCAAGCTTGAATTTAAATGTCCTTAAATATTGTGGCAGCAATACAAAATTAAGATAGGAATTGGAATAGTCTGTATTTAAGTACCTGACTCCTGATGAGATCTTCTACCTATATCAAAGTCAAATACATCCTAAAATGGAGTACTTCTGCTACATCTAGAGAGGCTCTGCTCAGAGCATTCGTTTCTGCCTTGACAAAATACAAAATCGACTTTACAATCTGGTGGGGGTGATCTCTATTCTTCCCTAGAACCCCTTTCTCATAGAAGAAACAATGTTCGTATTTCTCTACTCTATCGTTATTTTCTATGGTAGGTGTGCTGACTGAGCTCAAATCTCATTGTATCATTCTCATATCATTTCTCTGCATGCAACACATCTTCAACCCTCACTGACCAGATTTCACTTCCATGCATCATGACACTGCATATACATGCCTGATAGACTCTTCCCCTTGTCAACTGGTTACTAATGTCAGAAGTTCTCTGAACTTACTCTATCCATTCCTAACTCTCGCAATCACACTCCTCCTTGTGCTCCAATGGTATCACCAAGGTAACAAAACTTCTGAACAACCTCAATATCCTTGCCATCGAAATATACCTTAATTTAATGACAACATCTAATTTTAGATGTGTCCAAGTATCTCTGCAAAAGGCTCTCTCTGTCGATTGGTCTTTCACACTTAAGGTTGTAATAATATAATGTTAGGGATCAATTAGAATTGAGGCACCCCAGAATCAGCAAATACCAAAAGGACACATGTTGGGTTTACACCAGTTTCTGTTTCTTTTACTTCTTGTTGAATTATAAGCAAACAATATGTGCACACTTGCAAATAAACAATATGTGCACACTTTGTAATTAAAAAGTTTTATTTAGAAAACGTTTTGTTCTGTAAACTTTAGATATTTAAAAAAAAGTTACTAACTTCTTTTTTTAGCAAAATGTATAAACAAACGAAATAACATTTTAAAAAATGAATAATTTTATTTACAAAACTTTTTATAACTTTTTATTAAAAAAAAACATTGCTATTTACTTGCCTCCCACAAGGGCAGAGTTAGACACAACGTCGTTTTTAATATAGGGAAATATTTATCTTAAGGAAAGGTGGGTATATTAGATATTTATTTATAAGCATAATAAAATAAAATCTTCAAAATACATAGTTTTATTAACAAAACTTTTTATAATAAACAAACAAAATAAACAAATATTAAAAAAAACATTGCAGAGATCGTGTCCCTATTTACTTGCCTTCCCATGAAAGCGAGATTAGACACAAGATCGGTTTTTAATGTAGGGAAAATAGACGAACAATAAAAAACATTTAAATAAATCGATGTTATCATCACTAAATTTAATGCTTTACAGAAATATTTAAATAAATATTGGATGTATAAAAAATGCACACACAAAATACCTTTTTCAAAACCGCACTTGACCTTTTGGCTATGGAACAAAGTGTAGTATTTGTTCTGATACTACATTTCATCTTTCCTCTCCTATCTCAGTGAAGGAAAAATCGTTATAGACTGAGGCAATTTAAATTTTCTTCCCAATCCAGACTGTCCCTTTTTGGGGAGCTGAATTTTTCTTACATTAAAAACCGACCTTGTGTTTGTCTAACTCTGCCCATAAACCACTTATTAAAAAAAAAAATTGTTTCATTTGTTTATACGTTTTGTTAAAAAAAAAACTGTTCGAATTTTGTAAAATTAAAAATCTATTCTTTTTATAAATTTTGAAAGCTTACAAAACAAAA
Source organism: Sepiola atlantica (assembly GCA_963556195.1). Lineage (NCBI taxonomy): Eukaryota > Metazoa > Mollusca > Cephalopoda > Sepiida > Sepiolidae > Sepiola > Sepiola atlantica. The sequence goes on from OY744527.1 coordinate 114,298,464, forward strand.
AACTGTATGTTTTGTTTATAATTTAACCATAAGTAAAAAAATAAGTGTAAACACAACATGTGTCCGTTTGATATATTTTTTTAAATCGAAATCACTCCAGACAAGGCATGCAGCTACTTGATGTAAAGAGCTACCAAGAAAAAAGATGATTATTGCATATATAGGAGATACATATTGGCCTTTGGCTTAAAAAGACCAAGGCTATAGAAAGGAGGAAAAAAAGCAGAAAGCTGATTCTGGGGTGCTTCAAGTCTAATTGATCCGATTTTAGCTACCCTGTCATACATTTGAAATAGCATTTTCTTGAGTCTGCCAAGCTTAAGTTGTAAATAGTATTGTCATCTTTGTGTTTAAGTTTGAAATAGAATCCACACATCTCTTGTTTGCGTTTGCTGCATACAACATTGATGATGATGATGATGATGATGATGATGATCTCATGGGATGAAAAAGAACATGTGGTGAAAACTCAAATACTTTAAAAAACTTACTTGGTCTGTTCAATTTATCTGCCCCAAACAGAACTTGTGATGAATTCTTCTGGGGTTGTTATTTTGGTTGCATTGTTTTTAATTAAAATTAACTAACATGGATGATTATAATATGAACATCTTGTTTTTTATTTATTTAGTCATTCAAATATTGCCAGTACAGAGAGAGAGAGTTCATTATCTATATCGCTACATCTTTAAAATAAATCTTATGGCTGACGTGTTCCTTACTTCCGTTTCTCTGTTCCCGCATATGTAAAATTTATCTAACATTCTATTTGCTGGTCTGTCACACTTAAGTTTTAAATAGCATTTTAATCTCTAATTGTATGTTGACCCTACACTCTTATTCTATATGATATTTACCCCCCCCCCCCCTATCTCTATTACTATAAAGAAAAGTCAGAATAAAAAAAATTGAATAGTTCATTATAAAGAATAGGGAATAACACCACAGTATTAATACTATTTGGACAGGGTGCAAAAACGAATCTTTAACCTAATAGATCCCACACTGTCTACCAATCTCTAGCCCCTGCCCCATTGCCGCAATGTGGCATTCCTGTGCTCCGACGAACTTACTGCACTTGTATCCCGACAACATAAATACCCCCAGACCAACCTGACTAGCAGCAAAATCCCACCCTTTCACCATAGAGGTCACCAGATGCTGGAAAACTTTTTACTCTAATAGCTTCTTTTTCTTGGAATGCTTGCATTTGGAATTCCCTGCCTGCTTCCTGTTTACCCGATTGTACAAATATGCAGAAATTTAAATGTAACGTGAACAAACATCTTTCTGCACAACTCCCCACTTAGAATGTCCCCTAATCACAGTAGCCCCTATGTCTCAGTTGCAATGTGCTTTGTTTGGGGTGAATAAAAGTAAAAATTAATAAATAAAAATCCGAGAGAGAGAGAGAGAGAGAGATAATAATAATAATAATAATAATAATTTGGATTTCTTTTTGCAAACTCACTTTTTCCTGATTCTAACATCTACATTGGTGACACATGTGACATTTTTCTAGTTTAATATGTAATCGAACTTGTGTGTGTAAGTGTGTATATATATATATATAAACTGTATGTATATATACACATGTATATGTAAACTTATATATATTCTTGCACATTTGTGTGTGTATATATACATATACTTTTTTTTATTTTTCTTATCTTTCTGTTTTTGCTAGAGATGGGGCATCCTACCGGATGCTAGACATTCACCGGCTATTTCAGACACTCCAGCCTAGAGATCGTTTTAAGATTCTAACCGTCCCTTTAAGTGCAGTTGTTTGTATTTCTCTTGCACTCGGTTCACCGGGTATACTCGTCAGATAGTTTTTGAAATTCTTTTTCATTAGTCCTGTTGCTCCTATAATTACTGGTATGATGGAGATTTTCCTAAGATACATGTATGCACATTTGTGTGTGTATGCACATTTGTGTGTGTGTATATATACATATATATACACTTGTATGCACATTTGTGTGTGTGTGTGTATATATACATATATATACACTTGTATGCACATTTGTGTGTGTGTATATATACATATATATACACCTGTATGCACATTTGTGCGTGTGTGTTTATATACATATATATACACCTGTATGCACATATATATACACCTGTATGCACATTTGTGTGTGTGTGTATATATATATATATATATATATATATATATATACACACCTGTATGCCCATTTGTGTGTGTGTGTGTATATATACATATATATACACCTGTATGCACATGTGTGTGTGTGTGTGTATATATACATATATATACACCTGTATGCACATTTGTGTGTGTGTGTATATATACATATATATACACCTGTATGCACATTTGTGTGTGTGTGTGTATATATACATATATATATACACCTGTATGCACATTTGTGTGTGTGTGTATATATACATATATATACACCTGTATGCACATTTGTGTGTGTGTGTATATATACATATATATACACCTGTATGCACATTTGTGTGCGTATATATATACATATATATACACCTATATGCACATTTGTGTGTGTATATATACATATATATACACCTGTATGCACATTTGTGTGTGTATATATACATATATATACACCTGTATGCACATTTGTGTGTGTGTGTGTGTATATATACATATATATACATACACGTGCATGCACATTTGTGTGTGTGTGTATATATACATATATATATACACCTGTATGCACATTTGTGTGTGTGTGTATATATACATATATATACCTGTATGAACACTTGTGTGTGTATATATATATATATATATATATACACACACGCAATTATACACTATATAAATAGGTACATACTTGCACAGACCCTCAATCATCAGTTTCTATTGAAATCATTGTGTTTTCTAGTTTTTCTTATTTTTTCTATTTCCAACTGGTTTCCTCCTGTCTATCCCTTCCGGCCAGCCAATATACACCAAACATTTAATCTTTGCTTCTTTTGCTTTTCTACCAATTTTCTCTTCTTCCAGTTTTTATGCAGCGGAACATTTCATCCTTTTATTTCCGATTCCTGTTTGTGTGCAACAATAAATTCTATATTTATAGATGGACAATATTTTTATATCTCGGACTCTGGATTTTGGTATAGTTATTACACTACTTATTGGCGAGGTCGAGCAAAGCGTTTTATTAAACGTTATCATTTTGTTAAATGCAACAACGGAAAAATATTTAAGTAAAGTTTAGAAATATCCTTTAAATTAAAATTTCTACTATGATAGTCTGTCAGAATTTAAAAACTATTTGTAAAGTAATAAGTTGTCCTGTTTATTAAAAGTCAAGCGCACCATGAACCAATTATACACATACGTATATTTATATTTAATTTCATTAAATATTCTATGGTGATACAAAGCACGATTTTCTTTTTCTTTTATACAAGTGTACACCCTCTGTCAAAAATGATTGGAAAAAAATTATGCTTCGCTAGTGTTCGCACTTACTATTTATCTAGATACCAGTGTACACCCTCTATTAAAAATGAGGGAAAAAATGATGCTTTGCCAATATTCGCACTAATATTCATATAAAATAATGTCTAAATTGGTGAAGCTAAAAGAAAGAAATACGAGGGAAAGAAAAGAAAAGAAGAAGGAAAGAAAGAAAAAAGAAAAAAAAATGAAAGAAAAGGTTTCATTATGGAAATAGACTGAAGGTTTTCTTTCCGAATTCATTTAAAATAGTGGGGGAGTCTAACTTCCTATTTCTTTCTGCTTTTCCTTAAACGCTTGAAATGGTTTCGTCCGGCAGTTTTTTTACTCGCTAACTTTTGTGTGATGAGACAGATATATAATTATATACAAATAAATACACATTGGTATTTATTATAAAGCGGAAGATTTAAAATAGTGTAGCATCTCGTTTGGTATTGTTTACATTATTTCTTCTATCAGAAATTTCTGGAAGCTTTTTTTTAATCCCTATTCTTTGTTAATGCAAACAACTGAATCGTTTGGTAAACTTCTCAGTATTTTTTAACTAAACCTTCTATTTAATCTGCTGTGGTAAACCGTTCTAGTTACTGTTTAAATCGGTTGTATTGATCAATTAGTTTTTTGTTTTCTTGTTTCTGCACCAGAGATTGAACTCACATCTTCTGATGTTTATATTTTTAACTAAAGCTTTTATCCATTTGTCCATGAGAACAATCTAAAACAGATTTGGACGTTGTTTGGTCCTGTAGTCACATCTGCCCGTTTGTCCATCTACAATTGCCCTTACATTACAACTGCACAGTGTTTATAGGGTGTTATTCTCGCAACGTTTCGGCCGTTGTAACTTCCGACCTTCTTCAGGTGTATCTTGTTAAAACTCGGGAATTTCGAATGGAACACTTTATTTAATCCACGGGGGTAGCATGCTCTCATTCCGTCAGCCATGACTGGATAGAAGTCTTCAGTAATTCACAATTCTTAGTATCGCCCGCATTGAGGATTGAACCTTCAGAAGACTGCACTTAGAAATTGCATAAGGTCCCGTGGCGTAAAGTACTAAGTAAAATTCAGTTCTAGGTGCAATCTTCTGAAGGTTCAAGGTGCGGGTGATACTTGGAATTGCAAATTACTGAAGACTTTTACCCAGTCATGGCTGACGGAACGAGAGCATGCTACCTCCGTTGGTTAAATAAAGGGTTCCGTTGGAAATTCTGTGCAGATTCCTGAGCTTGACAGAAAGATTCGCGAGTTCAACAAAATACACCTGAAGAAGGTTGGAGGTTACATTGGCCAAAACATTGTTAGAATAACACTCAAGATGAAAACAGTAGTCCAAATTATACAAATTATCAATCCTCATCTCAAAAATTCAGAAACATAATTCTAGTGTAATATATACCACAAAAATTGAACTTTCAATACTGTTTTTATCTATATTTATTGACTAATGATATTATGTTTCTACATTTGTATTGTATCATGTAAATATTGAATTTTCTGTTTGTCAAAAGAATAATATACAAACCTTGCACAGCTTGACTAGGTGTTGTTCATACCAGTCAACAATCAGTTTGACATATGCTTTCTTGCTGTCAGGCTATGGTATGGCTTTGTTCAATCCTAGGAGATCTATATTCCCAAGCTTTACCTTCCGTCTTTGAGAAAAGGGTTAGCTTATAGCCAATCGTCTGAGGCGCTTTTACTGAGGAATTCAAATTGGGTGGTTCAGGCATTTTTTGTAGGCCAGAATGCACTTCTTTCTTTTAAAAACATTACCTGACTTTGTGTCTAACCTCCTGGAGAAGAGGTAAATCAAATATACATCAGATAGAACTAAGGTAAAAATATTAGTCCAGCCTTTGATAAGTGCCCAACCCTGATATAGAGTAAATGAAATATACATCAGACAGAACTAAGGTAAAAATATTAGTCCAGCCTTTGATAAGTGCCCAACCCTGATATAGAGTAAATGAAATATACATCAGACAGAATTAAGGTAAAAATATTAGTCCAGCCTTTGATAAGTGCCCAACCCTGATATAGAGTAAATGAAATATACATCAGACAGAATTAAGGTAAAAATATTAGTCCAGCCTTTGATAAGTGCCCAACCCTGATATAGAGTAAATGAAATATACATCAGACAGAACTAAGGTAAAAATATTAGTCCAGCCTTTGATAAGTGCCCAACCCTGATATAGAGTAAATGAAATATACATCAGACAGAATTAAGGTAAAAATATTAGTCCAGCCTTTGATAAGTGCCGAACCCTGATATAGAGTAAATGAAATATACATCAGACAGAATTAAGGTAAAAATATTAGTCCAGCCTTTGATAAGTGCCCAACCCTGATATAGAGTAAATGAAATATACATCAGACAGAATTAAGGTAAAAATATTAGTCCAGCCTTTGATAAGTGCCCAACCCTGATATAGAGTAAATGAAATATACATCAGACAGAACTAAGGTAAAAATATTAGTCCAGCCTTTGATAAGTGCCCAACCCTGATATAGAGTAAATGAAATATACATCAGACAGAACTAAGGTAAAAATATTAGTCCAGCCTTTGATAAGTGCCCAACCCTGATATAGAGTAAATGAAATATACATCAGACAGAACTAAGGTAAAAATATTAGTCCAGCCTTTGATAAGTGCCCAACCCTGATATAGAGTAAATGAAATATACATCAGACAGAACTAAGGTAAAAATATTAGTCCAGCCTTTGATAAGTGCCCAACCCTGATATAGAGTAAATGAAATATACATCGGACAGAACTAAGGTAAAAATATTAGTCCAGCCTTTGATAAGTGCCCAACCCTGATATAGAGTAAATGAAATATACATCAGACAGAACTAAGGTAAAAATATTAGTCCAGCCTTTGATAAGTGCCCAACCCTGATATAGAGTAAATGAAATATACATCAGACAGAACTAAGGTAAAAATATTAGTCCAGCCTTTGATAAGTGCCCAACCCTGATATAGAGTAAATGAAATATACATCAGACAGAACTAAGGTAAAAATATTAGTCCAGCCTTTGATAAGTGCCCAACCCTGATATAGAGTAAATGAAATATACATCAGACAGAACTAAGGTAAAAATATTAGTCCAGCCTTTGATAAGTGCCCAACCCTGATATAGAGTAAATGAAATATACATCAGACAGAACTAAGGTAAAAATATTAGTCCAGCCTTTGATAAGTGCCCAACCCTGATATAGAGTAAATGAAATATACATCAGACAGAACTAAGGTAAAAATATTAGTCCAGCCTTTGATAAGTGCCCAACCCTGATATAGAGTAAATGAAATATACATCAGACAGAACTAAGGTAAAAATATTAGTCCAGCCTTTGATAAGTGCCCAACCCTGATATAGAGTAAATGAAATATACATCAGACAGAACTAAGGTAAAAATATTAGTCCAGCCTTTGATAAGTGCCCAACCCTGATATAGAGTAAATGAAATATACATCAGACAGAACTAAGGTAAAAATATTAGTCCAGCCTTTGATAAGTGCCCAACCCTGATATAGAGTAAATGAAATATACATCAGACAGAACTAAGGTAAAAATATTAGTCCAGCCTTTGATAAGTGCCCAACCCTGATATAGAGTAAATGAAATATACATCAGACAGAACTAAGGTAAAAATATTAGTCCAGCCTTTGATAAGTGCCGAACCCTGATATAGAGTAAATGAAGTATACATCAGACAGAACTAAGGTAAAAATATTAGTCCAGCCTTTGATAAGTGCCGAACCCTGATATAGAGTAAATGAAGTATACATCAGACAGAACTAAGGTAAAAATATTAGTCCAGCCTTTGATAAGTGCCGAACCCTGATATAGAGTAAATGAAGTATACATCAGACAGAACTAAGGTAAAAATATTAGTCCAGCCTTTGATAAGTGCCGAACCCTGATATAGAGTAAATGAAGTATACATCAGACAGAACTAAGGTAAAAATATTAGTCCAGCCTTTGATAAGTGCCCAACCCTGATATAGAGTAAATGAAATATACATCAGACAGAACTAAGGTAAAAATATTAGTCCAGCCTTTGATAAGTGCCCAACCCTGATATAGAGTAAATGAAATATACATCAGACAGAACTAAGGTAAAAATATTAGTCCAGCCTTTGATAAGTGTCCAACCCTGATATAGAGTAAATTTCTGGGATTCATGAATTTAATTAGTTGCTCAGGAGTTTTTATATAATTTTTTCTTCACTTTTTTTCAACTATGCTGTTTTTTTTGTTGTTGTTTTTTTTACCAAATTATTTTATTTTGTTAAATAGTATTCCGAAAATTGATTTAATTATCAGGTTACCATTTGTCCATTAAATTCTTAATTGAACCAAATTGTTATACAATTATAACTAATTTTGTTAAGATAATGTTGTTTTAATCTTTATACCATTATTGGATGAAAATGGCTTCCAAAACTTTCAATCTTTTAATACATGAGGATTTGCTAAAAATTTTAGAGTCAGAAATCATTTTCTATTTGACAGTTTAAATTCCTTTCAAATTTCAAAGAGTCACAAAGTAATTTCTTCTTTTTTTTCCAATTATTAACAAAGTGTTCAACTGTCTGACTTGTTTACGAAGAAACCGAATGCATTCTAGTTAATTTTATTTTGTAATTAGATTACTTTTTAAATAAGATTTCAAAAATTTTCGCTTTGCATTTTTGATTTCAATAAACATTTGATTAATAGTAAATAAGAAAAAAAAATAATTAAAAATGTAATTATCAAAGTCACATAATCGCAAAGGAAACCCCACACTGTTACACTTGCAGTTGTTTTATACTTGTATTAATATAGAGATGTCTCTTGTATGATTATTAACCTCTAATCATTATCTTCTGACATGTATAAAATATGTAGAATTTCAGAATGAGAACAGTCTACCCCAGTCAAAAAGTATGTTATGTCGATTCTGCCATTGACATTTTTTCCTTGATTTGTTTTAGAATTAGGTGCTCACAGGAGAGGCCACGTGATTGTTGCCAACGTCCATAGTGAAAATAGTATTTTGGAACTGACAGGATTTGAACATAGCATGCCAAGGTGTCAGTCCTTGCCTGTATCGACTTAACCACTCTCACCTCCCATCTACCCAAGTGGATTAAATAAAGTGTTAATTTATTGAAATCTGCAAAATGTTATGACTACCATATTTTATGCCATGTAAGTTGCTTCCAATTAAAAAAAAACGTCTATATCTCATAAAGCGAATATAGGTTTGGTGCTGGGGTTTGCACCAGGCTTACAAAGTCAGAGGAAGTCAGACTCATAAGAATTCTAAGAGTCTAATTTTTTAATCTCCATAGAATCAACCGACAGTCTAAATATTGGAAGACTTTAAAATAAGGAGTTGGAGTCAGATATTTTCGAAATTCTAGAGTCGGACCTCATACCTTTCACTTCACAACTCTGGTTTGCACAAGATGGCTGATGTTCAAGAACTTAAATAAAGTTGTGTGGTTTGGGAGTCAGAGGTTTTGGAATGAATCGAATGTTTTAATCTCTAAATAATCAACCAACATTCTAAATAACGGAAGATTTTAACATAAGGAGTTAGAATTGGATATTTTGGAATTCTAGGAGTTGGAGTTAAATCTTTTGACTCCGCAATCCTGGGTTGTGCAAGATTATGGATGATGGATGTTTAAGAGTTCAGGTAAAATTGTGTGTATGATACATCTAAGCATCCTATTTTTGATAAATGTATATTATCGATCACAGCATCTTATATTGTACTATATAATGAAATACACTTTAAGAAGGTCGAAGTGTATAATGGTAAAAACTCTATGAATATAACAACCATGATGTAAATAACGACAACACTTCATCTAAGAATGCCAAAGAGTATAACAATTCAAAACAATGGGAATTTTGTTGAGTGGCGTGGTGTCTATTGAGAGTGTTGAGACAGGAGATAGCCATTTTGCTGAGACGGCCGTGTCTGTATGTACTTGACTTGAATAAGAAAAGGATCACCAGAGTTCGAAGGAAAACACCAAAGTTTTCTCTACAATAATATATTTATTTAACTGGAACAAATGTATAGGAACATAGACAAGTGAGTTGAGTTGCTTGGTCGGCAGGCATAAAGGTAATATTATTTCAATTGGTCTTGAGTTTATTTCTTCCCCTCATCACCATGATGCTGATGAGGGGAGAGAGAAAATAAAAGTCTGTCGACTCAAACTGCTTTGTATTTGCCCAGAAAATAGCTGGGCAGAAATCAGTGTGCTCCAGTGCACATGTTTCAAACCCCACTTTCCGACCCGACCTTGGGTCACATCTTACTTGTGGGAGTAGGATAAAACTGGCCTTGTGCCTAACTCCTGGAGAGGAGTAAATAATACTTGCTACTTGGCCCATATTGTAACCAATGAACTCACACATCTTCGAAACCGTGATATTGACATGAAGATGCATTTATATTAATAGTTTTAGCAACAAAATTAGAGCGTTCACACTGCATCAAAGTTGAATTACAAAAATGAAGTGATACAGAACAAAATAGATGTCAGGTCATTTAAGAAAATAAAAAAAGAATATCATGTTACTTGTGGGTAGATGAGTCCAGAATGGTTTGGGTGGACAATCACTTGTCAACTGGAGACTGTAACTTACTCACAGGTGGGAGTTTGACTAATGAAAGGATTCCTGTGTATCAATACGCCGACTGAACTACAACTTGACATAATGCAAGATATTGCGTGTACATATGAACAAAATAGATCTATTATGACACTGCTACAGGAATATAACAACTATGATAACAGTGAAAATCATTATATAATGTCAATAACATCTCATTTTATAAATATACAATTTTTAAATCTGTTTATTTTCTTCTTTTTTCCAGTTTGTGAAGCACTTGTCTGTTAGTTCCCTTTGCAGTAGTGACCAATATGTTTGGGGTTTAGGCAACAACCAAGTTGCTTACGTATTCAGGTCAGTCTTTGATTTGTACCTTATTTTTTTATTTCTTGCTTTCATTCCAATTGCAATCTAGTAGGGACAAATTTTATGTAATCGAGAGCAAGAGGAAATGTGGCCCCGAGTTGGGTGCATCAGGGAGCAATTAACTCCCCTGATTATCGGACTGTCTGTTAACCAATTATTAATATTTCCATCAAGGGTTATTTTCTCTTCAATAATTGGTTGTCTGGAGACAATTGTTTGTCACCAGTAACAGAAAGCGATCAATTTATCAATCTTAAATTTCTATATGATTTTCCTGAGGAAATATATATTTTCATATTTCATAGCATTTATATCAGCTATGTGGATTCTGTATTTTTCACAAGCATAAATATATATTCAATCATTACTACATGCATATGAAGTTCTTTTGTAACATGTCGGGGACGTGCTGCTCAGAGTAGTCTTTCCTACCTTGACAGAGTAAAAAATCAACCTTTGAAATCTAGTGTGTGTGAGGGGGGGGGGGGTGATCTTTTTTCTCTACAGTCCCTTTCTCACAAAAGAAACGTTGGTAATTTTTCTCTACTCTATCATTATTTTCATGGTAAGTTCTCAAATGAGCCCCAACCTCTAGTTCCACCCTGTGAACATTCACAACAGAAGCTCGTCTAGCTACAACCATTGTAAAAAATTTTCCTTTTTTCTTCCATGTACCTAAAACTAAATGGAACTTCCATGAACAAAGTTTCTTCCCAACAACTTCTCATCTCTGTAATACGATACCACAGGGTTGCTTCTCAGCTAATTACAACATGATCTTGTTAACTCTTATCCTCGAGTGAACTTTGGCTCTTCATAAGTGATGACTCCCTAGAAAAACAAAGGTGAAGCTGAATATAACAAAAACTCAGCGCTATGATTATAACTCTAGAAAATGTGACATGTGGAAAATAAATGCATATTTCGATTAAAAAAACAAAAACAAACAGTTATCTTCCTGTGAGAATAAAGATTTCTTATATAGCAGATATTTTGGAAGATACGGGCACAAAGGTTAGTTGGAGGTGATTTGTTTTTCGTTTTGCCCATTGAAAACAAAAATTAAAAAAATAATCAGTACTCATGAGAGCATATGAAAAGCTAATAAAAAAAAATTAATAAATTACTTATTGGTTTTATACAACAATAAATTTGTGAGAGTCTATCTGTAGTGGAAAGAAAACTTGGACAGATTGTTATGAAATTTGGAACATAGATAGTAGACATAAAAGGGAGTGTAATGAGGTGTGTTTCATTTATTTTTCTGGGGAACAGAACAGAATGTGATACTTGAAAATAAATGTATTCAAAATTTACTGGGCAGAATTTTATGGATTGTAGACATAAAAATTACTCCTTACTTTGTACTGTTATAATACTTTTGTGAAGTTTGTAATAGCAATACAATTTGCATAGGAATGGTAACCAATCAAAATCGATTCACGGTAAAGATTGAAAGCTATATAAAATTAATGTTTGTAAGTGTGAAGTTGATTACTCCTGTTTTGTGGGCGTTGTAGAGCGGATGGCCAATAACTATTGCAGAAGAAGTGTAAGAAAATGTAGAATTTAATGTTGTTGATTTTGAGGCTTACAAAGGTTCGTTTACCTGATTTCCCTGTACCTGAAATTTACAAGCGCCCACCACCAGATTTCTTTCAATTGATTTATTTTTCTTTCCTTCATTTGGATTTATTGTTTTTCTTCTCTTTTAGCCATTTTAATTCATTTTTTTTTACTGAATAATATTTGAAAAATTATACAGATCAAAAATGTACCTTAAATCACTGGGAAACACTCATAAAACTGATTTGATTACTTGTGAAGTTGCACCATTATTTTCTGTCTTGTTTTTTCTCTGTAGATTTTTCTTTTTCTGTCCTCCTTTTTTTACATTCTCAAGAGTCTTTTTCAAATTTGAAATTATTTCAGATTAAAACTCACTCTGATGAAGTCTAGAAATAAAGAGGAACTACTTAGCTAGCCAAATGAATTGATTTTATTTTATTTTGCTGATTATTTATTTTTCCACATATTCTCAAAATGTTGTCAGATTTAATCCAATCCAATTATCTATATATTTAAAATAAAAAATACACACAATGGTATCCAAGTGTTTACAGCTGTTTCCAGGCAATGTTTACTTTTTAATTATACAAAATAACACAAAATTTGTTTGCGACAGTGTCTTTCATTAGAATAGGATTCGGGAACTATCTCATTAATATCCAGGAAAAAAAACAATGTCTGATAAAAAAGCATTTTCAAACAAAAAACAATACAAAAACTTCAAGCGTAAATCCAATGTTAAATACCTCATTAGAGTATGAAATTATACTATATATATAGTTAGACACATGTACATACATATGGATATAATTATATATATAAACAGATACGTATATACACACATACATATAGTTATGCACATATATATATATATATATATATATATATATATACACATATATTATTATATACATAATCATTCGCTGCATCTTCATAGATGATTGCTGTTTCATTACGTTTATTGTTATATCTTCTCCATCTGTGATGTTTTAAAAACCAGCTGCAGATTTGCATCACCTGTAGTGCAGGTGCTAGTCAAACATCATACAACATCTGTACAGCCATTTGTCAAGATATTATTACACATGTCGCCGGTTATTTTGGAAAATATTTTCGGTGGTTGTTATTTCATGCTTCTTCAGATAATTTATGTGGCCAGCTTTAGAGTGAAGTACCTGTTGAAAGAATTTACACGTCCAGCTATTAATGATTACATCTATATTATGATCTTCACCCGTGAGTTGATTATGTTCCCGAGCAGCAGACAATTGTCATTTATATACTCTCTGTATTTAGCCCTACTTAAAGCTATTTCTATATAGTTTCTCACACCAATCCTTGTACTTTTTTTTGACTTGAGTTCAGGATGCTTTCAAAGATGTAGCTTACCATTAGATGCTTTGGGATTCTACTATTCCCCATACAAACCACACTTCCTGCCCAGTCCATTTGACATCAAGTAACTAGAAACTCAAGGCTTGACAATCATCTAAATGTCAGGAGTTTTCCTCTGCAACTTAATGTTGAGTATGCATTTTAGACATTTCTGCTGTAAACGCTGCAGCAGTTTGATATGTCTGTGGAAAAGTGTTCAAGTTTCAAAGGAGTACAGAAAAGCAATTGGAACATACGTCCAAATTGGTAATGTCATGAGCTGTCCATACTCTATTTTCCAGTCTTCTGAAAGCCACACTGTCTTTATGGAATTGTAGGTGTATCTCTGAATCCAAGGTGTGCTACCCAGGTAGAAACACCTGTTAACCACTCCAAATCTAATTCCATGAACCAATATATTATGCTTGGTGTATGGTTTTCCAGGTGCAGAAGTAAATATTATTTGGTCTTTGTGAGGCTGATTATAAGATTGTACTGAACACGAAGCTGTGAATTTTTCCATGGTGTGTTGCATGTCACTCACTGTGTGCATGGAGTAATCAGTGTCATCTGCATGGAGAAGTTCTCTGATCAGAGATTAAAAGTTTTTAATTTGGCATTAAACATTCTCAAATTAAAAATTCTTCCAGCAGTTCTAAATCATAATTAGATACCTTTTGTAACAGTTCTGGAAATGCTGTGCAAGCAAGGCAGCAAAGAAGATAGATAAAAGCGTGGGAGTGTGAATATCATCATGCTTTATACTGTTGTCAATAGGGATTTAACCAGATAGTTGATCACTTAAAGAAACCTGGGTCTCTATACAGCTGCTTGATCACATTCACAAATTCAGGTGAACACTCTACCTTTCCATGTATTATCCAGAGTGCGTTTCTGTTGACTGTGTCAAATGCTTTGCTGAAATCGGCATAAACCTTATACAAAGGCATACATTGATCAATGCACTTCTCTTGTATCTGTATTAAAGCAAATACCATATCAGCTTTTACTTTTCTACCTCTAAAACAACTCTGCAATTCTAAGGAAAAATATCCTCCACCAATCTGTTAAGCAAGTATATTGCAAGCACCTTGCCAACATCCTCCAATTAGATGATATCATGATAGGTACCACATATCGATTTGTTTCTCTTCCTCTTGTATAAAACTTATAGGAACCATTGATCAAATCTTGTAGAATTGGAGTCACATGCCAACTATTGATGATGATAGTTGTTATCGCTTTTATTACATATAACCTTCAACCTTTTGAAGTTAATCTGTTTAATTGCCAATCTTACCTTGTGAATCCAATTGCTACACTATGTCACACTATGGGAGGTTCTCTTTAACACCGTAGTTGACTGCAAAATTGTCTTCTTTTATCGTCAGAGAATAGACCATAGACTCAAAAAGAATTATCAAGGATTTTGGTGGACCAAAGATTTGTAGTATCAGTGAATAAAACATGGAAGCTATGCATCTCCAGCACTCATTTTATTTTCTGCAAAGTTTGCATTTTCGGCTTCTTATCAACTGGATTAATAGCTTTTCATGCAAAATGTGTTTCGTTTTGAGTAGCTGGCTGATATAAGGATTGTTATCATGAAACCGGTCTTAGTCACCCTATTAGCGGTCTGAGGAAGTCGCTGGCTGCAACCTCTTGGAGAGTGTACAAAAAATGGGGCCACCTGTAGGCTGTGAGTGGTGACCGGTGATGCCTTAGGACAAGATACTGGTAGCTGAGCAGTCCATGGCCTGGTTGCATAAATGGTCAAATATCTTGCAACACTCCACTTCAGCTGAAAGGAGGTCGGAGAGGACCGATCCGATCTATCGGCTGGTCATGTCATGCCCTAGTATTTATAAGTTCATTCTCAACCATATTATTCAATCTGATTCTTCTTAAATTCAAAACCTTACTTCTCCTTTCTATTTTCCTCCCAAATAGATACTAGAAGGCAGTGGCTGAGGGTCAATCGTGTTGAGAACAAAGAAAGTTACCACTGCCAATGAGTAATGTTTTCTACAATTAATGTTTTCTAAGAGTAATGTTCTCATTCTCACAGTCAAATTTCCTTCTAAGAATAAGTTTTTTTTAAGAGTAACGTTTTTTAAGAGTAACGTTTTGTAAGAATATAAAATAATTATCCTACCTATAGGATTCAATTTGACAACTTTATTCGGCGTTAAATAACACATAGATAGTTAATATGCCGTAAACCAAACCAAACCAGTTTTGGTGTTTCCTATTTTTAAGTACCCCAACTCCTACTGAATAAACTTCATCTCACAAGTTCTCCAAAGTGCTACCAAAGCTGACGCTATCAAGTCTTTCAATTAAGGACGTTTCGGTCTGGAGACATCAATTCGACTTTGTACCTTTACTCCAGTTATATACGTCTATTTTAGTTACATAGTTATATGCATACACACAGACAGTTATATGCATACACACATGCATGTATGTAAATTTAAATGTAGAGTTGTGGTATCTGTTTGATCATGAATCAGCTTATTTATTTTTACCATTAAGATTTTAAGAATCATTGTTTAGTGATAGATTCAGAGATAAAATGCTGAAACGTTGACCAGACTTATGCTCAAATACACACACACACACATATATGTATGTATATGTATATATATGTATGTATATATATATATGATATATATATGTATATATATGTGTATATATATGTATGTATATATATGTATGTATATATATATGTATGTATATATATGTATGTATATATATGTATGTATATATATATGTATGTATATATATGTATGTATATATATATATGTATGTATATATATATGTATATAAGTTGTTTATATATTGAGAGTTAAGGTATCACTTTGAAGCTTGTATCAGTCAATGTATTTTTACCATAAGAGTTTTGATATAATCACCTTGTTTGGTGTTAGATTTTCTGATAGAAGAACATAAAAGTTTTTCTCACCAAATTCTCTTTCATAAGAAAGTTTCTTTCACTTATTCTTGTCTGTTCTTTTTGTTCTGGCTACAAGACATGAGTGAACAATAAAGTCATCAGTAAATTAGATTTCATTTTTTCTTGTTTCATATTTTCGTCTTGTTTTGTGCTACTGTCTTTTTGCATTTGAACCAATGCCAAAAGGTGGTCAGTAGATTGCTAATAGAAAGCAGCAAGAAATCATTTGATTTACGACTTCTGCTGAGTCCCGACTACTTTAGTACGGTGACACGCGTAATATGTATGCAGACCATAGTTTGTCTCTTATGTCTTGGCATAAGTCAATTTAATCATGGAAGCTTGTTAACTTGCGTATATCTCTTGTAAAAGGGTCCAGAAAGGCAGACTGCCGTTCTTAGCTATAGTTTCTATGTTATTTCAAAATAGCTAAATCTACCCGGTGTTGCCCGGTAGTTTTTTTTACTTTGACTTTTCTTTTATTTCATTTCAATCACATATTTAATTTTCTTTTTTAATCTTTGAATTTATAAATAAGATGCTAAGAGCCTTCTTTTTCTGTCAACATGTTGCGTTATTCTAATTAGAGACATAGTTAATACAGATGTAATGGATGTATCGGATCTTGCAAAAAAAACATTTTGTGGATTTATCGGATTTGGCAAAAAAAATTACGCTTTCAATTAATATACCCTTTTACAGTAAAATTCAAGATTTTAAATTTGCGTCTTATAATTAAATGGTTGCATATTAATATTTAAACAAGTGTTTTTTCAACAATATTTGAGTTATAAAAGAAGTATTTTGTCAATTTTAAAATATTTGATTTTTCGAGTTTTGCATTCGAACTCAATAAAATAATTCTTACTTATGTCTACTAAATGCATTCTTATACCATTTGAAGACACCTACAGAAGAGGTTTTATCAGCAAGAGAAAATGAGAGAATGCTGATTACATGAAAAATGCAGGGACGGGGAAATTGACTAAATACTGTTAGCCTTGTGTACACGTGAATGAGAGAAGAGAATGAATATTAATGAAGCTCAAATAGAATTTTAAAATTTTTGTCTTGGTTACGGAAATTAAAGAAGAAATGGTATATTCATAAACCATTTCTTATTACACTTCAGTTTCTTCCACGTCTCCATTAGTTATTACTAGACTAACTCCACACCTCTCAAAAAAGGTGGAGGTAATACCTGGGAAGGTGGTATCATGCCAACAGAACAGATACTACACTAACTCCACACTTCTTAAAAGAGGAGAGGGTGATGCCTGAGAGGATTGTATCATGACAACAAAACAGATACTACACTACCTTTTCACGTTTGAAAAAAGGAGGAGGTAATACCTGGGAGGATGGTATCATGACAACAGAGCAGATACTACACAACACTATGCCCCTGAACTGAGCATTTAAAGATAGTACATTAGTCTTAAATAGTATAACCTATACTATTTCATAAGTACAATAGTGTTAAATAGTATAGTTTTGGCTTCAGACAGATACATAAGAGAACATTTCAAGCATGTTCTCTTAAGCTTACATGCATAAAACTAATTAGATTTTAACTTGAAATGGTTCCAAATTTACTAATATTTAACAAAAACAACACCAGGAAACAATATTTATCACCTATACACAATTTTCTTATCGCATTATGTTCAGGACTCCTTTTAATCAACTTTCTTTCTTTCTAAATTGAGAAGTTGTCAATCACCTCAGCAAAAACAACCTACTCAGTGACAAGCAATATGGTTTTCGTCCTGCGAGATCAACAGCTGATATGCTGACAGTAATATCACACAAGATTAATGAATCTATTGACATGGGCTTTATTTCTAGAGCAATAGCTCTTGACATATCAAAGGCCTTTGATGGGGTTTGGAATAATGGTCTACTTCACAAGATTTCTAGCAATGGAATATCTGGAAATGTCTTCTCAATCATCAAATCCTTTCTCTTTGATAGGTTCATAAAAATAGCTGTTGATAAACAGAAGTTCGAAGCTCATAGTATCAATGGATCCATTCTGAGCCTAACCCTCTTTCTGATTTTCATCAACGATCTCACAAATCACATTCTAAGATTATTCGTCGACATTTATGCAGACGACACAGTTATCTATAGCAACACTTTGAAGGGCAGCAAGGACCAAGTTCTTTCTGATTCTCTCTATTCCGAACCTGAACACGTGGCGCAATGGGGAAAACAGTGGCTGGTTACTTTAAACGCGTCCAAAACCAAGCTTCTCTCTTTTCACCACCAACGCTCTGATTCCCACTGCCCCCGATTGAAATGAATGGCTCTTGTCTTGAGGAAGCTCCCTGCTTTGATAAGCTTCTGGGACTGACCTCACTCCTGACCTGAAATGGAAGATTACATCAAATCTATTGCCAAGGTCGATGGAAAAATGGTTGGATCATTCTACCGCTCCAAAAGGTATATCACTCCTGTATAAGAGCCAAATCCATCCTAAGATGGAGTACTGTTGGCACATCAGGGGAGGTGCTGCTCAGAGCATCCTTTCCTGCCTTGACAGAGTACAAAACCAACTTCGAAATATAGTGGGCTGTGTCCTCTTCTCCTCCCTACTACCTCTTTCTCACAGAAGAGACGTTGCTAGTCTTTCTCTACTCTATCCTTATTTTCATGGCAGGTGCTTTACTGAGCTCAAATCTGTGGTCTGAGGTCCCCCTGTAAAACATTCACAACAAAAATCCACCTAGTTATAACCATTGTCAATAATTTCTCTTTCTCCCTATCTGTGCCTAAAGCTAAAGAAACTTCCATGAACAAAGTTTCTTTCCTAGAACTACTCGTCTGTAGAACTCAATACAGCTGAGCTGCTTCCCAGCTGACTACAACATTGTCGTTTTCAAGACGAATGTAAACAAATTCTTGTTAAGCCATCCTCCTAAATAATCAAATTCTGCCAATAATCCACCACCATTACCGATCATCACGCATCATCTTGTTGTCTCACAGTCCCCCTGACACTCATTAACTTTTATCCTCGAGTGGCCTTTGAGTCTTGATAAGTGGTGACTTTTTAATTAAAAAAAAGAAATGTGCTAGCCTCAGGCAATATTTTCATGACCCAAGTGATGATCAGTAGTTGTAATGTTGGAAAGCCATGGCGGAGAGCAGCAGTCAGGTCACAGCTCCCCCCCCTCCTACTCTTTGCAAGGCCTTCCCTTACCACGGAACTGATTCCTTGCAGATTACAACATAGTCAGCTTCAAATGTAATATCAGCAAAAACCAGTCATAAACCGTCCCATAAGTAATTAAACTTAGTTCATTCCATTGACCAATTTTAGTACTCCCATAATGTTGTTCATCTTTCGACTGTCAATTATTCCATCTTATTAACCCTTATCTTCGAGCGACTCTTGGTCTTGATAAATGGGGACACAATAATAAAAAAAAAATATTTGTATGTAAGCAGTATTACAGGTGAAATTATTTTGATAAAAAGTCATGGTTGTACAGATGTAAGTTAATTCTGCATTGTTTAAATACAACAGCATTCATAACTCAATAAAACAAATATACACACGTGTTTAAATTTAAATAAAGTTATTACTAAGCTTTATTTCAGCTTGTAAGAATAAAGTTTAAAGTGTATATTAAACAAATTAAATAATAAATTTCATAAGATTTTTATAAGAAACTTACACAAAGTTTTGAGCTTGGTATCATTAGCGACCATTTGTATTTGCAACAGCATTCACCCCCATTGGGTTGAACTGGCTTTTCTGAGCTGCACCATGTCGAAAACTATGGTGGCCAATGCACGGCAGTCCTGAGTAAGGTTGCAAGTGATCATTAGCCAATCATGTTTCCACTGCCTAATCGTGACTACTTGTGGACCTGAGAGCTTAGCCAAGTCTTAACAGATGGTTGTCGCCCATGTCCTCAGTTACCCACTGAAACGCTTGCACCACCTAGGCAGAGAGGATTACATTGCAAATTAATTAACCTCCCCTTTAACTATAAAGTGTTGTCCAGGGAGTTTTATTGTTTTCTTAAAGAGATGATGCAGCTTACAATCTAGTACTTGCCTGGAAGTTTTCCTTGTTAAAGACTTGGAGGAATGCTATGGAAAGCAAAGCTCTGAGAGTTAATGTTACCAAGACCAAAGCAATGATCAATTGTTGTAATGTTGGAAAGCCCTCAGAAAGAAGAAAATTTCCCTGCTTATTTTATGGAAAGAGTTGGGTGCAACTCAATTTTTTATGATACTTGTCAACATTGGATACACAAGAAGTGCAATGGAATTACAGGTAGATTGAGAGATGATATGTGCATGAAATGTGTGACCATGGAAAATGGAGATTGATGAAAACTCAGATGTGGAGAAAGTATTTAGATAGTGAAGCTATTGAGGTTGTTCAGACGTTTTGTTACCTTGGTGATACCATTGGAGCACAGAGAGAAGCTGATGCTAGTGTGATTGCAAGAGTTAGAAGTGGATGGGGTGAGTTTAGGTAATGTTTTACATTACTAACTAGCAGGAAGTTACTACTGTCGATCAAGGGAATAGTATATCAGACAATGTCTATAGAGTGTGATAATGTATGGAAAGGAAATCTGGCCAGTGAGGGCTTAGGACATACGTTACATAGAGAGAAATGGTATGAGAATGAGACGATGGATATTCAATGCAAGATTTAACGACAGGCTTAATCTAAAAATCTCAGAGGAAGATTAAGTTTAGACAGTATAGAGAGGTGTGTGCAGAACAGGAGACTTCAATGGTATGGTCATGTTGAAAGAATGGATGAGAGTTATTGGGTTAGTAGATGTAAAACAGTTAGGTTAGCAGGGTCAATTGACAAAGGAAGGCCAAGTAAAAAATGGGAGAAAGTGGTAAGAATGGACTTGAGAAATAGGTTAGTTTGGAGGTCAATTTCTGAAAGCCGTCCAGTGCATGCCAGCATGTTAAATGGACGTTAAACAAAATACGATGATGATTGGTTTTAAAGGCAATTTTTAAAAGCTGTACAACACATGCCAGTATGTAAAACAGACACTAAATCGAATATAAGTATTATTGTTACTTACTGCAAATTATTTGTCAAATATGAATGCAAAGAGAAACTACAGAATTGAACATTATCAAATGTATTCAAATAAGAAAGAAAAAAATAATAAATTAAATAAATGTTATTAAGCATTACTTGATTATTTGAATTATTCAGAATAATCAGTTGAATTAATTTAGTTTATAAATTTATGTGGACATGATTAAAGATTACTAAACTATTCAATATTTTTAGTTAATAATCTTAATCCCACACTGTCCATTGGGTGGGTATTTAGAGATTAATGAATTTTATTAAATTTAGTCACATTCAATTATTATTAAGTATAAAAAAAATGTTAAAAAAATCTATTTAAAAATGTTTTAAGTTCATAAGAAATACTTATACGTAATATTTTTATATATATTTTTCCTTTCACATAAGATGAAAAATTTACCATTTTAGACATTTTCTCTGTTGCATCACCACAGTGTTGCATCCCTGTTTTACAAGTACTTTCATGGAATGTGCTCCAATGAACTTACTGCACCTGTACTCCCCTCAACGAAAATACCAGCGACCCACCTGACTCGCAGCAAAATCCCACCACTTCATTGTAGAGGTCTCTAGATGCCGGAAGATTTTCTATTCTGATAGCTTCTTTCCTCAGACCACTTGCCTTTGGAATTTCTTTCCTGCTCCCTGTTTCCCTGATCGTACCAACAAGCAATGTGAACCAACATCTTGCTGCCCAACTTCCCACCCAGATTGCCACCCTATAAATCTGGTCCTCATCACAGTAGCTCTTTATGCGCCAGTGGCAATATGCCTTGTTTCATGTGAATAAAAGTAAAAACAAATATATATTTTCTCCATCACATTTCTTTACACTATAAATATATAAACAGGCTCGATTTGTAAATATTTAAGAGTTTCAAAAGATGATGTTTTATCAAATAATTTTCTTTTTATACACTTCCAGATTTAGACAGGAAGATTTAAAATGTAACTGATGCCAAGATTATATCTCAAATTGAAAAATAAAAAATAAAAATTTATTTGTTATTAACAACATCGATTACTAATGGAAATTTGGTATCTGTCTGTCTGAAGCCGAACCTATACTATTACTTTTATTAATTGTACTATGGCAGTAGCTTTTAATACTCAATTAAATTTACTATAGTATTTCATATACTGTCTTTCAATGTTCAATTTTGAGCAGGAAGGGGTAGTGTAATCGTGTTCTATGGTCATGAGATCATTCTCCCAGACATTACCTCCTTCCTTGGTGAACAGTGTAGTATATGTTCTCTGGTCATGAGACCATCCTCACAGGCATTACCTTCCTCCTTCTGGGGCAGTGTAGTGTATGTTCTTTGGTCATAATACCAGCCTCCCAGGCATTACCTGCGCCTTTGGGAGAGGGCAGTGGAGTACATGTTGGTTCATCATGATGCCATTCTCCCACCCTAGCATAAATATCCATCGGGAGGGGGCATGTATTTGCTAGTTATTATAAGGGAACATTCTTTAAAGTAGATACTTGTGTCTTGAGAAGCCACTATCTATTGAAAGAACGTTTCATTGCAATAAAAAAATATGTTGGATATTCATTTATCTAGATTTCTTTCTCTCTATATATATTAAAGCTGAGTTAATCAAAGTTTGCTTCCCTAAGGCTTTTTCCTATATATTTTAATCACATAGAATACATGTTCAAATATGTTTGAAGTCCACAATTAGATAATGTTAATTTAAAAAAATCTAATTAACCGCATTTTGCAATTAGTTAACCAAGTGACCCATCTCATTCTAAGATCCTGTCTATCACTCTCCTCCTCTTTCACTAGGTGTTGTTTCACACCTCGTTCTTATTTCATACTCTATTTCACTTTGACTTACGTTTTTCTTTAACTCTCTACCTTTATTAAAAGCTAATTAATTTACCAACTCTCTACATCCACTTCCTCTTCTCCAGCAAATAGATACTACTACTACTACCACCACTATTACTACTACTACTACTACTACTACTACTACTACTACTACTACTACTACTACTTTGCTGTGAATACATTATTTTCAAATGCTCAGTTACCACTTATAATTTTTTTTTTAATTACACTTTCAAATTTATTCATAAGTTAGTTCTGCTTATATTCTCCTGAAATAGTTAATTAAATTAACTCACGGAAAAATGTTTGTTTCTTTAAAAAATGTATAAAATTAAAACTTATTTTATTTACGTTTTTTCAACTAAATTCACTGAGTCATTTAACACGCTTCATCATCCTCTCAAAGAGAAAAATTTATTTACCACCAGAAAATTTACATAATAGAAAAATGTTTTTATTCTATGTGTCCTCCATCTTTCTCAATAACTGTCTTCACATGCTTCTTGAACCTTGCATAAGTGTTCCTCAAATATTCCGGAGACAAATTCTCCCATTCTCCTTTAATAGTATATTTAAGAGAGTTGGCATTGTTGTGTGATTTTCTATTAGTAGCATGTTCTAAAACACCCCAAATACCATAATCCTCAGGGTTTAGATCTGGGCCAAAAGGCGGCCATAAACAAGATTTGCAGAAATCTTGTATTTTAACCCGATCACCATCCTGTGCCCATGCATAATTACCAGTTGCGTAGTTTGCTTTAAGCCATGGCAATACCTGGTATC
Organism: Sepiola atlantica; assembly: GCA_963556195.1. Taxonomy (NCBI): domain Eukaryota; kingdom Metazoa; phylum Mollusca; class Cephalopoda; order Sepiida; family Sepiolidae; genus Sepiola; species Sepiola atlantica. Next base: position 114,322,549 of record OY744527.1, read on the forward strand.
TCACAGTCTTGTAAGTATTAACATTGATCTTTTCATCAGCTTTGTAAAATTTTATAGGCATTTTCTTTCCATCGGAAGACACAACACTAAAAGCCATAACTTGAGCAGGATGTTTTGTTCTGAATGCCCCCTTATGTGGATAACTGTTGTCAAGAAGTGTTTTGGTATTCTTGTGTAAGATTTTAACATCAAATCATATTTTACAGACGAGTAAACATACATTCACTTTTATTCATATAGAACTTGAAGAATCACGTCCCCTGGCATTAGATGATGAGTGCAACAGTCATAGTAAACACCAATGATATGGATGTTGCCATCATAGAATTTATTGCCGACATCATAGTTCCAGCCAATGTCATATTCACCATCGAAAAAACATTTTGTCAGGAACTTTTAGGAACACTCAGACGAGTAAACATACATTTACTTTTATTCATATAGAACTTGAAGAATAGGACAATTTTGGATCATTTGTATGTCCAATTACAATAATATATTTAATATATAGTTATACGAAACCTTATGTCTATCATCCTTACTGCAATTTAGATTAAAATCCATTACATGATTTTGATTTAAAAAAATGTCTAAAAGTTTAAAGAGGTCTTAAGAAGAAATTGAAATTCAGGGAATCTCTTGCTTAATTGATGTATAATTACTATGAATAAAATTTAATACAAATCTGAAATATTTGAATTTTCAAATTGAAGGTTGTATTCATGTTATGTCCCCTGAAAATCCTTAAAATACTCCATAGAAACTGACATTTATGGGATGTTTATTAATCAATGTCTAATACGTATTGTTAAAATTTCACAAACATCAAAGGTATATGAATTTTTCCAAAGAGCTTCCCCATTTTACCCTCGTTGCATAAAACTAAATTAAATATAGCCCATATAACGACTGCTTACACCTAGTAGGTGTGTTCAGAAATTCATAATGATCAGTTAATTAGTTTAGGAGTAAATCTTGTACATACAAATATATAAACATAAAGTCTCCTCTTGGTTATTATATTTTTTACATTATTTTGATTGTTGTTCTCTTCTATTTTCATTTTCGTTGATATGTTGGTGTAACCTTTTTTGTTATTAAATCTATTGGGGTAGGTTGCTCTCATTCTACACTTCATGCCTTTTAGATATGAAGTTTTGAATTGATTTGCGAAGTTCCTTCACCTGGAATTGAACTCGAAACCTCTTAGTTGATTTTACGCCTTTATCCATTTTATTGTCACATAACATGAACACTTAATTAACTCGTTACTCTGGAAACTCTATAATGCATTTACTCGTAATGTCCTAGCTACCTTAGCATTAAGGAAAACAATTAACGTTTCTGAAATGCATTAAAATCTTAATAGTATTACTACTTTCTTGGATTGTGTGTGTTAAATCAAGGATTATCAATTTATTTCGAATCCTCGAATGAAGACGCTTTGGGGGTAAACATTAGTGCTGCCTTATTTCTCTTATTTACTGCAGAAAACAGCCAACAGCTTAAATTTGAAAACACTTAACGCTTAATTAAATGTTGAATTAAATTTAGATTAATATATGACACATTCTGCTTCATAGCATCCATGTGCTGTAGATTCTGGTTCGTAAAAATCGATTTTGTGTTTTGGTTGACCTCTGATTTTTCTATGGAGATATTTAAATTTCTGAAAGCTGAGATAAGCTAGGAGTTGATCTTAGTCGTCCGTCAGTATCTGGACTTTCAACTTAAGTAAAATATTTGCGTGTGGATTAACTTGTAATTCTTATTAATAGATACTAGCGGAACCCGTGTAAATTACACGAAATGATGTTTTCAATACGGGTCCTAATGTAACAAAGCACCCTCTATTTGTTAGTAAGTTACGCTTGCTTTATTATGAGCCACCCCCTTCTAGATAAAAGTGAAATAATTGTTTGAAATAGTAACTCGTGTACGATGGACACTGTGCATATCTACTAAAAAAGGTTGATATGCCATCCGTTCAAAAAATAAAAGACAACAAAATAATACTGGCCGATACCCTACTTTTTAAGCAGTCAACGTAATTAAATAGACAATGCCATTAAAAACGCCAACTTAAAAACAAAAAATAGTTTTAACTTTTAAGCAACACAAAAAAGTAGTTTTTAACCAGGTAATAAAAAAATTGTATTATTTCTTCCCCTTCCCCTCGAAATGTAGAATAAAAATCTTAGAGGTTGGTTGGGATCGAACCAGTCGGGCCGAAGTAAAAAATACCACTTCGCTAACCATTGCGCCAGAGGGATAAACATATAAATATACCTAAACGCAGGCTAGTTGAATGTTTTTAAAAATTTAGGTGCAGCACGCATGCGCAGAGCTTTTGCCGGAAGCGTGACACACGAACACACACGCTATCGTATTAATATATAGATAACCAGCAAAGGGAAGAGTCTATCAGACATGTATATGAAGTGTGTTGATATATGGAAATTAAACCGGGTCAGTGAGAGTTGAGGAAATGCGTTGCATGGAGAGAAATGATATGAAAATGATATGATAGATGTGTAATGTGAGTCTTAAAGACAGGCTCAGAGGAAAATTAAATCTGTACAATATAGTGAGATGTGTGTAGAACAAGGAACTGTTGGTATGATCACGTTGAAAGAATGGATTAGCCTTCTTGCGTTAGTAGATGTAGAAGAATTGAGGCCAAGGAAGATATGGGAGAAAGTGATAAGACTGGATTTGAGAGAAAGAGGGATAAATAAAGACCTGGCCAATTTTAGCCAATTTCTAAAAGCCCTCCAACACATGCCAACATGTAAACCAGCATAAACTGAATATGATAATGATGTTGATGATGATGCATGCTTATATTGTTCCTTTAATGTGACCATACCATCGAAGTGTCCTGTTCTGCACGCATCTTGCAATACTGTCAAGATTTAATCTTCTCTCTGAGGTTATCGAATTTAAGTCTATCTTGAAGACTCAAACTACACACCCATTGCATCATTCTCATATAATTCAAGTTCTCTGAGATAGGTGGATGGCAACATGAGTAAAAACAAGGAGAGAACACAGCAGCCCATTTCCACTTTTGCAGTTTAAAAGGAACCAAAGCAAATGAACTCTTTTGCTCGCCTCCATCATGCTGTGATAAAGATACACTTAAGATTCTTTGGAATTACCTTTGGAAGAGATGTTTGTTGTTCATAAATCTTGTCATTTCTTCAGGTATTCTATTCAATGATAGGTATTATGTAGCAATATAATATATATATGTGACATTTGTTCACATGAACATCAAATGTGTCGACTTGAAGATTATCATCAAGTGAAATTACAATCGATCCTCAACATGAACTGGAGTAGTATGTTATAACCAATGAAGTTTGTTAATTCAGAATCCAAACCATCATTTTAGGACATTAACATTAAAGGCTGGGATATCTATGAAGGATGCCAGACACACACAGACTTAAGAAAAAGATCTTATACTCTGAACCTACAGAAGAACATTTCTGAAGAGATGCACCAAAGATAGTTTTTGTTTCCATAAAGAAGTACTTTTTAACATCCCATATAACAACTTGAAAAAAGTTGCCAATGGCTATAAGAACTAGATGCAGACATGCAGAAAGGAAACCATTATTGCAGGTTGTTTTTGTAGGACTTGTAAGCATTAGGTACACAAGAAGTGCTGTGAAATGACAGGTAGATTGAGAGATGATCCAAGACAATGGAGACAGATGGGAATTCAAATGTGGAAAAAGTATATTTGGATGGTAAGACTACAGAGGTTTTTCAAAAGTTTTGTTACTTTGGTGATACTGTTAGAACACAGGGAGAAGTTGGTGCTAGTATAATTGCAAACATTTGGAGTGGATGAAGTTCAGGGAATTCCTGTGATTACTAACTGTTGTAGACCCGTGCTAGGGGTCACAAAGATAACAACCACAAATTGTGACAGGTTAAAATATACAATGTATTTATTCATAGCAATACAGTAACGCCACTAAATGTGGTAGGAGATGACCGGATTCCTACCATGCGGTAAAACATGAATAGGAATGTCCTCTGTTTGAGTCTTTGCAACCATGGTATTTATTATAGATGGTTGCTTCCATTAGTTCTTCAATAGGGGTGATTTGTACCCCACAACACTAACCAACAGAGCAATACTCTTGTCGACTTAGGAAAATAGTCTGAGGCATGTGTATGCAGTTTCATGATTTATGAGTGTGTAATCTGGCCAGTGAGGTTTAAGGACATGCATTGCATTGAGAGAAATGACATGAGAATTATAGGATGGATGTTTAATGCAAGTTTTAAAGACAGGCTTGGATCTGATTATTTCAGAGAAAGATTAAAAAGAATAAAGACCTGGTCAAAGAGGTTAGTTTGGAAGTCAATTTCTAAAAGCTGTCAAATGCATGTCAGCATGTAAAACAGACGTTAAATTGAATATGATGATGATGTTAATGTATGATAAAGCATAGATACAGACATGCAGATTATTTTCAAGCTAAGAAAATATGAGTTTAAAAAGGGTAGTTCTCAACGGTTTGTTTTTGGAAAATCAACTTCAATACCGATTAAATGATTGGAGATTCATTTCTAGCATTGGAAACATGGAAAATGTCAAGATCAGTGAATTTAATGAAGAAAACTTGCAAACATCCTTAGCTTAAATGATGATGCTGTGCTTATGCATTAAATAACTTTAAACAGATTGATATGACGTAAAATAGATAAACTAAACCAACATTAAAAATATACACATACCTTTAAGTGGAAGTGAGAACGGCATCTTCTGAAGAAATGTAATACTTCAAACAGGCTGCCAGTTACTCATTAACAATGATTATATTTTGCAATAGGTACTGTGTTTTTGTATTAAACAGTCCCAAAAAAATTGACATGTTGTAAAAATAGGAAAACTAAGCTAAACTCAAAATGTGCCTTGTTAGCTAATGCCTAGAATGTAAAGAATGCGCCACCTGAAGAAGAGTAAGACATCGCCATCCCCAACAGTGACTACCAGTTTCTAATTTTGCAATGACGGTTTAAAATGGATATTTTTAATGTGTTTGTGTTTTGAAATTGAACAGTCCAGAAAAAAGGGTTGATATGCTGTAAAAACACAAACTAAGCTAAAAAATGTATTTGATCTGTCAGCTCGTGTTCGGAATATGCCAACTTCATACAAGGAAAAAAAACAACATTTTTCACTTATACACATACACGCAAGCAGGGATCACCAGTTACTCATTTTGTAACAGCCATTTCCAATGTATACTTTATGAAAAATGTTTCCTTTTGTCATTAAAAAGGCCATTACTCATTTATGATCGTTTTTTTTATAATATGCATTGTGTTTTGGCATTAAACAATCAAGTAGAAATGGTTGATATGCCATAAAAACAAGACAAACTAGGCTAAAAATATGTGCTCTGTCAAATAGTGCCTCGAATATAGTGAAGAGTACCTACTCACTCACACACAAACAAGGGCCACCAGTTACTCAGTTTTAATTGGCCATATAACAATTGAATATCTGATATTCAGCTTCATCAATTTAGCTGACTACGTGTTAGGAATACAATTATTTTCTGGCAACCTTTGTACAAAAAAAAAGAGATAATAGGAAACAGTGGTTAACTATGACATTATGTTTACTACCATTTCATTAGTAGACATTAACAATATAGATTAAACATAAAAGAACGTTACAGACATGTACATATATAAAGTGTGAATGAAAGAAATGACATAGAAACATGAATCCTAACTTACTTTGGCTAGACAGAAGGCTGGAGAGGCTGATCTGATCAATTGGCTGGTCACGTCATGTCCTAGTATCTATAAATTTATCCCCAACCATATTACTCAATCTGATTCTTCAAAAAATCAAAACCTTATTTCTCCTATTTATGTTTCTCCTCAAATAGATACCAGAAGGCGGTGGGCAAGGGTCAATCACGTTGAGAACAAAGAAGATTCCCAATGCCAAAAAGTAATGTTTTCAGAGAAGTAATGTTTTTCTGGAAGTAATGTTTTTCTTGGAATGGTGGTTTTCTGAGAGTAATGCCTCCCTCTCTCGGTAGAATTCCCTTCTATGAGTAATGTTCTCACTTTCATTGTGAAATTTCATTCTAAGAGCAATCTATTCTGTTTATCTAAGAGCAATCTATTCTGTTTATCTAAGAGCAATCTATTCTGTTTATCTAAGAGCAATCTATTCTGTTTATCTAAGAGCAATCTATTCTGTTTATCTAAAAGCAATCTATTCTGTTTATCTAAAAGCAATCTATTCTGGTTATCTAAGAGCAATCTATTCTGGTTATCTAAAAGCAATCTATTATAGGAATATAAATAATTATCCTACCTATAAAATTATATTTGACAACTTTATTCATCATTAAATAACCCATGGGTGGTTTATACACCATAAACAAACCAGAGCAAAATTATAAAGAGCTAAAGGTATATAAATCCAACTTGATTCGGCATTAAATGACCGTAAAAAGGTTGCCATGCCATAAAACAAAACAAAACAAATGAAAGAATAAAAAATGCAAACATGCATTGCACAGTGTAAATCTGAGTGGTTTTTACATGTAGACTGGACAAGAAAACACATCTTGTCTGGTCAAAACTAGATGATAGAAAGAGGCCAAAATCATGGTTTGATTCTTAACCATGTCGACAGGGGGGGGGGGAGTACTAAAAATATTGCCACCATAACAGCCTCTTGAATTAATACGAATTATCTCCAAAGGAAACAGCTGTTTAAAATAGATATTGTCTTGGAATTAACACAGAAAAAGGTTAATATGCTGGAAGAAGCTAACAATGTATGTGTCTTGTCAGCTTGTATCCAGAATATTCCAATTGCATCCGTGAAATAAGTCTTACCACCACACACAGGGGTCTATATAGCACAATCAGTTTGACACACCCATTCTAATTAGATCTCCAAAGTTAAGCAACATTGAGCCTGGTCAGTATCAGATGGGTGACCATTTGTGAGTACCAAGATGGCGACACCTTCCTGAAAAAACTAATGTGACTGGGGACCACTTATGAATTTTATATTTGAGTTTCGGAGGAAGCTTACTGAACCTGCCCAGGGTGCGTGCCACACCGGGACTAGCGGGGATCATTAGTTAGAATGGATATTTTATGATAGATATTTTTTTTTGTCATTAAACAACTGAGAAAAAGGGTTGATATTTTGCAAAGCAAACTAAAAAAAATGTAGACCGGTTTTTGTTTGGTTTGTAATGTATAAAATTAGATACAAATTGGCTTCATGTGCTGTCATTTCTGAAAGCATTTTCCAATATTTACGCACGTAATCATGTGTTGTGCGTGTGCATCTTTGCTGGTTTGAAACAACAAAAAACATATTTTATTTTAGTTATTTACTTGTACATTTCATCTGCTAAATAGTCGAGATATGAGAATTATATAGGATTCCCTTTCGGATGTCAGTAAATGTTAACAAGTAAAATAGAAAATAGCAAAATATTTACCATTAAACAAGAGGGGACCATTAAGTTGCCAGAGGAAGCCAACCATTTTCTTCTGGTGGTTTGTATTTTCCAATTTGTATTTGGTGCTTTTGACTTCGTAAGATGGTTTCTTTCTTCTTTTTTCCTACTTTAAAAACTTTGCTTATTATCAATGCATTTTGTTTGCATTTGAATGATACAATTTCTTTTTAGATGCGACCGCACATGTGTGAGAGAGGATTTGTCCATCAGTCACTTCAGTGTGACAAGCATAAACAGATCGAACTGACACATTTGCATTTCATTTAAATGCAACGAAACACCTCTCTAACAGGCTCTGTCTATTGTTTGGTCTGTCATGCTCGAGTTTTAAAATAGCATTTTCATCGTTTTGCCATGCTTAACTTTGAAATAGCATTTTCATTGGTCTGTCATGCTTAACTTTGAAATAGCATTTTCATTGGTCTGTCATGCTTAACTTTGAAATAGCATTTTCATTGGTCTGTCATGCTTAACTTTGAAATAGCATTTTTGTTTGTCTTTAATGCTTAACTTTTAAATAGTAGTTTCATTGGTCTGCCATGCTTCACTGTGACATAGCATTTGTAATACTTAACTTAAAAATAGCATTTTCTGATCAGTCTGTTATACTGAAATTTGAAATAGCATTTTCATCCGTCTGCCGTGCTTAACTTCAAAATAGTATTTCCGTTGGTCTGTAATGCTTCATTTTGAATAGACTTTCTCATTGATCTGTCAAGTTTAACTTTTAAATAGCAGTTTAATTGGACTGCCATCCTACACTTTGAAATAGAATTTTTTTTATTGATCTATCATGCTTAACTTGGAAATAGCATTTTTATTGGTTTATCATGCTTTTCTTTAAAATAGTATTTTCGTTGGTCTATCATGCTTAAATTTGAAATAGCCTTTTAATTGGACTGCCATGCTTCACTTTGACATGCATTTTCGTTAGTCTGCCATCCTACACTTTGAAATAGCCTTTTAATTGGACTGCCAGGCTTCACTTTGAAATAGCATTTTTATTGGTTTATCATGCTTTACTTTAAAATAGTTTTTTCGTTGGTCTATCATGCTTACATTTGAAATAGCCTTTTAATTGGACTGCCATGCTTCACTTTGAAATAGCATTTTTTTCATTGGTCTGTCATGCTTAACTTTATGATAGCATTTTTGTTGGTCATCAGTGTGTCTAGCATTTTCATTGCAAAACATGCACATTTAATGATGCATCTTAATTTAGATGCATCTAAGCATCTCTCTAACAAGCTCTGTCTAACAAGCTGTCTATTGTTAGATCTGTCACACTTCAGTTTTGAATAACATTTTAATCCGTCTGTTATATTTAACTTTGAAATACTATTTTTCGTTGATCTGTCATGCTTAACTTTAAAATATAATTTTTGTTTGTCATCATTAACTTTAAAATAGCATTTTCATTGGTCTGTCACACTTAAATTTGAAATATCAATATTCATACCTTAACGCGTGTATTCTATGAACACATATTATGTTATAATTTCCTATTAGAGGCTCTGTTCATTTGTTGGTCTGTCACACTTCAGCTTGAAATATCATTTTCATTTGTCATAGTTAAGTTTGCAATTGATAATTTTATAGGTAAATGTGCAGATTGAATTAATGCAACTTATTTTACAAGCATCCAAGAATCTTTCTAAGCGGCTCTGTATACCATGGTGATTGGTCGGTATGTCATATTTAAATTTAAAATGGAATTTTCTTTGGCCTGTCAAACTTAAGTTTGAAATAGCATTTTCCTTGATCTGTCAAACTTAATTTTTAATAACAT